>SJYA01002157.1:89598-226164 GCA_006410615.1 Neotragus moschatus | reverse complement strand
GGTTCAAGATTGGGAACTCATGTACACCTGAGATGAAAAAATAAAAATTAAAATTAAAAAAAAATAAAATAAAATACTTTACAAACTTGAAAAAAAAAAAAAGAAGATCAAAACAAAAACTATGCTTTCCTAAATATTTGAACCAACTTTTAAAGCCAGGATTGATTTAAGTTTATTACTTATAAGTAATATCTTTTATTGCACAGTTAATGTATCTAGTTAACTACACCTGTAGGAAGTTATTTCTGTTTGCACTATCACAAATCACTGAAAGACTGTTAATAGTAACACAGGCTTAGTCACTCTGATGCCTCTGTTGCTAATGGGGACTATAAAAATAGATGGACATGTGAAGAAATGTGTCTTCTAAACCTTGCCAGGCTTGAAAGGGGCAGAAGCATGGACTTGGAAAGTCAAGCCTTTGAGATGAGGAGGCTAATGACAAGTGTTCCATTACCTCACTTTCGCATGACTCTTTAGGGAGCACTTGAATTTACTTTTGGATAACCCTGTGAGGCTGGCACTTTGGCCTCACCTTCAGGTGAGGAGGCCCAGCCAGCTTCTAGTCCAGATCATCTTCCTCCCATCACAGCCACCTCTGGGTCTAGGTGGGCCACTGCCAGGCACTGCCTTACTCCCACTTTATCTCACCACCCACCGATCCTCACCAGGCCTTTGGATCTTGTAGTTTACCTCCGTGCTTGATTTGGAGTGAGTTGGGCTGCGATTCCACATCATTCCAGGCTGCACACATGTACCTCAATCGCTGGAAAAAGGAAACAGAGAAGCTGAATGGCCATTCGGCTTCACAGAGGGGAATGTGCCATCAATTCTCAGCCTTTTCAATAGCTCTGCTTTATTAGGATGTGAGCCAGGGATATTTTTCTTCATTTTCTAACAGTGCTCACACAAAGATTATTGCTTTGTAATATTTAGTTTTCTTAGCACTGTAGCAGAATTAAATGAAGACCAAGCGGGATCTGGGTGGGAGGGAGGGGGAGCGTCTCCTCGCCTGGGATCCACCTCTCGGCCCAGTTTCCTGTATTTAATGAACACAGTGGCAAACATAAGAATTGACCCACATGCTGTGGGCCTCCGTAGAATCAGGGCAGGCATTGGAGAAATGAAGAAAAAATATCATTTAAAGTGTTTCTGAAATTGGATCGCTCCTTTTCTTTTCCCCCCAGCAGGCCCGTGCAGCAGGCACTTGTGATTTTCTAGTTGGAACTAGGTTGAGGGGAGGAGGAGAGACATATGAAGTGTTTTTTAGGTCTTTGTGTTTTATTAACCTGTAAGTGGGTTAATTTCATCGCACTTCCAATTCTAATTTATCCGCATCTCTAGGACTAAATGGAAGCTGGAGTCAATGAGTGCTCAGTTCAGATGGGGCCAGCGGCTGTGTGGAAGGAAAGAACTATAGGAATTTTATGTCAGCACTAGGCACAGGTTTGAAGAGTTCTAAATGACCGTCAGAGTTCTGTAGAGATTGCAAAGTGGTTTGTCCTGTAAAGAGTTGGCCCAGTGAGGTCTCAGCACTCCAAGGAAGAAGAGTTACCTGTGGGTAATTCTGATCCCTTTGATGAGCTTACTTGGTGGGGTGGGGTGAAGACATCTCTCCACTGAGGTTGCTGGCTACTTTCCCTCTGCAGCCTCAGCAGGATCTGCTTTTGTACCACCAGCCGTGGAGGAAGAGACCATTTCCTGTGCACTACCAATCAGACCCAATCTCAATGAGCCAACAGAAAAATAAAAAGAACATGCAGGTGAGAGATCCCAGCAGCTAGGGAGAGAAGGATAAATCAAACCAATGGAACAGAATCTTAGTAAAAGGAACAGCTGGAGGAAATCAGCAGAGATATAGTAAGGAACCTAAAAAGATTTAAGTGCAATACAAAAGGAATATCTAATGGGAAAAAATCCTCATTAATCAATTCAGTAGGTGTAACTGAAAGAGTTAATGGTTACTCTAGTAAGTCCTCTACATACAAACTTTCAAGCTGTGAGCTTTCAAAATTGCAAACATACATTTGCATGTCCAGTCTATAGGTTAGTTCATGTATCTGGCATACATTGTCACATGCAGGCATCCTCTACAAGTGGTTATGCTTTTGTGCACTTTACTGTATATAATGTATACAGCACAGTAGTACACTATGTTTATTTCAAGTCTAGGATGTCTGGAAGCAAGTGTAAAAGCAATGGTGATGTAGCTGGGGCTGCTAAGAAGCACCAAGCAATAAGGATGGAAACAAAATTAAAAATAATTGAGAGAGTGGAATGAGGCAAAAAGATGGTAGATGCTCATTCTTATAACACAAATCATTCAACCATCAGCATGATTCTAAAAAAAAAGGGACAAGATCATGGAACATGTGAAGTCTGCTCTGCCAATGATAGCAACAATATTACCAAAGAAGCATGGAAAAGTGTTGGAGGAGACAGAGAAAGTTCTCAGTGTGTGGATGCAGGATTAGCTTCAGTGGCAAGTCCCATTCAGGTTAATGCTGATTTGAGAGAAAGGTAAAAGCCTTTATGAAGACTTGAAGAAGAAACATGGCAAAGAATCAGAGGGCATATCTTTTAATGCTAACCATGGCTGATTTCATTGTTTCAAGGCTAGAACCAACCTTTACAACATAAAAGTTAAGTAGGGAGACAGCAAGTACAGTTATAGTAGCTGCCTGGGAATTTTCTGTAATGCTTTGAGAAATTATTGATGAAAGTACATATTATCTGAGCAAGTTTTTAATATGGATGGAGCTAGGTTCATGAAGCAAGTGGAAAAGCAATGGTGATGTAGCTGGAACTGGTAAGAAGCACTGGAAATTTATACTGGAAGAGGACGCCAGACTGAAGTTTCATCAGTAAGGAGGAAAAGTTGATCCCAGGCTGTAGAGCAGCAAACGTAGGCTAACTTCTTTGTTTGGTGGCAATCCTTCCAGCAATAGGAAGCTGAAGCCTCTCTTACATTATCATTCAGAGAGCCCAAGAGCCCTTAAAAATATAGCCAAGTGCTCTCTTCCTGTTGTATAGAAGAGTAACCCCAAAGCCTGGGTTTCACAAGCCANGTTGATCCCAGGCTGTAGAGCAGCAAACGTAGGCTAACTTCTTTGTTTGGTGGCAATCCTTCCAGCAATAGGAAGCTGAAGCCTCTCTTACGTTATCATTCAGAGAGCCCAAGAGCCCTTAAAAATATAGCCAAGTGCTCTCTTCCTGTTGTATAGAAGAGTAACCCCAAAGCCTGGGTTTCACAAGCCATTTTCCAGGGCTTATTTTTTCATCACTTTATCCCAGGGGTGGAGAAATATTTCTTGGAGAAGGAAAGGACATTTTCTGCTGCTTGACAGTGCTCTGGGCTACCCCCATTCATGGACAACTTTCATCCCAGCATCAAAGTAGTGTATCTGCCACTGAATGCTACATTGCTCATCCAATCTATGGACCAAGCGGTAAAAGTGACTTTCAAGAAATGCCACACTTTTTGTCAGGCAGTAAAAATGAGTGATGAATCAGGAACAACCTTGTGATAATTTTGGAAGAACTATAACGTCTGTAAGTCCATAAAAAACATTAACTTTGCTTGGCATGAAGTTATGGCCATCTCTATGAATGGGGCTTGGGAGAACATTTGCTTGCAATTTGTTCACAATTTTTGTGGATTTGAACGTGGATGAGGAGTCCAGAGAGGTCTTCAGCTACTTAGTGACCCTCAGTGAGAAACTAGAGTTAGATCTGCAAAAGGATGATAACACTGAACTCTGTTGTGCAACACGAGGAACTTACTAATGAAGACCTGATGGAATTGGAGGCCCAGAGAAAGACTTAAGAGAGACAAGAGGAAGAAGTAACTGAAGAATTGAAGAGATTCATGATGCTGTGAAAGGCAAGGGGATTTTCTCCATTTGAGGGGGCACCATTAGCTTTTGAGACACAAGGACCTGAATATAGTACATGAAGTTTGCAGCAGCCATTCAGAATGTAATCCAAGGCTACTGTGTCATCTATGACAAGAAAAAAAGAGTTACTACCCAGACATCACTGGGTCATTTTTTCAAAAGAATAGACAGAACTGAATGCAACAAGGAACCAGAACCTGGGCCATTAACATCAGGAGTGAGTGAAATCGCAGCTTGCCCTCCATCTCCTATCAGCTCTACCATTTTGTGCCTCTTCTCCCTCCAGTCAGTAATTTTTCTTGCCTGTTCATGCGATGCCAGCCCCTGTGTGCCAGCTTTTGTATTATACTACTATACTTTTGTGTGTGTGTGTGTGTATGTTTCCTTACATTAATTTTTTAATTTTATTTTTACTTTACAATATTGTATTGGTTCTGCCATACGTCAGCATGAATCTGCCACGGGTGTACATGTGTTCCCCATCCTGAACACCCCTCCCCCCCCCTCCCCGTACCATCCCAATGAGTCATCCCAATGTACCAGCCCCAAGCATCCAGTATCATGCATAGAACCTGGACTGGTGATTTGTTTCATATATGATTTTATAAATGTTTCAATGCCATTCTCCCAAATCATCCCACCCTCTCCCTCTCCCTCTCCCACAGAGTCCAAAAGACNGGAGGCCTAGCGTGCTGCAATTCATGGGATCACAAAGAGTCGGACATGACTGAGTGACTGAACTGAACTGAACTGAAAATCACTGCAGATGGTGACTGCCGCCATGAAATTAAAAGATGCTTGCTCCTTGGAAGAAAAGTTATGACCAACCTAGACAGCATATTAGAAAGCAGACATTGCTTTGTTAAAAACGGTCCATCTAGTTCAGTTCAGTTCAGTTCAGTCACTCAATCATGTCCGACTCTTTGGAACCCCATGGACTGAAGCATACCAGGCCTTCCTGTCCATCAACAACTCTCGGAGGTTACTCAAACTCAGGTCCATTGAGTCGGTGGTGCCATCCAACCATCTCATCCTCTGTCATCCCCTTCTTCTCCTGCCTTCAATCTTTCCCAGCATCAGGGTCTTTTAAATGAGTCAGTTCTTCGCATCAGGTGGCCATAGTATTGGCGTTTCAGCTTCAGCTTCAGTCCTTCCAATGAATGTTCAGTACTCATTTCCATTAGGATGGACTGGTTGGATCTCCTTGCAGTCCAAGGAACTCTTAAGAGTTATCTCCAACACGCAGTTCAAAAGCATCAGCTCTTCAGNTCAGGTGGCCATAGTATTGGAGTTTCAGCTTCAGCTTCAGTCCTTCCAATGAATGTTCAGTACTCATTTCCATTAGGATGGACTGGTTGGATCTCCTTGCAGTCCAAGGAACTCTTAAGAGTTATCTCCAACACGCAGTTCAAAAGCATCAGCTCTTCAGCACTCATCTTGCTTTATAGTCCAACTCTCACCTCCATACGTGACTACTGCAAAAACCATAGCTTTGACTAGATGAACATTTGTTGGCAAAGTAATGTCTCTGCTGTTTAATATGCTGTCTAGGTTGGTCATAACTTTTCTTCCAAGGAGCAAGTGTCTTTTAATTTCATGGCTGCAGTCACCATCTGAGGTGAAAGAGGAGAGTGTAATTCAACATTCAAAAAACTAAGATCATCACATCTGGTCCCATCACTTCATGGCAAATAGATGGGGAAACAATGGAAGTAGTGAGAGACTTCATTTTCTTTTGCTCTAAAACCACTGCAGATGATGATGGCAGGCATGAGATTAAAAGATACTTGCTCTTTGGAAGAAAAGCTATGACCAGCATAGACAGAGTATTAAAAAGCAGAGACATATTGTTCTAGCCATCTAGAGATGTAATGTCTTGCCAACTAAGTTCCGTCTAGTCAAAGCTATGGTTTTTTTCCAGTAGTCATATGGACATGAGAGTTGGAGTATAAAGAAAATTGAGTCCAAGTAATTGATACATTTGAGCTGTTGTGTTGGAGAAGACTCTTTGGACTGCAAGGAGATCAAGCCAGTCAATCCGAAAGGTATTCAATCCTGGATATTGATTAGAAGGAATATGCTGAAGCTGAAACTCCCAATACTTTGGCCACCTGATGCGAAGAACTGACTCAAAATTGAAGGCAGAGGATGAGACAGTTGGATGGCATCAGGGACTCGATGGACATGAGTTTGAGCAAGTTCTGGGAGTTGGTGATAGACAGAGAAGCCTGATGTGTTGTAGTCCACGGGGATGCAAAGAGTCAGACAGAACTGAGCAACTGAACTGCACTGAATATAAAGTTTTAAAATAACCAAAGTACTAACAGAGTGGCTCTGAAAATGTTTATGAAAACTAAGAAGGCCTAGAAAGCTTTTTTCTTCCATGTCCTGGGCTAGAGTACACCTTCTTGAATTGTTCCAGTCTTAATATTAACTTACATTTAAAAGAGCCTTGAAATTGAAAAATCTTCTGTTTCAGCACCAAATTATTCTTATAAAATCCCAAGGCTTTCTCAGTGAATAAAGGAGAACCTGGTATGTCTATTGCACCTTTATGACTTTGCAGTCCCAGAACAGATTTCCATGTTTATTTATAGAAAGAGAATCCATCTCTTTGTCTCTGTAATTCCTATTGCTTATAGCTGCTCACCAGTGTGAAAATGTTGCCTTGGTTAGTCAGGAGAGAAGGTGCATCTGTCCTTCCCGTAATTGCCTCCTGCCTGCCCTGAGCCCTGGCAAGATGGGCCAGTTTGGTGGGGGTGCTGGGGAGGAGGGAAGTCCTCAAGCAGAGGTCAAGTGGCTTCTGCTACAATGGGAGTGAATTGGCCTCATCCTCCATAGGATAAGGGATTATTTGCATGGAGTTGGGGGTGTCGATGTTGCAGCTGCAGAACTGCCTCTTTGGCCTCTGAAGAGAAGGCAGTGGTGGCAGGAAGATGTGTGAATGGGCATCTCTCAGTTATCTTCCTGCACATGGTCAGCATGCCCCATCTGCCTGAGGAGAGCATGGGTTTCCTCAAGGTGAGTTTCTTGCTTGGCTTCTGCTAAGTAGAACTCAGCAGACTGCTATCGGATTTTCTCCCCCATTGGTGATCTTCTTTCTAAGGTGATCTTTCGTGAACTCATAAAAGATTTTATCTTTCTGTCCAAGATAAATTGCATTATTCTGTTCTCTTTTTGTCTTCTTCATCTTGCATTCCTGTGTCCCATCCCCTTTCCCTTCTCCCATACCACTGTGTTTGACACTGTTAGGGCATTTAACTCTCCATGAGATGTTACCTTTCATACCAATAACAGACATCTCAGACTGACTCCTGGAGACAAAGTAATTAATTCTTATAATTTTGAGTACTGTTATTTAGTATTTGAAGGAATCTTTTTGATGAAAACAAAATTTGTACATTTTATTTTAAGAAATATCAAGTCTATTTGATTAGCACCAGCTTGTATAAAAGAAGTTAGGGCAAGAAAGAACATTTGAATGCATAGAGGACAAATTGTGGTAGGTCTAGTCCTCAGGATATTTCATTTTCAGGCTAAAAATTGGGACACATAGCCTGGAAAATATGTCTGTAATAGTAGAGACAATAAGAAAGACTGTTTAATGTTTGGACCGTCCTAGAGCACAGAAGGGAGAAGGCAATGGCAACCCTCTCCAGTGTTCTTGTCTGGAGAATCCCAGAGATGGGGGAGCCCGGTGGGCTGCCATCTGTGGGGTTGCAGAGTCAGACACGACTGAGGTGACTTAGCAGCAGCAGCAGAGGATAGAAAGCTTCACGCATTTCAGTGCATGAAGCAAGGAAACAGAAAGAATTATGCCACTTAGATGTCAAGGGAAGCAAAATTTTAGTTTCATTGCTGCCTCTGAAATCCCATTGGTCCTAGGATTTCAGAGGTCAGAGCCTCACTCTGTTGAATAATTATTTAGGGGAGTTACATCATAGTGTAAATTCTGCCTCTTTTCAAGTAAATGATAGGAAATCATCTGGAGAGATTTCTGGTCAGTTTTATGAACTTTAGATTGCTAATGTTTGAAGGAGCCTGGGAAAGAAGTAATTAAGGGCATTTGCTGTAGATTGCTATATTGAATCTTGCTTCTGGGTGCATGCTGCACTTGAAAATAAAACTGGAATTTTAAAAACACAATCAACATCTCTGCAATTTTCCAGCTTCTGCCCAAACCCCTGGGTTTTTGTCTTTTGCAGTGTTTGAAATGAAAATAGAATCCTTGGTTACTTATGGCTCCAAGTTGTTCATGTTTCCACTGAGAGGAATGTTAATTGCTTTTACAGTACAGAAATATGAGCCTTCATGATTTTTCAGGAAAAGGGCCAAATTGTTACTAATGTAAGATTTCTCAAAATCACTCATAATGGACTGAAACAATCTATTTTGAATTTTGAATATGAGTAACAATTATTTTAATGGGTTGAATTTCAATCTTTTCTTACATACTATTTTTATGGAGTTTGATTCTTTAAAAAATTGAGGGTGAATTGTGCTACTTCTAGGTGTGTTTTATGGTTAAGAAAATAAGCATTAGCCTCTCATTATCTTTAATGAGGGGTCATTTCATCAACAGCATGGGGTCCTGGAAATAGAAGGGACCTGGCAGCCATGTTATTCATCTATTGCGTTTTTCACATGAGGCACATAGAAAATGCTCAGAGAGGTTGTCCTGGCCCCAGTGCTCACAGCTAGTTGGAAGGTCAGTAAGACTAACAGCTAGGTCTCCTGACTGGTGATCTTTCCATTTCATGGTTCTGCTCTTAAAAGTACTTTGACCATTTCAATTCCTAACTGTGGTTTTCAGTGCCGTCAAGAGCTCCTATGCTTTGCATCAATCTTGCCAAGACTGGTGCAGTCTTTCAAGGATTTCATATTTTCACCTTTATAAGTATCACTTTTGCTTATGTTCTTCTGTCTACAAAAATATCATTAGTTTCATGTCTACGTTTTGATTAAATGAAGCACAGACTGAACTAGAGCTAGAAGATTGGTGGTTGTTTAATAGGACCTTACTAAGTCACTTCAGTCGTGTCCAACTCTGTGTGACCCCACAGATGGCAGCCCACCAGGCTCCCCCATCCCTGGGATTCTCCAGGCAAGAACACTGGGTTGGGTTGCCATTTCCTTCTCCAATGCATGAAAGTGAAAAGTGAAAGAGAAGTCGCTCAGTTGTGTCCGACTCTTAGTGACCCCATGGACTGCAGCCCACCAGGCTCCTCCATCCATGGGATTTTCTAGGCAAGGGTACTGGAGTAGGGTGCCATTGCCTTCTTAGGAATCATCTAAGTCATCTTCCCAATGTAGTCTCATCCCTCTGGAGGCAGTCTTGCCTGAGATAGGTGTGATCAGGTATTTTTTTCCTTCTGATAAACTAACCAATGAGCCCAATCCAATTGAGCATTTCTGTTAGAGGAAAGATTTAGAAACAAATCAAATAGGAACACAGGCATTTGTCTCTATGCTTTCTTCAAGAAACATTGAGCTGAGATCTCGGTGTGGGGACATTTGTGGATGGCCTTTCTTCCAGAGCTTCCAGGACTTCATTAGGTTTCTTGTTAGAAAATGACCTGGATCTTTTTTATTCTATAATGATATAGATATAGGTATTTGTATGATGGTTATGGAGTAGGAGTTGGTCCTTGAACTCTTCCACCCACTCCTTTTCCCTTTCGGTTTCCTTCCAAGAACTCTGCACATACAAAAAATATGAGAAATGCATGACCAGCCTTGATAGTAGTAATGTGTCCCAGCAAGGATTCAATAGTCAGCCACTTTTTCCTCCTGTCCTTCTCCTATGAAGGGCTTCTGTGGTAGAATTGAATTGGGCAGGTAAACTTGAACTGAAATGCCATCTTCTGCTTCCTTCCTTCTGAAATCTCTGCTTATTCTCAATCCCCAATTCCCGGCATAAAGAGGGGATCTTTGAATTGTGACTCCAGGTCAGGCTGATCCAAAGCTGATCCAACTATTAATTCCAGGAGAAAAGGTGCTGGACATTAATAAGGGGCGTTTGTGGCCAGTGTGTTGCCCAAAGTGGGCTGATGTTGTTTGGCTCCAGGCCAGGTCAGCAGTCCAGGTTAGGCTGCCCTATGGGAGAAGAGAGGACACAGATGAGCATTTCCCCATTGCTTTCTAACTGCTGAGTCCTAGGGAGTGTAGAAGGCAGATCTGAGCCGACTGCTCATGGTGCATGAATTGAAAAAAGATAGTGATGTCATTCCTGTTTAAGGCACAGGCACAGAACTATCTGACAAAATGTGGTCTAAAGAATGACAGGCTCTGGCCAATCAGTGAGACAACCCTTTCTCCTATGAAGTGGCTTAGGAAGGAAGTGGAGAGGGTAGGAGTATAAAAAGTTTTTTTCTGGACTATGGGCCAAGGCCAAAATGTATGGAAATAAAGTGAGAATTTTACTTCTTAACAGAACTTTACCATTCATAGAATAAAAGATTATGAGTTCACAGATTAACTAAGGAGAAAGCTTATATTCATTATCAGAAATCTAAACTAGAAAAAAATTAATGCCATTTTAATATTTTCTCATATGACAAGAACTAGTAGACTAATAGCCAAAATTTTGCCTGTTGAATTCCCGCATTTCTTAATAATACCATCAAGAAGAGATATGTGACCTTGGATAAGTCATGACACTTTTCTAGAACTCATTTTCCTCAGCTATGAAATGAAAGTTTTGATTTGGATGCTATCCTTACTGATACTAAGATTTTATAACCCTATGACTTAGAATTATTTACAGTTGCATGAGGTGATGATTTAAGGAGGTTTCAGTATATTTTCTGCTGTTGAGCTCAATAATTGTGTACATACTGACGCTTTTGTGTATAAAGGGTCAAAGGAGTGAAATAGAGTGTCACTGGGAAGAGATGAGAGAGCGTTCTGCTTTCAAGGTAAAGGGGATTTAGAAGAACATTTCAGGAATTATCCAAGGATTAATGGATCAGTCACCTGATAGAAATAGATTTCAAGCCAATCAGTGACACTGTGGAATATCAGGAATTGGCAAGACTCTGTCTTAATATGTAAAAAGTAAATTCTGTATTTATTATGTACATGAAGATACTAGTATATTTTTATTTCAATTAACTATTTCTTTGTAACCTTTTAATAAGATTTTCAACTAGGGGGATGGAAAAAAAATTACATTTTAGTATGATATGCTTTTCCAGATGTATTAGATGGACATAAGCCTAAATTATGTTTTATTCCAGAAAAGGGTAATCAGAGTTCTTATGACAGACTATAATCCACAGTAGCATAGGAAACATTTTTTAAGTTCTTGTTTTTAAAAGCTTCAGGACTCTTAAAGATAGCATTAAAAAGATTCTTCTTAGTACAAGTAAATTTGTCACAACAATTTGCTAGGAAACTGTTTTTATGGATGTAACAAAGATAAGCATGGCAAAGTTCATGAAGTCTGAATTCATGAGGTTTCTCTCTACTCAATATTATCCATTAAACTTCATTTCATGCCAGATTATCAGTTAAGTTTTAACTCTTCTAACGAAACTTGGACTCTGTCACCAATATTTTCACATGAGAAACCCAAATACTGGTAGGAAACTATAATTTGTCTATATATAATTCCTAATTTGTGTTGTGCTATTTCAGTATAAAAATAATGACATGAAGGAGAAACTGTCCTTTAATAGACAGATGACGGTAATTACAGTGATTATAACAGATTCTGGCAAATATTGCAATATATTGACTAATTTAGTTCACATTATAGAAACTATTAAAACTGGAGTATTAAATGTTGTGTGTGATACTTATTAAGAACCACATAGCACAAAGACCTTTGAAATTGTAATTGTGTTATACTTATTAAGAATCATACAGCACATATACCCTTGAAATTGTAATTGTGTGGAATCAGCTCCCATCTTTGTTGACTGCAATTCACGATGCTTGTTCACCTTCTGTAAGTTAGTGCTCGTCTTTGCATTTTTCCCTGTTCTCTCTCTCTCCTTCCGTCCTCCTTTCCCTCATCCTTTTGTTTCTTCCTTCTTCCCCTCCCTATTCCTCTGCACCCTTCTTTCTCTCACTCTCTCCCTTCCTTTCTTCTTTCCTTAAGATCTTTAAGAACTTGTCTCTTTCGCCCTGGGTTTTTACACTCGAGGAGTTACTTGTTCAATGCCTTTGTCTTGTCAGAGGTGGAGGCACTAAAAAATAGCCATGTAGTCAGAAGCCAGAGATTGAGAAGGGAGAAAATCTTCACATTTTTCAAAATATCTTGGTCCATAATTCTTCTAATGCTGTTCCACTAACTGGAGATGAAAAGCACTGGATGATATCAATGGATAAAAGAGAATATATCAGAGCTGGGGTCATCCTTTCTCCTTTGATGGCTGCTTTCTACTTGCATGATTTCCTTCCTGCTAGACCTTTTTTGGACAGTTTTTACTTTCAAGGTTGACTCAACACTGGTTTAATCTGGAGAGCCCGGCCTGCTCAGTCTTTGCTCTCTCTTCTACTTCCTTCTCAGGATTGATGCTACATTTCTGCAACTCTTGCAAATTTTTTTTTTTTTTAATGGTCTCAGTAAAACCAGAATCCTAATTATCCCTCCTGAAGCAGATGGCCTAGTGCCACCTGCTCTCCCCACCCCCCCACCTCCTCTCTCCAAAATAAATTTTCCTCTTGACCAAACTCTCTTGATTTTGCATTGGCATTTTATAGCTTTGTACAAAATCGTGCAGTACTTAAATCACACATAATTATGATCCCTGCCAGCAAAGCTTGCCACCCAGGATGGAAATGGGAGAGACTTAGAAGAAACCAGAGAAGAATCAGCCATTTGAAAGGGGAATGAAGTACTTACAATGGGCTGTCTTCTGTTAGAAATACGGAGAACTCAGACTATCCGTTCTTAACCCACCCACAGTCTAGTGAGTAATTCAAAAAGCCTTATTCTGATCAGATTGTGAAGTAATACCATGTGCCTCTCTCTGGCAGTAACAGCTTTCTAGATCTTTGAAAAGATTCAGGGAAATTGAGAATGATTATATCTTTGAAGGAGGCTTGGGGCAAGGAAGGCCACAATGAAGGTCCTGCAGGACCACTTCTTTCTGTGGAGGAAGCTATCTATGATCTAATTCCAGTGAATGTTCAATAACCTGAGTTTTTGTTATCCCTTTATTTAAAAAAAGTTTCCAACTACTGTGTTAGTTTTCTTTTATTCTCCAATGGTTCCGAGATAATTTTTTCCCTTCAGTTTTCAGAATGCTCAGGTGAAGTAAAATAATTTTTTATGTTGGTCAAAGTCAACTCTACTTAGGTATTAAATTTTGCAGAGCAAATTGTAAGTAATTTTTAATATAACCCATGTGTTCCAGGTTCTAACAGCTGAGGACCCACAGTTAAAGAGTGGACTTGTGAAAATCTCAAAATTCCTGATTTTGTGATGGCACCTGTCTTGTTCCTATGCTATGTAAATTTATTTTAATGAAATTTGGGGGCAGCTTAATGTATCTGCTTAGTAGGTGCCATTTGATACTAGCCCATTCATATCCTGTCTTTGCACATGATGCCTTCTCTCCCTAAAATGTCTTCTCTACCTCAGTCCCTAGAACTTAAAGTTAACCTTTCTCACACTTGAGTTCTGTGTGATTCTTTGATACTGCCTTTCCACATGAGAAGGTGATTTCTTGGAGACAAGAAGCTGTGTCTTTTTGTCTTAGTTTTTACTGCATCCTCAGTGCCCATTACAATTCTGGGCACACAGTAAGCACCACAGAAGAAAGGAATCAGTCTCTCAGTCATGTCTGACTCTGCAAAACCGTGGGCTGTAGCCCACCAGGCTCCTCTGTCCATGGAATTCTCCAGGCAAGAATACTGGAGTCGGTAGCCATTCCCTTCTGCAGGTGGTCTTCCTGACCCAGGGATCAAAACCCAGGTCTCCCACATTGTGGACAGATTCTTTACTGCCTGAGCCATCAGGGAAGCCCCAAGAATATTGCTGTGGGTAGCGCCAAAAAGATGTCACCAAATTGGGGGTAGCAAGCCTGCTCCACAACTTGCCCACATCATCTTCATTACTTCCTTGGAAGAAAGTGGACCTGCAACAATGTTGAGCTATCGGGAGTTGTGGATTTAGGCACAGGTGTTGGTTTGGCTGTCTTTAGGGTCATAATGACCATCTGGGCTGAAGTGGAAAAAACAATCTTTTAAAGATGTATTGAGGGTCTGACATAGAAATTGACATCCATTTTCTCAAACAAAGGAAAAGAATTGAGCACATTACCATTAGTTCAAGGTCGCACCCTCTGTTCCCCATTTGAAAGAATAAAAATGGCTGTTGAAATATCTATGAAATGTAGCAAAAGAAGTAAAATTTTGTAAAAAAGTAAAAGATGAAATAGTTAAAATTAACTTGTCACTGAAGACCAATAAAACTCTGAAAACATTTAAATTATTTTATATCCTGTATAGTCCATGGGATTGCAAAAAGTTGGACACGAGTGAATGACTTTCACTTCAACACTTGATACATAAAATATATAACACACATGTTATAAAAAAATTGAATTATTAAAATATGTTTTATAACATATATGTAATATATGTGTAATAAATTAAACATCAGGAACTTACCACCAGCTTGAAAACTAGTACATTAAAAACGTACTAGTGAAAGAATTGTTTACAAAGATGTAGGCAAGGTAGGCCTATGTTCAGAAAACATGTTGATTAATAACAGCATGCAAGGCCCTCTCTGTCTTAGTTCTGTTTCCCTTTATATAATAGTTAAATTACCAAGTGCTACATGAAACTCTGAGGAGATAAATTTGAGACTAAAGATATTAACAACAATTTGGCCTGAATCAGTTCCTTCTTTAGAATACAGACTATTTAGATGCTTTTTTGGCAAAGACAAATATAATTGTACATTAAATAATGGTCGTGCTCTGACTTCTAACTTCCCTAAGCAATATTTATGGAATTTGCTCCAAACCTGACCAAAAGCTACCAGCTGCCTTGAATAATGTTCTCTAAGATAGTGTTGGCCAATAGAGCTTTCTGCAGTGATGGAAATGTCCTAGGAGGCTTTCAACAGCCAGTTTACAGGCGAAGACCAGGAAAACAAGCAGGAGATGGGAATGAAGACATGGACCGATACTGAGGAAGGCAGATATGCTTGGTCTCTATGTAGTGAAGTCTGTCCCAATAAATGAAAGAATTCCAAATCTGTGGTATTTGTGGGTTTCACTGTCTTCTCTCCCCACTCCCTGTGCTGCCTCTGATGACACTGTTAATACTTTGTCACTTCAAGCAGTTTTAAGCCCCTGTCCCTTTTCCTTATCCCTTTTACTCTGTTGTGAAGGTCTTTATCCCCACTTTGCTACCAGCCTACTCATCCTTGAGAGGGTTCGTCTCAGATACAGCCTTCCCTCATCACAAGCATTAGTTCCCTGTGTTCCCAAGCTGTGTGGTTATAATTCTTCCATCTTCTTATTGTTGATTGTGTGGGAGATATCCCATTATACTCTCAGCCCTCTTGGGGAACTTGCTTATTCATTGCTGCATAGCTTTATTTTTCATCTCTGGGCATGATGGGCACCATAGTAGGTTCTTTTAAAAATGTCTGTTGATGTCAGTGAGGGCACTCCACTTCTGCGGTGGAAGTGAAGAATTCCATTGACAGTTGTAAAGCTAGACGTCCAGCAGTGTCAAATGACAAACACCAAAGGTATCAGAGTAAAACTTCACTTGTCTTTATATATTCCTTCCTGTCATGTATTTCCAGCAGATCTAGGATGTGTTTTAACAAGTAAGCTGATTAGCTATAGGCAAGACTAAATAGGCTTGGAAAAGAAGAGTCATTTGAAGACTTTTATCTTCCAGGGATTACATTACCTTTCTTTGTAGTTTTCAGTGAGAACAAGTAAAACAAAAGAAAAAATTAATTGCCTGCAAATTCAACCTGTTCAGAGGGACTTACAAGTGCGTGTGAATTCATTTAACACAAGCAGAAGCTTTAAGTATCCAGAGACACAAGTTAAAAGAGTGAACTGTGGCTTCTGGGAGGTCGATGCAAATTTATTCCAAAATCNTTCTTTGTAGTTTTCAGTGAGAACAAGTAAAACAAAAGAAAAAATTAATTGCCTGCAAATTCAACCTGTTCAGAGGGACTTACAAGTGCGTGTGAATTCATTTAACACAAGCAGAAGCTTTAAGTATCCAGAGACACAAGTTAAAAGAGTGAACTGTGGCTTCTGGGAGGTCGATGCAAATTTATTCCAAAATCTGGGGCTGACAGTTGTGGTCAGGCTCTCTGTCCTCGGCCCAAGACTATCCCCTGTTAGTGTCCCTTGGAGGCACCTCAATAATGCTTGGGAGATCCATCAGATCTCTATCCAAGCTGGGCCACTAATTAGCTGGGGTGCCTAGGGGCTCAATGAGTAGTAATAATCATTAATGTTTACTAAGCATTTATTTGTTCCAGGTGCTGCTCTAAGCCTTTCATATGTGGGAACCCATTTATCTATCCTGACAATCCTTTGTCATAGGACTTAGGTACTATTATAATCATCCTCATTTTGTGAGAAACTGCAGCCCAGAGAGAACAAATGCCTTACCTAAGGTCTCACAGCTTGTTTCTGATTGTGCAGGACCGAGACTCAAGCCATCTGTCTAGAGTTTGCATGGGTCAGAACAGTGCTGTTCTGATCCCTCAATGGGGCCGGAGGGGCTCGGAGGATGTATGCATTGCCCAGCGTGTTCTTTTGGATGGTGTTCTGGAGGAAGTTGAAAGTGAAGTCGCTTAATCATGTCTGACTCTTTGCCACCACATGGACTACAGTCCATGGAATTCTCTAGGTTAGAATACTAGAATGGGTAGCCTCTCCCTTCTCCAGCAGATCTTCCTGATGCAGGAATTGAAACTGGGTCTCCTGCATTGCAGGTGGATTCTTTCCCAGCTGAGCTACCAGGGAAGCCCTTTGTGTCCTCTCCAAAATTCATACTTTGAAGTCCCAGTACCCCCAATACCTCAGAATTTGATTGGGTTTGGTAGATAAAGTCTTTAAAGAGGTAATTAAGTTAAAATGAGGTCATTAAAGTGGGTCCTAACCCAATGTCCCTGTCAGAAGAGGAAATCTGGACACAGACATGTACAGANGAGGAGAAGGGGATGACAGAGGATGAGATGGCTGGATGGCATCACTGACTCAATGGGCATGAGTCTGAGTGAACTCTGGGAGTTGGTGATGGACAAGGAGGCCTGGCGTGCTGCGATTCATGGGGTTGCAGAGTCAGACATGACTGAGCAACTGAACTGAACTGGAGCAAAGAATACAGATGGTCAGAGGTGGTCAGTGCTGTGCTTACCTTTATTTTCCTAAACAGTATTTCTAAGGAGCAACTCTGGGCATCCCTGTCCAGATGATCTAGGCTGAGGGTCAGGAATTCCTCTGGTTGTGTGCCCTTTGTTTGGTGGCTACTGCTAATTAGAACCTTCTGTCCTTCCAGTCTGCAGCCCACTGACTTCTGCCACTATTGGGTTTATGTGCTGTGCTCAGTTGCTTGAGTCGTGTCCAGCTCTTTGCAACCCCATGGACCATTACCTGCCAGGCTCCTCTATTCATGGGATTTTCCCAGCAACAGTACTGGAGTGGGGTGCCATGCCCTCCTCCAGGGGATCTTCCCAACCCAGGGATCAAATCTCAACTCTTGCATCTCCTGCATTGCAGGTGAATACTTTTACTGCTGAGCCACCAGGAAAGCCCCTGTGAGATGCCCTTGTTAAATCCTCATCAAGTGCGACATAGTAAACTGTAGTGAGCTTTCTGAGAAAGACATTTTGGTGAAAGTCTTTGGGCCTTTCCTAACACAGGGCTCTATGGAAGCTGAACCCAAAGGAAGGNCTGAGCCACCAGGAAAGCCCCTGTGAGATGCCCTTGTTAAATCCTCATCAAGTGCGACATAGTAAACTGTAGTGAGCTTTCTGAGAAAGACATTTTGGTGAAAGTCTTTGGGCCTTTCCTAACACAGGGCTCTATGGAAGCTGAACCCAAAGGAAGGTGATTGGAATTTATGCAGAACCTCTCCTCCCTTACTTCCTGACACAGAAAACCTCAAGGAGAAGAAAGCCCTTAGATCATCCTGATAGAGGCTGTATCCTAAATACTGAAGACTTCCCCCCACCTCCCTGTCCCCGAATCTAAGCTCATTAGACTATATGGAAGATTAGAGAATCCAATTAAAACAAGGTCTCAAATGGCATTCTGTTAATGTGTCTGAGCTTGGTATCAGGTAGGCCGGAGGAGATTGGATCTAAACTCTATTCTGTTTGCATTCTTATGCAAACATCCCCACTTTGTTCCACAGATCAAAATATTTTTTTAATAGGCTTCCAGCATGGACAACTATGTGCCATTAAAATGGAGGTGACTTTAGTCACTCATCGTCTCATGTTGGCCTGTGAGGAAAAAAATGGCCATGTGCCTGTATGCACGCACACAAACACATGTACACACACGGAGTAAATGGAGTTCCAATTAAATATCTTTTAAAACCACAGTTTAAAACCCACCCCTAGTTCTGATTCCAGAGCAGGATTGTTTGGCTGCATCACTTGAAAGCCAGTTTCAGGGTGTTTACAAGGTGCTACTGGCTTGTGTTAAAGGCTGACACTTCTCTCAGTCAATCAAACAACAAGTATTCAAAACCTGCTGTGCTGAGGCAGGTACAGAGAAGCTGAAGGTAAGGCTGCCCGTGTACCTACCCAGAAGCTGGCTGACGGGAATCACCGACTTGAAATAAGGTCTGCTCGACACTAACCTGTGGGATCCCAGCCACAGATGAATGCAGCCATAGAGATGGTGAGCGACTAGTTGAATTGAAGGGCATTTGCGAGGATTTGCTCTGCTTGCAGTAGCTCCCCTCTTTCTGGGAACCACATCTTCTATTCACAGGATCACAGGGAGGCTCTGCAGGGTACCCGGAACCCATGCGCTGGCCCTTGCTGTAACAAGGGTAGATGCCTGAGCCAAGGTGACTTTTCTCTAGAAAGCTTGTGGAACTGATCTGAGACTGTGAACTTGGGGCTGTCTTCTTCTTCTTTTCTGCGTGCTTTTAAAATGTTTAATGTTTACTTTTACATTACTTTTTCATACAGTGCTATGGAATTTTCAGTGGTAATTGACTTTATGTTATTACTTGAAATCCTACTGCATAGAGGCAATGACTTTAAATATTTTCTTAATATTAAAAAGTCTAGTTACAGCTATATGTCTAGATAATTCTATGTGGCTAGATATAGTGACCCAGGCAGTCATCTACCTGCTATCTAGTTATCTAGTCAGCTCTACTTACATTATGTTTTCTTAAGAAAAATGAAGTCATATGGTACTTATGGTTTTGTTAACTTTTCTCCCTTTGCAGCATTAACATTTTTTTTAACATTGTAAAAGTATTCTACTATAGCATTATTTTTAATGACTGCATTGTGTTCTATGGTGTGGCTATGCCATTTGCTATTTCTCCAGTTTCAATTATAAATAATATTTGTTAAGCATCCTTATAAGGCTCTCCCTGGTGGCTCAGTGGTAAAGAATCTGCCTATCCTTTCAGGAGATCCAGGTTCGATCCCTGGGTCAGGAAGATACCCTGAAGAAGGAAATGGCAACCATTCCAGTTTCCTCACCTGAGAAATCTCACGGACAGAGGAGCCTGGTGGGCTATATAGTCCACGGGGTCACAAAAAAACCAGACGTGACTTAGTGGCTAACCAGCAACAACAATGTACAACACTGTACTTGGCAAATAGAAAACATCCAATAAATGTTTAGTTTTCTAGAGGAGACAAAAGAGTGAAGTAATCAAGAGCATGGTTTCAGAACACAAGTGTCTGAATTAAAGTTCTATTTTCAGTGCTGTCTAGTTTTGCGACTCTGTGTAGGTTATTTAAGCTCTCTATGCCTTGCTGTTGCAGCTAAGTTGCTTCAGTTGTGTCCAGTTCTTTGTAACCCTATGGACCGTAGTCCTCCAGAGTTTTCTGTCCATGGGATTCTCCAGGCAAGAATACTGGAGTGAGTTACCATGCTCTCCTCCAAGGGATCTTCCTAACCCAGGGATAGAACTTGCATCTCTTAGGTCTCATGCATTGGCAAGCGAGTTCTTTACCACTAGCGCCACATGGGAAGCTCCTCTCAATGCCCTATCTATTGCCTTATCTGGGAAATATTACTAATAAAACATAGAGGATAATAACAGTAACTTCCTCATATGCTTGTTGAGAAGAGTAAATGAATGAATTCATAGAAAATAATTAGGAAAGAATCTGGTTCACAGCAAATACTCAATAAACATTAGCTTTTGGCATTTTGTTTCATTTTTGCCAATTCATATATTTAAAATACTTAATTTGCATTTATTTGATTATTAGTAAATTTAAATGGTTTTAAAATTATGTATATTACCCATACTTCTTTTGCAAAATGCCTGTTCCTGTTCATTGACCATTTTTTCTATAGGGATGTTTATTTTATTTTGAACTTGTAAGAACTTTTTCTGTATAATATTTTTAAAACTTGTAACTGGTGCAAATATGTCTTGATTTACTTTTTGCCTTTTATTTTTCTAGCCTGCTAAGGAAGTGAGAGAAGGCACGACTCAATAGAAAAAGACAAAGAACTCCTTCACATGCAGCATTTCCCTCGTGGAAATGACAGTTTAGTAGAGAACATGAGTTATATACAAATGGAAATATAACAAGTATGAGAAGTGACAGAATAAACAGTAAATAAGTGGTAATAGTAGTGGTAAGAACTGTCTTCTTTGCAAGTAGCTTGTTTTATTGTGCTGTTCAGATGAGCTATTTTTCCATCCTGAGTTGGTGAGTAATATTCACCATTGAAGTGTTTGTTATGAAGTTGTGCTTACCCTTGAAGTCCTGTACGCTTGAAGTTTGGATTAGAAGATGATTTATATCTGTGAGGCCATCCAGGAGAGCATTTGCTATAATCTGGAAGAACTAGATTAAGATGTAACATTGGAGCCTAAATGGCAAGGGAGTCTGGAAAATGTAGTTCCCAGCCTTCTAGCCCTGTGATATGTATGAATGTAAGAACGAGGGTGCTGACAGAGAGTCTGGCACAGCTGCTGTTTTGCGTACGGTGGTGAAGAAGGAGGAAGTGTGTCCTGTAATGCCTCCAGATTCTGTTCACATCTTTCTGTCCCACTAGTGTATGCCATTATTCTTTATTGTCATCTTTGAACAATCATTTTGATTTCTCTTTCTTCAACCTTGCACTACCAAAATCTACTTCCGACTCTGCATAAAGTGCAATTATTTCTAAAATGTAAACCTAACCATTCCTATCACAAAGGACATTATTCAAGCTCCACAGAATGGCATCAAGATGATGCATATCCCAGCACTGCCAGCCTCTTCCCACCTCATCTCTCCCACTGCCCATCTGATTTCCTCACCTCTATCTGTTCGAAATNAATAAAACATAGAGGATAATAACAGTAACTTCCTCATATGCTTGTTGAGAAGAGTAAATGAATGAATTCATAGAAAATAATTAGGAAAGAATCTGGTTCACAGCAAATACTCAATAAACATTAGCTTTTGGCATTTTGTTTCATTTTTGCCAATTCATATTTTTAAAATACTTAATTTGCACTTATTTGATTATTAGTAAATTTAAATGGTTTTAAAATTATGCATATTACCCATACTTCTTTTGCAAAATGCCTGTTCCTGTTCATTGACCATTTTTTCTATAGGGATGTTTATTTTATTTTGAACTTGTAAGAACTTTTTCTGTATAATATTTTTAAAACTTGTAACTGGTGCAAATATGTCTTGATTTACTTTTTGCCTTTTATTTTTCTAGCCTGCTAAGGAAGTGAGAGAAGGCATGACTCAATAGAAAAAGACAAAGAACTCCTTCACATGCAGCATTTCCCTCGTGGAAATGACAGTTTAGTAGAGAACATGAGTTATATACAAATGGAAATATAACAAGTATGAGAAGTGACAGAATAAACAGTAAATAAGTGGTAATAGTAGTGGTAAGAACTGTCTTCTTTGCAAGTAGCTTGTTTTATTGTGCTGTTCAGATGAGCTATTTTTCCATCCTGAGTTGGTGAGTAATATTCACCATTGAAGTGTTTGTTATGAAGTTGTGCTTACCCTTGAAGTCCTGTACGCTTGAAGTTTGGATTAGAAGATGATTTATATCTGTGAGGCCATCCAGGAGAGCATTTGCTATAATCTGGAAGAACTAGATTAAGATGTAACATTGGAGCCTAAATGGCAAGGGAGTCTGGAAAATGTAGTTCCCAGTCTTCTAGCCCTGTGATATGTATGAATGTAAGAACGAGGGTGCTGACAGAGAGTCTGGCACAGCTGCTGTTTTGCGTACGGTGGTGAAGAAGGAGGAAGTGTGTCCTGTAATGCCTCCAGATTCTGTTCACATCTTTCTGTCCCACTAGTGTATGCCATTATTCTTTATTGTCATCTTTGAACAATCACTTTGATTTCTCTTTCTTCAACCTTGCACTACCAAAATCTACTTCTGACTCTGCATAAAGTGCAATTATTTCTAAAATGTAAACCTAACCATTCCTATTACAAAGGACATTATTCAAGCTCCACAGAATGGCATCAAGATGACGCATATCCCAGCGCTGCCAGCCTCTTCCCACCTCATCTCTCCCACTGCCCATCTGATTTCCTCACCTCTATCTGTTCGAAATCACTTGAAAATTGCCAAGCAAACCAGGCACTCTCTTATGTCATACACCTGATTCCTCCGGGTTTGATTGTTCTCCACCTCAACTCTTTGCCAACTTGTAGTTGTCTTTTCTATCCTACTAAATCATTTTACTTCCTTATCTTCTTTCCAACTAGGAGTGGCCATGGGCTACTGTTCTAAACAATGAGTTCTTGGTAGAAGTCCTGGGCAATGGCACCCATTCCCAAATACAAAGGTAAAACTTATCCAGAGAGTCTTTGTCCCTTTAATGCCATCCATTTCTTTTGTCTAGAAAGTAGAAAAGAGATCTGGAAGCATAGATGCCATCTTGCAACAATGAGGTGAGAGTCTGAAAGTGAAAGACATGTTGAAGATGATGAAGCAAAGAGATGGGAAGATCCTGGGTCTTTGATGACACTGTTGAGTTGTCATGCCAACACTAGACTTGCCTCTCCTGAGCTTCTAACTGAACTTGAGAGATAAACCCTGTCCGTGGAAGTTATCAATAATCTTTCTTTGTTTGCTTTAGAATGTATTCCGCACTGCCCCAGATCAACCTCAGGTGTCACCCCTTCTAGGAATATCCCCCATCTGTTATCCCATATAACTGCACATATTCCTTGTCTAGAATTTATCTCCTTCTTCACTTATCTGTTTCTTTCCCTGGAATTTGAACTTCTTAAGAGTGGAAGTTACTCCATTTCTCTTCCTTTCTCCAGCATTAAGCACACTTTGTGCTTCACAGTGTTCAGTAATGACTCCCAACTATACATAAGGCCTTACTGGAGGTTCTCACTCAACATGGGGAGACCATATTATTTGGACATAGTGCAAGTAGCTAGAGGAGGGAGAGAGAGGTTGGAGATAGGATAGGGAAATTGGACTTCAGAAAAAATGAGCTGCTGGAGGAGCTAAGAGTGGATGGTGTTAAGAGCAGGTGTAAGTATTAGTCTTGGCGAAGAAGCAGGACACTTCTCAGATACAAAAGTAGAGGAAATGCTGGAGACATTTTAAGGCAAGGCTGGGAAGCTGAAGGAATTAAATTATTATGGTCTTCCCAGTAAAAGTAAAATTATCTATAAAATTGAGGTGGCACATTTTGGATGGAGGCTAAAAGAAGGAGGAGAGTGTTTGCTATGAGAAGTACAACTCATGGGGAGAGATAGCTTGGAGCTGAATGAATTCTCAGCAGAACTGAGGGCTTTGGTGGAATTGGTAGTGGGCATTTGTTTACTTTCCCTGGAGAAGGGAACGGCAACCCACTCCAGTAGTCTTNAATTGAGGTGGCACATTTTGGATGGAGGCTAAAAGAAGGAGGAGAGTGTTTGCTATGAGAAGTACAACTCATGGGGAGAGATAGCTTGGAGCTGAATGAATTCTCAGCAGAACTGAGGGCTTTGGTGGAATTGGTAGTGGGCATTTGTTTACTTTCCCTGGAGAAGGGAACGGCAACCCACTCCAGTAGTCTTACCTGGAGAATTCCATGGACAGAGGAGCCTGGTGGGCTATAGTCCACATAGTTGCAGGTAGTTGGACATGACTAAGTGACTAATACATACACACATTTGATTATTTTATATTGAAAAGGCTCAGGGTCATTTTATTACCCCATCCTTCCTTTTCAGGTTGACAATATAAACTTTCTAGAGAACATCTCTCGGAGAAGGCAATGGCACCCCACTCCAGTACTCTTGCCTGGAAAATCCATGGATGGAGGAGCCTGGAAGGCTGCAGTCCATGGGATTGCTGAGGGTTGGACACGACTGAGCAACTTCACTTTCACTTTTCACTTTCATGCATTGGAGAAGGAAATGGCAACCCATTCCAGTGTTCTTGTCTGGAGAATCCCAGGGACGGTGGAGCCTGGTGGGCTGCCATCTACGGGGTCACACAGAGTCGGATATGACTGAAGCGACTTAGCAGCAGTAGCAGAGAACATCTTGGAAACAAGGATTCTTAGCTGTGGAAGGACTGTATTTGGATGGCAAATGGAGTTCTAAATGTAAGTGAGCAAACCNTTCACTTTTCACTTTCATGCATTGGAGAAGGAAATGGCAACCCACTCCAGTGTTCTTGTCTGGAGAATCCCAGGGACGGGGGAGCCTGGTGGGCTGCCATCTACGGGGTCACACAGAGTCGGATACGACTGAAGCGACTTAGCAGCAGTAGCAGAGAACATCTTGGAAACAAGGATTCTTAGCTGTGGAAGGATTGTATTTGGATGGTAAATGGAGTTCTAAATGTAAGAAAACCTTTAAAGTGATATGGCAGAGTGAGCCAGGGAGGGGATGATGGACTGTGAAGCTAATATAGGTGAGGAAATGGAGATCACAAGCATCTAGAGAGGTGNTTACTGTGATCCACACAGTCAAAGGCTTTGGCATAGTCAATAAAGCAGAAATAGATGTTTTTCTGGAACTCTCTTGCTTTTTCCATGATCCAACGGATGTTGGCAATTTGACCTCTGGTTCCTCTGCCTTTTCTAAAACCAGCTTGAACTTCTGGAAGTTCGTGGTTCACGTACTGTGAATATGAAAGTTATCCTTACATGATAGTCTATTAAGTATGCAATAGCATTATGTCTAGAAACCAGTGTATGTACCTTGATTTGCAAAAAATGCTTCAGGGAATTCCCTGGTGGTCCAGTGGTTAGGGGCTTCCCAGGTGGCTCGTGGGGTCCCAAAGAGTCAGACACCACTTAATGACTGAGCAGACGTACCCGTGGCAGGAATCTGCACTTCCACTGCAGGGGCAGGGTTAGGAGATGTGGGCTGGGTGGAGGTCCAGGCTTAATTCCTGGTTGGGGATCTAAGATCTCAAAGCCACTCTATGCAACCAAAAAAATAAAAAAAGCTTTATTTTATAAAGGAAGTCAAGATACAAACTTCCATTTGTAAGATAAATAAGTTCTGAGGATATAAAATACAACATGATTAATATAATGAGCACTGCTGTAAATGTGAAAGGTGTTAACAGAGTAAATCCAAAGAGTTCTCATCACAAAGAAAACAGTTTTTTATTTCCACTTCCCTTGTGGCTCAGCTGGTAAAGAATCTACCTGAAATGCGGGAGACCTGGGTTCAGTCCCTGGGTTGGGAAGATGCCCTGAAAAAGGGAGTGGCTATCCACTCCAGTATTCTGGCCTGGAGAATTCCATGGACAGAGCCTGGCAGGCCTGGCATGGGGTCTCAAACACTCAGACACAACTGAATGGCTTTCACTTTTATTTTGTATCTGTATAAGATAATTGATATTCACTAAACTTACTGTGGTAACCATTTCATGACCTATATGTCAAATTATTATGTTGTATACTGGCAACCCACTCCAGTATTCTTGCCTCAAAAATTCCATGGACAGAGGAGCCTGGTGGGCTACACAGTCCATGGGGTTGTGAAGAGTCAGACATGAGTGAGTCACAACATAGCTATACCTTAAACTTACACTGTGCTATGTATCAATTATATCTTAATAAACTGGAAGGAAAAAATAGTTTATTGCTAAAACATGCCAAAAAAACTGCAATAGCAACATCAAAGATCACTGATCACAAGTCACCACAGCAAGTATAATAATAATGAAGACGTTTGATTGCAAGAATTACCAAAATGTAACAGAGACACGAAGTGAGCAAATGCTGTTGGAAAAATGGTGTCTATGCAGAGTGTCCATAAATCTCCATTCTGTAAAATGTGCAGTACCTGTGAAGCACAATAAAGTGAGGTATGCCTTATAGATGCATTTCTGAAAATTTACAGATGATTTTTTTTCCTACAAATTACTATGCAAAGAAGTGATCTGAAGCAATCTACTTTGAAATTTTTGTATGGTGAAAAAACTCATTGTCACTGTAGATTTTTTTATACCCTCTATCATAAAAACATGGCATATAAATATTGTTTTCTTTTTCAGAGCGACTCTTGTAAAGGACATGCCAAATGTAGTTCGTTGAAGCTCTGCTTCTCTGGCAAATCTAGTAATTCAATGACCCATTGAATTAGTGTCATTGTGGTTATGTGGTTTGGTTTTCTGCTTTGTAATAAACCTAAAAGCTTTAAATAAATGTGTGTGATTAATTGAAAGTTTCAAGCAGCAGTAAAACAAAGGCAAAGAAGGAACAAAGAGTTATCTGTACTTTATATTTGAGGCAGTGCAGATGACATTTAAGATATAACTGTAAGGAACAACTAAATTATAGGGTCCATAACTTAGCTGTGTGATCAATTTTATTTTCAGTGGGACTTGGAATAAAATAAGTCAGTAGGATGAATTTTGTTATGCAGGATCAGTATTGAAAGTGTTTGAGTGAACTCATTGCATGGAAAAGAGACACTAAGCTTCTTAATCCTAAATTTTAAAAAGTGGCAATAATGTATGTTATTAAAATTAGTGCAATAGCATCATCCTAAGCATTTACTTTCTTATGATAGGAAGTTTTTCTTATTTGAAGATTGTTTCCAGGTGATTTCATCATTTCCTATATATTCTTAAAAAATTTCTGAGAATTTCTACATGAAACCACGTTGATGTAATCTTGATCAATTTAAATTGTTTACGGGTCAGCCATACAAGTTAGGCACATATGTAAGTTTTCCTATGTAACTACTGAAATTAAAAAACAAGAGGCCCAAGTTTTTGGTATTTCTGTCTGACTAGTATGAAATCGGACCACAAAGAATTCTAAGTGCCGAAGAATTGATGCTTTTGAACTGTGGTGCTGGAGAAGATTCTTGAGAGTCCCTTGGACTGCAAGGAGATCCAACCAGTCAATCCGAAAAGAAATCAACCCTGAATATTCATTGGAAAGATTGAGGCTGAGGCTGAAGCTCCGATACTTTGGCCACCTGATATGAAGAGCTGACTCTTGGAAAAGGCCCTGATGCTGGTAAAGACTGAAGGCAAGAGGAGAAGGAGATGACAGAGGATGAGATGGTTGGATGGCATCCCTGACTCAAAGTACATGATTTTGAGCAAGCTTTGGGTGATGGTGAAAGACAGGGGAAACTGTCGTGCTGTAGTCCATGGGGTCTCAAAGAGTCCGACATGACTAAGAGACTGAACAAGGAGTATGAAAGTGAAGTGAACATGTTAGCCACTCAGTCATGTCAGACTCTGCAACCGCATGGACTATAGCCGGCCAGGCTCCTCTGTCCATGGAATTCTCCAGGCAAGAATACTGGAGTGAGTTGCCATTTCCTTCTCCAGGGGATCTTCCAGACCCAGGGACTGAACCTGGGTTTCCTACACAGCAGGCATTCTTTACTATCTGAGCCTCCAGGGAAGCCCCTGACTGGTATAACAGAACCCAAATCAATGTGTGGGAAAATACTATATCATAGTATAATTCTTTAAACATTTTAATGAAATCTAGGACTGGTATGAGGTAAGCATATAATTTTAAAAATATGAAATCATTGAGACTGGCAGGACAAGTCATCTGCAGTTATGTTACAGCTTTTAAAATGAAATTGTATAGATTTTCATGTTACTCTTAAAAAAAAAAAAAGAAAAGCAAAAGAAGCAAGAAAGAAAAGAAGCAGAGCAAAAGTTTTGTATTATTCACCCACAGCTGCTTTGGACCAAGTGGTATCTGAGTGGTACAAGCAATACTTTCATCCTTAATGCACAGACCAAGTATGGAGAGATACAAATTGACTGACTAGTGATATTAGCATCTGAACTGGTCTTAAGAGATAACATACATTATCATGTTGAGTCACAGTGTTATTCCCCAAGTGCAAAGTTCAAAGGGATATGGTGCTAACCAAGTTTACCTCAGTCCCCCCAAAATACATGTATTTTTTATTAAATGATTGAAATTTTTATGACTAAAGTGAAGTTTTAAAATTTATTTTTAAGTAGTCATTTCTTCCATGGTTAGTGAATGTATATTCTNTTTGGACCAAGTGGTATCTGAGTGGTACAAGCAATACTTTCATCCTTAATGCACAGACCAAGTATGGAGAGATACAAATTGACTGACTAGTGATATTAGCATCTGAACTGGTCTTAAGAGATAACATACATTATCATGTTGAGTCACAGTGTTATTCCCCAAGTGCAAAGTTCAAAGGGATATGGTGCTAACCAAGTTTACCTCAGTCCCCCCAAAATACATGTATTTTTTATTAAATGATTGAAATTTTTATGACTAAAGTGAAGTTTTAAAATTTATTTTTAAGTAGTCATTTCTTCCATGGTTAGTGAATGTATATTCTGGATTTTCCAGATCAGTCCAGATTGCTTGCAAACCTTTTTTCAATGAAAGCTAGTCTCTAAATGTGTAATTAAATGTAATTTGCTCTTTGCATTAGTTTTGTGTAATTCAGTTTACAAATGAGAAAGAAAGAAAAAGTCTATTATTAGACATGCTCTGGTTTTAGATTCAGAATACATACACATTTTATCTATAGCCTAATAGCATAATATTCTAATATTGTGTTTTTCAGTTCATTATTAGCACATAGTGTACCTCTTAAACTATTAAACTATCATCTCCTAAGTCCTCAGCTCTCATTTCCCGGTTTAAACTAGGCAAGTTTAAAATCTAAATTCACCGCAACTAAGTGGATGCTTTCCACTTTGAGTGATAACTTTCCTCTCACTTAATCTGCATTCCCGACTCCATTTTGCGGCACCCCCACAGGACTAGCAAAACCAAGCTGTGGGGTTATTGTCTGCCACCTCTTTGTTGCTATGCACGTTCAGATCCTTGTGACTCCTCAAGTAAACTATACAACTTCTCCTTCCTGCCTTTCATTCCCCAGCCTAGGTTCCATTCAGCTACCAGAAATAGCTATCTGAAATATGAATCTGACTAATTGACTTCACTCAGGCAAATGATCACCCTCTTCAGACTTGTCTCTGATTACTCCATGCCTCACAACGGATGCTCTAACCACACTGGTTTATGTGTCCCTCCCCTATGACTCCATGCCAACTTTGATGTGTGCGCCCCTACCATATTAAAACATTTTCTTTTCATATTATGTCATTATTTAAATAACAGGGAATGGAGTCTTTCAATAAGTTCTTTTTGCAATCTTTTGAAAATGATAACCAGTTCTCCAGTTTCCTTTAAACCTCTCTGGGAAAATTCTTTAACATATTAAGAAAGGAGAGGAGAGAACTCTGTCTATGAGCAGCTGTGATGTGTCAGCCAGTTTCTGTAGATGGTCTGGCTAAGTCCTCACACCAACTGTATGACATGGTGATTACTTTACAAATAAAAAATGTTAAAACTTGGCAAGTTTACATTGTCAAAGGCAATGCCTCTTGTAAAAAAGTGGAGCCTCATGTATACATATATCAAATCACCATGGTGTACACTTTAGGCATCTAAATTTTGTCAATTACACCACAGTAAAGCTGGAAAAAAAATATTTTTTTTAAGTAGAGGGAAGAAAGTGGAGTTTAGAATCAGCCATTTGAGTTCAAAGACCAAAATCTTTACACTGTACTGCACTCAGATTTTAGGTTTGTCATCAAGGTAGTGTATCACGCTGCCTGGGAGGTTAGAATGTCTTTGTTTGATTCAGTCTTAGAACTCAGAATAGATTTTTGGCTTTGATGATTACCATGGTGACTTATCATCATCTTCCCACCACAAATGACAATGAGCCAACGATCTCTATGCTGGATACTTTGATATTTTTGTCCAAAAAGACCACCAATTCCCAGCGAAGTCCATCTAGATGAAACTTGGGCCAGATCTTGCCTTGATCTATGTTCACTGGGTAATCCATTCTAGGTAGCTGGCTCCCCAAGTCATGAGTCAACCACACAGATGGGAAATTTCGGTAAACACTATGTCTCAGAGTCCAGAGAAAAAAATGTACAATGCCTTAGAAAACTATTTAAAAATTATATCTATATTATATATAGAATACATATTTAGTTTAACATTATATTTTAATTAAATATATATGTTAATGTATATAATATATAATGTATGCATATATAATATACAGTAGTATAACATGTTATATATTAAGATAACATGTATCATATGCATATATAATTTTATATGTGTATATCAGATGCATATAATATATNCAATGATTCTAAAGAGATGAAAGCAGAGATGTGTGGATTGATGTGAGTTCAGTGGACTCTGGCACGCCTGGGCACATTTGTCAACACAGGCAGAGGGACTGGGGGGAAGGAGGTATGGTCTCTGTGATGACTGCCAGTTGCAGGATTTGGGAGGCTGGAAAGGGAGATCTCAGCAGAAGAAAGACCAACCACTGTGGCAGCTCTTGGAGACACTGGGAAGGGAGGGTGGTGGGCACCAGGCTGCTGTGGACAGAGGCCATTTCTGACAGAGGCCAAATCTGCAAGCTTGATTTGGTAGAAGAAGCAGGGGCCTTGGGTCAGAAGCCCTGGGACTAACCAGGGCCACTCCTTCCACCAGAACCAGGCAAGACATTGAGTGCCCTTGTGAGGAAGCCATGTATTAAGACACACGAGAGTGGTCTGTAGCCTGCTCAGTGCTGTGCCATGTTGGCCTTGGGGTCTTAGGGGACAGCCCTGGGCCTGCGTCAGACATGAATGCACACACATAAAGAGCAGCTCATGCCAACATGATAATATATTTGATAACATTGATTTTGTCTCTTTTAAAAAGCATAGACTTTGTTTATTCATGTATTTAATAAACTTTATTTTTAGAGCAAGTTTTGAGTTCACAGCAAAACTGAGAGGAAAGCACAGATATTTCTCCAATACCTGCAGCCCCAATTCATGCACAGCCTTCCCCATTATCAACATCCCCACAAGAGGGTACATTTGTTCTAATCAATGAACTTGCTTTAGCACATTGTTACCACTCAAAGTCCATAATTTGCTTTGGTGTTGTACGTTCTGTGGGTTTGAAAAAATTCATAATGACTTGTATCCATCATTGTAATATCACCCTCAGTACTTTCACTGCCTTACAAATCCTGTGTTCTACCTGTTCATCTCTCTCTTCCCCAGCCCTGGCAACCAATCATCCTTTCTCTGTCTCCATAGTTTTGTCTTTTCTAGGATGTCATGTATTTGGAATCCTGCACTAAACCGCAGAATTGGTTTTGTAGTTTGAAGAGGATCATCATAACTATGACCACTCTATGAGGAGGGTGTTCTTTTCCCCGTTTCATATCCCAGACACTGAAAGCCAGGTCATTGCAGGAGATCACAGAGCAGGTAGGAGTGATTCCAGATCTTCAGATCCCCTCCCATAAGGCCTCCAGGTGTGAAGGGGAGAAGGCTCTGATGATGGTGATGCATTATTGTCCTGTTTGCAAGGCTTTTCTCATGTAAATCTCTCTTACTTTAAGGGGAAAATGTGTTTCAAATATGCAGTTTTTCTTCTGCATCTGTTTCAGCCAGNCACTCTATGAGGAGGGTGTTCTTTTCCCCGTTTCATATCCCAGACACTGAAAGCCAGGTCATTGCAGGAGATCACAGAGCAGGTAGGAGTGATTCCAGATCTTCAGATCCCCTCCCATAAGGCCTCCAGGTGTGAAGGGGAGAAGGCTCTGATGATGGTGACGCATTATTGTCCTGTTTGCAAGGCTTTTCTCATGTAAATCTCTCTTACTTTAAGGGGAAAAGGTGTTTCAAATATGCAGTTTTTCTTCTGCATCTGTTTCAGCCAGAAAGCTGATTTTCTATTTGCTCTGAATCTCCCATTGAAATACTGCTGTCTCCTTTTCTGCCAAATCAATCCTGAAAGACATACTGCAGCATCGTTGATCTCCTGACGCTTCTCTGGTCCAGCCATTGTCTGCTTGCCACATCTCATCTCATCTCTGTCAGCGATGGATCCTCAGCACAGCACACAGCCTTCCTTGGAAAAGTGATGTCCTTCACTATGTCATGCTTTCATTTCCTTCTGAACACCCAGCTCTTTCCCCATCCCCTCAGATTTGTTATCCTGGGATTCGCCACAGTTAGCCAGACTGTTTTTATAAATGCATTCTCTAACGAGACAGGTCCTATAAAAGCCTAGCTCCATTTTGTAGCCTTGTGGAACTGAGCTGATGGAGGGGACAGGAAGGTGGGGTGGTCTGAGCTGGCATTCTGGGAGGAGAGCATTTAAGTGACAAGACTGTCTGTGTGTGAGAGAGCCGTGGGTATGGACTTGGGAGCTGGGCTCTTTTTCTGACTTTGTCACTGCCTGGATGATGGGGGAGCAGGGCCTTCTTTCCGCAGAAAGAAAGTAGACCTTTACAGTGGCAAGCACTAGATGGTTTTGTGGTTTTAGTGTGGACCAATGACTAGAGTCCTTGATGCACTGGTTCCACAGAAGACCAGGGGATCTCTGTCCAGCCCCAAGGAAAAGCCCCTCAATCAACTGAGATTGAATTTTCTGCCACCATTTTGAAGGGGCTCCAGCATTGAATTTAAAGTGGTTTTAAGTACATGCAGAAATGTGATATGCTTGCATATCTGAGTTTGTAGACTGAGATTCATCCTTGCTATGTTCTAAACCTGAACTCCCACCCCCTTGAGCCCAGGCAAGTCTCATCCCTAAATACTCCCTATTGATTTTTCAACATGGCCAAGCCAGTTGTCCTTCCAAACAGACTTCTTTTCTACTTCCATGTCTTTGCTCATGGCTCTGAGAAGATTTTGAACAAAGTTGTTTGGGTATAGTGCTCTTTGATTGGGCAATGCCACCTCTCTCTGTGTGGGGACAAGCATCTAATACACAGATACACTGATGACCTGCCTTGAAATGGCCCAGGATGAGAACCTTGCTCAGCGGGACTGCTCTGCATTGGATGGGGCTGGCCAGCAGAGTCCCAGTCTTGGTAAATTTGAATGCAACAAAAAGAAGACCAGTCGATACTAGTGTGGGAAGTAATGACGGGATTTAAGGGGAAGGTGGTAGGCAGTAGTAAAGACCACAAATAAACAGAAATCAGAAGGAACAAAGTAAAAACATAGCAGTGGATAGAGATATAGAAAGAAGGGAAAGAAAGTGACAGCAAGGGAGAAAGGGGGGTGGGCAAGAGTGAGAAAGAGAGAGACTTTGTTGCCATTACATGTGATGGATTACTTGGATAAGGGACAACGGATTCATTTCTATGAGAACAGAGGCTAACTCAGTGGTGAGAACTGTGTTGATTTTTGAATATTCCAAATAAGGCCTGACTCTCTTGCTGCAGAGATGGGTCCTGCCTTTTATTTCTCTGTGTATCTTTATATTAAATTCCCATTAACTGAACCAACATTTTAGTCCTTCAATCTGGAAAATTTCAACACAGTTCTGAGGTCCCCTTTGCACAGATCCCTCTTCTCTCTCTTAAAACCCTGGCTCATTCTATTCCTACTTTGAAACTCTCTTCAGGGGGACTTTCTTGGGGTCCAGTGATTGGGAATCCACCTGCCAGTGCAGGAGACACAGGACGCAGGTCTGGGAAGATTCCACATGCTGTGTGGAAACTAAGCCCACATACAACTACTGAGCCCACATGCTGCAACTGCTGAAGCCCACGTGCCCCAGAGCCCATGCTCTGCAACAAGAGAAGCCACCACAGTGAGAAGTCTGTGCCCCCCAGCTAGAGAGCAGCCCTTGCTCACCACAACTAGAGAGAGTTGTGTGCAGTAACAAAGACCCAGCACAGCCAAAAATGGAAAAAACAATCAATTAGTTAAAAAAACTCTGTTCAAGTGCCTCCCATCCTTTTGTCTTCTTCCCCTTCTCTCCCCAAGGTCTCATTCTCTGGGCTCCTAAGTCTGTAAAAGTCTCCAGACTGTGCTGCCTCACCATTCTGTAATCATCTATTTATTATCCCCATTAGAATACTGCCTTTTGATGGCAGGAATCATACCTTTTTTTTGTTTATTTTTTTAATGGAAGGATAATTACTTTACAGAATTTTATTGTTTTCTGTCAAACCTCAACATGAATCAGCCATAGGTATACATATACTTCCTCCCTTTTGAATCTCCCTCCCATCTCCTGCCTCATCCCACCCCTCTAGATTGATACAGAGCCCCTGTTTGAGTTTCATGAGCCATACAGCAAATTCCTGTAGGCTATCTATCCTACATAAGGTAATGTAAGTTTCCATGTTACTCTTTCCATACCTCTCACCCTTTCCTCCCCTCTCCCCATGTCCAAAAATCTATTCTCTATGTCTGTTTCTCCANGCCTCACCATTCTGTAATCATCTATTTATTATCCCCATTAGAATACTGCCTTTTGATGGCAGGAATCATACCTTTTTTTTGTTTATTTTTTTAATGGAAGGATAATTACTTTACAGAATTTTATTGTTTTCTGTCAAACCTCAACATGAATCAGCCATAGGTATACATATACTTCCTCCCTTTTGAATCTCCCTCCCATCTCCTGCCTCATCCCACCCCTCTAGATTGATACAGAGCCCCTGTTTGAGTTTCATGAGCCATACAGCAAATTCCTGTAGGCTATCTATCCTACATAAGGTAATGTAAGTTTCCATGTTACTCTTTCCATACCTCTCACCCTTTCCTCCCCTCTCCCCATGTCCAAAAATCTATTCTCTATGTCTGTTTCTCCACTGCTTCCCTGCAAATAAATTCTTCACTACCATTTTTCTAGATTCCATACAAATGCATTAGAATATGATATTTATCTTTCTCTTTCTGACTTACTTCACTCTGTATAATAGTTTCTAGGTTCACCCACCTCATCAGAACTGACTCAAATACGTTCCTTTTTATGACTGAGTAATATTCCATTGTGTGTATGTACCACAACTTCTTTATCCATTCATATGTCAATGAACATCTAGATTGCTTCCATGCTCTAGCTATTGTAAATAGTGCTACAATGAACAAAGGGATACATGTGTCTTTTTCAACCCTGGTTTTCTGAGAGTATATGCCTAGGAGTGGGATTGCTGGGTGATTTGGTGCTTTTATTCCTAGTTTTTTTTAAGGAAATCTCCATACCATCTTCCATAGTGGCTATATCAATTTGCATTCCCACCAACAGTGCAAGAGCATTCCCTTTTCTCCACACCCTCTCCAGCATTTATTCTTTGTAGACNGACTGAGCAACTTCACTTTCACTTTTCACTTTCATGCATTGGAGAAGGAAATGGCAACCCATTCCAGTGTTCTTGTCTGGAGAATCCCAGGGACGGGGGAGCCTGGTGGGCTGCCATCTACGGGGTCACACAGAGTCGGATATGACTGAAGCGACTTAGCAGCAGTAGCAGAGAACATCTTGGAAACAAGGATTCTTAGCTGTGGAAGGACTGTATTTGGATGGCAAATGGAGTTCTAAATGTAAGTGAGCAAACCTTTAAAGTGATATGGCAGAGTGAGCCTGGGAGGGGATGATGGACTGTGAAGCTAATATAGGTGAGGAAATGGAGATCACAAGCATCTAGAGAGGTGGAGCAAAGCATCAGGACAGGGGACTTATAGACATGATATGATGCTTTGCAGATGTTGGGAGGAATGATGATGTCTAGGAATCTCTATATGTCTGCAGGTTCTGTGTTAATTAGAGGTATGTGCTTGATCGCTAGCTTTGTAGAAACACTCAGAGACTAAGAAATGAAAAGAATTGTCAATAGGGGTTTGGAAGCCTTGAAGATGATGGCAGGGGATATCACAGAGGAAGGTAGGCTGTGATGAAGACCAGAGGACAGATGTAGGCTGACAGTCTTGACATCATCTGTTGAGGAGAGGAGGGAAAGACTGAATCAGAAAGGAGAATGGTAAATTCAAGTGCCTGTCTGTGTCTGGCCATGAGAAGAAGTCCATTCACCAAAGAAAGTTGGGAGAAAAGTAGAGTTAGAAGTAAATATCTTAATCATGAGAACCTGAGCACAGAGTGCTTTAAATCCTGACTCCTCTAAATGCCAGCTAGGAATTTGACCTCTTGAACCTCAATTTTCTCATTTAAAAAAATGGGGATAGTGGCTTTTGGCTCATACCTTAAGTCAAAAAGCTATCATGAGAATTCTATAGGAATATATAATTTAGGATTCTATGTTCTAAAGCTTTATGAGAAAATATATAAAAGGGCCCAGTATGTAATAGATGTTCAACAGTGATTCTACTATGATTGTTTTTTCTTTAGGGGAATTTATAACAGAACAATGATTCTAAAGAGATGAAAGCAGAGATGTGTGGATTGATGTGAGTTCAGTGGACTCTGGCACGCCTGGGCACATTTGTCAACACAGGCAGAGGGACTGGGGGGAAGGAGGTATGGTCTCTGTGATGACTGCCAGTTGCAGGATTTGGGAGGCTGGAAAGGGAGATCTCAGCAGAAGAAAGACCAACCACTGTGGCAGCTCTTGGAGACACTGGGAAGGGAGGGTGGTGGGCACCAGGCTGCTGTGGACAGAGGCCATTTCTGACAGAGGCCAAATCTGCAAGCTTGATTTGGTAGAAGAAGCAGGGGCCTTGGGTCAGAAGCCCTGGGACTAACCAGGGCCACTCCTTCCACCAGAACCAGGCAAGACATTGAGTGCCCTTGTGAGGAAGCCATGTATTAAGACACACGAGAGTGGTCTGTAGCCTGCTCAGTGCTGTGCCATGTTGGCCTTGGGGTCTTAGGGGACAGCCCTGGGCCTGCGTCAGACATGAATGCACACACATAAAGAGCAGCTCATGCCAACATGATAATATATTTGATAACATTGATTTTGTCTCTTTTAAAAAGCATAGACTTTGTTTATTCATGTATTTAATAAACTTTATTTTTAGAGCAAGTTTTGAGTTCACAGCAAAACTGAGAGGAAAGCACAGATATTTCTCCAATACCTGCAGCCCCAATTCATGCACAGCCTTCCCCATTATCAACATCCCCACAAGAGGGTACATTTGTTCTAATCAATGAACTTGCTTTAGCACATTGTTACCACTCAAAGTCCATAATTTGCTTTGGTGTTGTACGTTCTGTGGGTTTGAAAAAATTCATAATGACTTGTATCCATCATTGTAATATCACCCTCAGTACTTTCACTGCCTTACAAATCCTGTGTTCTACCTGTTCATCTCTCTCTTCCCCAGCCCTGGCAACCAATCATCCTTTCTCTGTCTCCATAGTTTTGTCTTTTCTAGGATGTCATGTATTTGGAATCCTGCACTAAACCGCAGAATTGGTTTTGTAGTTTGAAGAGGATCATCATAACTATGACCACTCTATGAGGAGGGTGTTCTTTTCCCCATTTCATATCCCAGACACTGAAAGCCAGGTCATTGCAGGAGATCACAGAGCAGGTGGGAGTGATTCCAGATCTTCAGATCCCCTCCCATAAGGCCTCCAGGTGTGAAGGGGAGAAGGCTCTGATGATGGTGACGCATTATTGTCCTGTTTGCAAGGCTTTTCTCATGTAAATCTCTCTTACTTTAAGGGGAAAAGGTGTTTCAAATATGCAGTTTTTCTTCTGCATCTGTTTCAGCCAGAAAGCTGATTTTCTATTTGCTCTGAATCTCCCATTGAAATACTGCTGTCTCCTTTTCTGCCAAATCAATCCTGAAAGACATACTGCAGCATCGTTGATCTCCTGACGCTTCTCTGGTCCAGCCATTGTCTGCTTGCCACATCTCATCTCATCTCTGTCAGCGATGGATCCTCAGCACAGCACACAGCCTTCCTTGGAAAAGTGATGTCCTTCACTATGTCATGCTTTCATTTCCTTCTGAACACCCAGCTCTTTCCCCATCCCCTCAGATTTGTTATCCTGGGATTCGCCACAGTTAGCCAGACTGTTTTTATAAATGCATTCTCTAACGAGACAGGTCCTATAAAAGCCTAGCTCCATTTTGTAGCCTTGTGGAACTGAGCTGATGGAGGGGACAGGAAGGTGGGGTGGTCTGAGCTGGCATTCTGGGAGGAGAGCATTTAAGTGACAAGACTGTCTGTGTGTGAGAGAGCTGTGGGTATGGACTTGGGAGCTGGGCTCTTTTTCTGACTTTGTCACTGCCTGGATGATGGGGGAGCAAGGCCTTCTTTCAGCAGAAAGAAAGTAGACCTTTACAGTGGCAAGCACTAGATGGTTTTGTGGTTTTTAGTGTGGACCAATGACCAGAGTCCTTGATGCACTGGTTCCACAGAAGACCAGGGGATCTCTGTCCAGCCCCAAGGAAAAGCCCCTCAATCAACTGAGATTGAATTTTCTGCCACCATTTTGAAGGGGCTCCAGCATTGAATTTAAATTGGTTTTAAGTACATGCAGAAATGTGATATGCTTGCATATCTGAGTCTGTAGACTGAGATTCATCCTTGCTATGTTCTAAACCTGAACTCCCACCCCCTTGAGCCCAGGCAAGTCTCATCCCTAAATACTCCCTATTGATTTTTCAACATGGCCAAGCCACTTGTCCTTCCAAACAGACTTCTTTTCTACTTCCATGCCTTTGCTCGTGGCTCTGAGAAACTTTTGAACAAAGTTGTTTGGGTATAGTGCTCTTTGATTGGGCAATGCCACCTCTCTCTGTGTGGGGACAAGCATCTAATACACAGATACACTGATGACCTGCCTTGAAATGGCCCAGGATGAGAACCTTGCTCAGCGGGATTGCTCTACATTGGATGGGGCTGGCCAGCGGAGTCCCAGTCTTGGTAAATTTGAATGCAACAAAAAGACCAGTCGATACTAGCGTGGGAAGTAATGAAGGGATTTAAGGGGAAGGTGGTAGGCAGTACTAAAGACCACAAATAAACAGAAATCAGAGGGAACAAAGTAAAAACATAGCAGTGGATGGAGATATAGAAAGAAGGGAAAGAAAGTGACAGCGAGGGAGAAAGGGGGATGGGTGAAAGTGAGAAAGAGAGAGACTTTGTTGCCATTACATGTGATGGATTACTTGGATAAGGGACAACGGATTCATTTCTATGAGAACAGAGGATAACTCAGTGGTGAGAACTGTGTTGATTTTTGAATATTCCAAATAGGGCCTGACTCTCTTGCTGCAGAGATGGGTCCTGCCTTTTATTTCTCTGTGTATCTTTATATTAAATTCCCATTAACTGAACCAACATTTTAGTCCTTCAATCTGGAAAATTTCAACACAGTTCTGAGGTCCCCTTTGCACAGATCCCTCTTCTCTCTTATAACCCTGGCTCATTCTATTCCTACTTTGAAACTCTCTTCAGGGGAACTTTCTTGGGGTCCAGTGATTGGGAATCCACCTGCCAGTGCAGGAGACACAGGATGCAGGTCTGGGAAGATTCCACATGCTGTGTGGAAACTAAGCCCACGTACAACTACTGAGCCCACGTGCTGCAACTGCTGAAGCCCACGTGCCCCAGAGCCCATGCTCTGCAACAAGAGAAGCCAACACAGTGAGAAGTCTGTGCCCCCCAGCTAGAGAGCAGCCCTTGCTCACCACAACTAGAGAAAGTTGTGTGCAGTAACAAAGACCCAGCACAGCCAAAAATGGAAAAAACAATCAATTAGTTAAAAAAACTCTGTTCAAGTGCCTCCCATCCTTTTGTCTTCTTCCCCTTCTCTGCCCAAGGTCTCATTCTCTGGGCTCCTAAGTCTGTAAAAGTCTCCAGACTGTGCTACCTCACCATTCTGTAATCATCTATTTATTATCCCCATTAGAATACTGCCTTTTGATGGCAGGAATCATACCTTTTTTTTGTTTATTTTTTTAATGGAAGGATAATTACTTTACAGAATTTTATTGTTTTCTGTCAAACCTCAACATGAATCAGCCATAGGTATACATATACTTCCTCCCTTTTGAATCTCCCTCCCATCTCCTGCCTCATCCCACCCCTCTAGATTGATACAGAGCCCCTGTTTGAGTTTCATGAGCCATACAGCAAATTCCTGTAGGCTATCTATCCTACATAAGGTAATGTAAGTTTCCATGTTACTCTTTCCATACCTCTCACCCTTTCCTCCCCTCTCCCCATGTCCAAAAATCTATTCTCTATGTCTGTTTCTCCACTGCTTCCCTGCAAATAAATTCTTCACTACCATTTTTCTAGATTCCATACAAATGCATTAGAATATGATATTTATCTTTCTCTTTCTGACTTACTTCACTCTGTATAATAGTTTCTAGGTTCACCCACCTCATCAGAACTGACTCAAATACGTTCCTTTTTATGACTGAGTAATATTCCATTGTGTGTATGTACCACAACTTCTTTATCCATTCATATGTCAATGAACATCTAGATTGCTTCCATGCTCTAGCTATTGTAAATAGTGCTACAATGAACAAAGGGATACATGTGTCTTTTTCAACCCTGGTTTTCTGAGAGTATATGCCTAGGAGTGGGATTGCTGGGTGATTTGGTGCTTTTATTCCTAGTTTTTTTTAAGGAAATCTCCATACCATCTTCCATAGTGGCTATATCAATTTGCATTCCCACCAACAGTGCAAGAGCATTCCCTTTTCTCCACACCCTCTCCAGCATTTATTCTTTGTAGACTTTTTGATGGTGGCCATTCTGACTGGTGTGAGGCGATATATCATTGTAGTTTTGATTTGCATTTCTCTAGTAATGAGCGATGTTGAGTACCTTTTCAGGTGTTTGTTAGCCATCTGTATGTTTTCTTTGGAGAAATGTCTGTTTAAGTCTTTTTCCCACTTTTTTGGCATTGAGTTGTATGAGCTGCTTGCATATTTTGGAAATTAATCCTTTGTCAGTTGTTTCGTTTGCTATTATTTTCTCCCATTCTGAGGATTGTCTTTTCACCTTACTTATAGTTTCCTTTGCTGTGCAAAAGATTTTAAGTTTAATCAGGTCCCACTTGTTTACTTCTGTTTTTTATTTCCATTACTCTAGGAGGTGGGTCACAGAGGATCTTGCTTTGATTCATGTCATTGAGTGTTCTGCCTATGTTTTCCTCTAAGGGTTTCATAGCTTCTGGCCTTACGTTTAGGTCTTTAATTCATTTTGAGTTTATCTTTGTATATGGTGTTATAAGTGTTCTAATTTCATTCTTTTACATGTAGCTGTCCAGTTTTCCCAGCACCATTTATTGAAAAGGCTGTCTTTGCCTCATTGTCTATTCTTGCCTCCTTTGTCAAAAATAAGGTACCCATAGGTGCATGGATTTATTCCCAAGTCCATACTCACTGTTCTCTCTCACACACACATTGGTCAATATTTCTGTTTCTGTGCCAGTACCATACTGTCTTGATGACTGTAGCTTTGTAGGATAATCTGAAGTCAGTAAGGTTGATTCCTCCAGCTCCATTCTTCTTTCTCAAGACTGCTTTGGCCATTTGGGGTCTTTTGTGTTTCCATATGAATTGTGTAATTTTTTGTTCTATTTCTGTGAAAAATGCCATTGGTAATTTGATAGGGATCACATTGAATCTGTAGATTGCATTTAGTACTATAGTCATTTTCACAATATTGATTTTTCCTACTCAGGAACATGGAATATCTCTCCATCTGTTTATGTCATCTTTGATTTCTTTTATTAGTGTCTTATAATCTTTTGTGTACAGTTCTTTTGTCTTCTTGGGTAAGTTTATTCCTAGATATTTAATTATTTTTGTTGCAATGGTGAATGGGATTGATTCCTTAACTTCTCTTTCTTATTTGTGTCATGCAACTTTTCTAAAGTCACTGATTAGCTCTAGTAATTTTCTGATACTATCTTTAGGGTTTTCTATGTACTGTATCATGTCATCTAAAAAGCAGTTAGAGCTTTACTTCTTCTTCTCTGACCTGGATTCCTTTTATTTCTTTTTATTCTCTGGTTGCTGTAATGAGGACTTCCAGAACTATGTTGAATAATAGTGGTGAAAGTGGACACCTGTGTCTTGTTCATGATCTTAGCGGGAATTCTTTCAGTTTTTCACCATTGAGGATAATGTTTTCTGTAGGCTTATCATATATGACCTTTATTATGTTGAGGTAGGTTCCTTCTATGCCCATTTAAAAAAAAAGAGTTTTAATTATAAATGGGTGCTGAATTTTGTCAAAGAGTTTTTTTGCATCTATTACTATACGGTTTTTATCTTCCAATTTGTGAATTATAGTGTATCACATTGATAGAAATGTATATATTGAAGAATCCTTCCATCCCTGGAATAAACCCAACTTGATTATGGTGTTTGAACTTTTTGATGTGTTGCTGAATTCTATTTGTTAAAATTCTGTTGTGGATGTTTGCATCTATGTTCATCAGTGATATTGACCTGTAGTTTTCTTCTTCTTTTTTGTTTTTTAATTGTCTATGTCTGATTTTGGTATCAGGTGGTGGCCTCATAGAATGAGTTGGAAGTGTTACTTCCTCTGCAAGTTTTTGAAGAATTTTAGAAGGATAGGCATTAGCTCTTCTCTAAATGTTTGATAGAATTCTCCTGTGAAGCCATCTGGTCCTGGACTTTGGTTTTTTTTTTTTTGGGGGGGAGATTTTTGATCACAGATTCAATTTCAGTGCTTCTAATCAGGTTGTTCGTCATTTCTATTTCTTTCTGGTTTAGTCTTGGAAGATTGAACTTTTCTAAGAATCTGTTCATTTCTTCCAGGTTATCAATTTTATTGCTATATAGTTGTTTCTAATCATCTCTTATAATCCTTTGTATTTCTGCAGTATCTGTTATAACCTCTCCTTTTTCATTTCCAATTTTGTTGATTTGATTCTTCTCTTTTTTTCTTGATGAGTCTGGCTAAAGGCTTGTCAATTTTGCTTATCCTCTCAAAGAACAAGGTTTTAGTTTTATTAATTTTACTATTGTTTCTTTCATTTCTTTTTCATTTATTTCTGCTCAGATGTTTATGATTTCTTTCTACTACTTTTGAGCTTTTTTGTTCTTCTTTTTCCAGTTGTTTTAGTTGTACAGTTAGGTTGTCTATTTGATGTTTTTCTTGTTTCTTAAGGTAGGATTGTATTGCTATAAGCTTTCCTCTTAGAACTGCTTTCAATGCATCCCATAGTTTTTGAGTTGTTGTATTTTCATTGTCCTTTTTTTTTAAAATTAATTTTTATTTTTTTAGTTTGTTTTCATTGTCCTTTATTTCTAGAAATTTTTTTGATTCCCTTTTGATTTCTTCAGGAACCTGTTGGCTATTTGGAAGTGTGTTTTCTAAATGCCATGTGACTTTTTACAGTTTTCTTTTCTTGTAATTGATATCTAGTCTCATAGCATTGTAGTCAGAAGATACTTGATATGACTTCAGTTTTCTTAAATTTACTGAGGCTTGATTGGTGACCCAAGATGTGGTCTATCCTGGAGAATGTTCCATGTGCACTTGAGAAGAAGGTGTATTCTTCTGCATTTGGATGGAATGAAAACCCCAAAATAGTAGAAGGAAAGAAATAATAAACATCTGAGCAGATACAAATGAAAAAGAAATGAAAGAAACAATAGTAAATATTAATAAAACTAAAAGCTGGTTCTTTGAGAAGATAAACAAAATTGACAAGCCTTTAGCCAGACTCATCAAGAAAGAAAGAGAGAAGAATCAAATCAACAAAATTAGAAAGGAAAATGAGATCCATCTCATCTAATGCATCATTTAAGACTTGTGTTTCCTTATTGGAGAAGGCAATGGCACCCCACTATAGTACTCTTGCCTAGAAAATCCCATGGATGGGGTCATTATTAATTTTCTGTTTTGATGATCTGTCCATTGGTGTGAGTGGGGTGTTAAAGTCTCCTACTATTATGTGTTACTGTCAATTTCTCCTTTTATATCTGTTAGTGTTTGTCTTATGTATCGAGGTGCTTCTATGGTGGGTGCATAGATATTTACAAATGGTATGTCTTCCTCTTGGATTGATCCCTTTATCATTCTGTAGTGTCCTTCCTTCTCTCTTGTAATCTTTATTTTAAGGTCTATTTTGTCTGATATGAGGATTTCTACTCCAGCTTTCTTTTGCTTCCCATTTGCATGGAATATATTTTCCCATCCTCTCGCTTTCACTCTATATGTGTCTTGAGGCCTGAAATGGGTTTCTTTAGACAGCATATATATGGATCTTGTTTTTGTATCCATTGAGCCAGTCTGTGTCTCTTGGTTGGAGCAATGGATTAAATTTACATTTAAAGTAATTATTGATATATATGCTCCTATTGCCATTTTCTTAATTTTGGGGGGTTGATTTTTGTAGATCTTTTTTCTTCTGTTGTATTTCTTGACTATATAACTCCATTTAACATTTGTTGTAAAGCTGGTTTAGTGCTACTGAATTCTCTTAATTCTCTTTTGCTTGTCTGAAAAGTTTTTTATTTCTCCATCAATTTTGAATGAGATCCTTGCCTGGTACAGTAATCTTGGTTGTAGATTTTCCCCTTTCAGTACTTTAAATATATCCTGCCATTCCCTTCTGGCCTGCAGAGTTTCTGCGGAAAGATCAGCTGTTAAGTGTCTGAGGTTTCCTTTGTATGTTACTTGTTGCTTCTCCCTTGCTTCTTTAATATTGTTTCTTTGTGTTTAGTCTTTGTTAGTTTGATTAGTGTGTGTCTTGTCATGTTTCTCCTTGGATTTATCCTGTATGGACTCTTTGTGCCTCTTGGAGTTGATTGATTATTTCCTTTTCCATGTTGGGAAATTTTCAATGATAATCTCTTCAAAATTTTTCTCATACCCTTTCTTTTTCTCTTCTTCTTCTGGGACCCTTATATTTTGCATGTTGTTGTGTCTGATATTGACCCAAAGGTCTCTGAGACTCTCCTCAGTTCTTTTCATTCTTTTTCCTTTAATCTGCTTTTCAAAAGTTATTTCCACTATTTTGTCTTCCAGCTCATTGATTCATTCTTCTGCTTCAGATATGCTGCTATTGATTTCTTCTAGAGCATTTTTAATTTCAGTAATTGTGTTGTTTGTCTCTGTATGTTTATGCTTTAATTCTTCTAGGTCTTTGTTAATTGCTTCCTGCATTTTCTCCATTTTGATTTCAAGATTTTTTTAATCATCTTTATTATCATTATTCTGAATTCTTCTTCAGGTAGTTTGCCTATTTCCTCTTCATTTATTTGGACTTCTGTGTTTCTAGTTCCTTCATTTGTGCAGTATTGCTCTGCCTTTTCATTTTTCTTTCAACTTATTGTGTCTGAGGTCTCCTTTTCCCAGGCTTTAAGGTTGAATCCTTTCTTCCTTTTGGTCTGCCCTCCTAAGGTTGGTCCTGTGGTTTGTGTAAACTTTGTATAGGGTGAGATTTGTGCTGAGTTCTTGTTTGTTTGTTTGTTTTTCCTCTGATGGGCAAGGATGAGTGAGATGGTACCCCTGTCTGCTGATGATTGGGTTTGTAATTTTGTTTTGTTTGTTTCTTAGATGAGGTGTCCTGCATAGGGTACTACTGGTGGTTTGGTGATGCCAGTTGTTGTAGTCAAGTTGTTTCCTTTGTGTGAGTTCTCACAATATGATACTCCATAGGGTTAGTTCTCTGGTAGTCTAGGTTCTTAAAGTCAGTGCTCCCATTCCAAAGGCTCAGGGCTTGATCTCTGGTCAGGAGTGAGGATTCCACAGTGGTTTTTTATGGCAATACATGAGATTAAAACAAATATCCCAAAGCTAGAACCCAAAGATGAACCCCAGACAAATGACAGTTACAAAATCAGGCAAATAATAAAATAATAGTATATACATATATACATATTTACCCATGAGCAAAGTGAAAACAATTCAACAAAAATAAAGTACAGTAGGTTGGCCTGGCTAACAAAGTAAATCAAAAATTATATTTACCATTTAAGAACAAAACTAACTAAGCACAAATTGGAAAACAAAACTAAAGCAAGGTGCCAAGTGGGGAATAAAGCAATGAAAACAAAACTAACAAATACGTTGAGAAGAAAGGAAAGAAGAAAATAATTGTTATGCAAAATTAAGTAGAGGTAGATGAAGAAAACGTATATACATTAAAGATTAACTGCAAGGGGAAAAGAAAGGGAAAGAAAGGAATAAGTGTAGAAAAAATATAGTAGGTTTTAAAAAATTACGAATTAAAATTATAAAAAAGAGAAAAGAAAAAAAGATGGAAGAAGACAGAAAAAAGAAAAAAAAAAAAGGAAATTTCCACAGAACTGCAAATGCCCAACGTAGAGGTAGAGGTTTATAGCAACAATCAAAAGTGTGACTGAATATACACATACGTATACACTCATAAGCAAAATCAAAACAGTCCAACAAAAATAAAGCGTGATAGATTGACTCCGCGAACAAAGGCAACCAAAAGTTATATGTACCAGAACAAAACTAGCTAAAGCACAAACTGGAAAACAAAACTATAGCAAGGTGCCACTTGGGGAATAAAGCAATGAAAATAAAAGGAACAAAATGTTGAGAGGAAAGGAAAGAAAGAATAGATATGCAAAGTTAAAGTGAGGTGGATGAGAAAGATTTGTATACATTAAAGATTAACTGCAAGGGGAAAAGAACAGTAGGAAAGGAAAACAAAGGAATAAGTGTAGAAAAATATAATAGGTTTTTAAAAATTACAAATTAAAATTATAAAAAAGAGGAAAGAAAATAAAAGATGGAAGAAGAGCAAAAAAAGGGGTTAAAAAAAAGAAAACTCCACAGAACTGCAGAAACCCAATGCAGATAGAGGCAGAGGTTTATAACAACAATAAAAAGTGTGACTGAATATACATATTTCCATATACACCCATAAGCAAAATAAAAACAGACCAACAAAAATAAAGGACAATAGATTGACCTGGAAAGGAAACCAAAAATTATATCTACCAGAACAAAACTAACTAAAGCACAAACTGGAAAATAAAAGTAAAGCAAGCTGCCACTTGGAGAATAAAGCAATGAAAATAAAAGTAACAAAATGTTGAGAGAAAAGGAAAGAAACAAAAGAAAGAAAGAATAGATATGCAAAGTTAAATTGAGGTGGAGGAAGAAGATTTATATACATTAAAGATTAACTGCAAGGGGAAAAGAACAGTAGTAAAGCAAACAAAGGAATACATGTAGAAAAAAAAATAGGTTTTAAAAGTTTAAAAGAGAGAGAGAAAGAAAAGGAAAACTCCACAGAACTGCAAAAATCCAGCATAGAGGCAGAGGTTTATAACAACAATAAAATATGTGACTGAGAAAATAAAAGCTCAGAAGCTTAATTTTATCTCATAGTGCCAATAAAATCGACAACTCCAACAGAGGGGGAATAAAAGGAAAAAAAATCCAAAAGAATCTACAGAACAAGTCAAAACATAAGAATAATGAATGTTTCTCTGAGTCACTTCAGTCAGAATCCTTTCCCTTGCTGGGAGTCACAGTCCACCTCACCTCCCCTAGGATGCCCTCCAACACTGTGCTGATCTCTGGACCTGCTGTGGGAGCAGCTAATCTGGTCCTTCTCCTGTGTGTTCTTGCCTCCAGTGTCCACAGCTATCAGAACTAGTGCGTTTTCTTTTGTGGGAACTCTCAATGACCTTTTATATATTCCATAGACACAGAGTCTGGCTAGTCGATTGTGTGGATTTAATCTGCAACTTGTACAGCTGGTGGAAGTTTTTTGGGTCTTCTTCCTTAGCCACACTGGCCCTGGGTTTCAGTTGTGGTTTTATTTCCACTTCTGCATGTGGGTTGTCCATTGGGGTTTGCTCTTGAGGCTGCCCTGGAGGACTGGGTCTGCCCCTGTGAGGGCCAGGGGTGGAGGTGGTGCAGCTGCTTGGGTTGCAGGGGTTCTGGCAGCATCAGGTACTCAGGGGAGTTGGCAGCTACAGCAGCAGAAATATAGTGCTCTAGAAGGGTATGGCAACCAGAATTGGTCAATAGGCTCCAGTATTCTTGCTTGGAGAACCCCTTCCCTGACAGAGAAGCCTGGCAGGCCACAGTCCACAGGGTTGCAAAGAGTCAAACACTACCGAAGTGACCCGGTGCGCATAGGCGCAAGACTTTTTCGCCTGTGGCAGCTCTGCCCCAGTGAGAGTTGAGCGTGAGCAGCTGCTTAACTTATGGAGACACTGGTGGCACCAAGTGTGCCAGACATGGACTGCCTCCGCAGCAGGAGTCATGGCCCTATCAGAGTCTTTTTCTGAGCCTCTTGTAGCTGGTTATCAGAAGGCCTCTTTGACCAGTCTTTCTCTGTATCTCCGCTGTTTCAGGCACTTAGAGGGCTCCCTTGCCTGGGGTCCTTCTCTGTTGTTCTGTGGGTCAGGCACTTAGTGGGCCCCCCCTGGCTGGGGTCCTTCTCTGTAGTTCATGCATCAGTCACTTAATGGAGCACTCTGGGTGGGGTCCTGCTCTGTAGTTCAGTGCATCAGGCATTTGATGGGCCAGCCTCCCTATTGTTCAGCTGCTGATGCTGGCGGAGACACAGGCTATGGTGATGACTTTACCCCCATGCGTGACTCAGCAGTATCGCCTTGCTTCCGTGGCTGCCTGGCTTTCCTCCACAGGCATTTCCCACCACAGCCTCCTCCCTCACATTCCCTCAGTTTGTCTCTCCACAGTCAACAGCAGCCCTCACCATGGAATCACTCCTCAATCCCCTAACTTCACATCCCTGTCCAGGGTATGTATGGCTGGGGCAAGGACTGTCTGATTCTCATTCCATTTAGGCTGCTGCAGATCAGCTGTTACCCTCTCAGCCTTAAATGTTTCTCCTCTGACTCAGCCAGTTGCCCTGATGTGAGGATCAGACCCCTGCTTCAGTTCCCCCACCTGCTGAGGGCAGGTCCAGTCCTACTAGCACTCCTGTTTTTCCCCCTAGTTCCTTCCTACTGAGTTTTGTGTGGATCTATGTATTCTTTTCCTCTGGTCAGGAACTCCTGTCTGCTCTCAGCTGGTGGTCTGTATGCACTTTTGTGTCTAGAGGTGTATTCCTGGTGCATCCATGGAGAGGGATGTACTCCACATCCACCTAATCCTCCGCCATCTTGTTCTCCAGGGACCATGTCTTATTCATTTTTAATCCAACTAGCAAATGTAAGAACTTGAAATTGAACTCAGGCCTTTGCTATTAAACTCATTACTATTGCTTTATCTTGTCTCCCAGTAGATGTTTTTTCAGCAATAGATTTTTTTCTAGCATTTTCAAGCTCACAGAAGTATAAATATTTGCTTAAGTCTGTGTATGTATCAGAGTAAGATAATTATTCATTATCCCCAGGTTTGCTTTCTAATTTCTTAGTTGAAAAACAAAACTGATTTCTTTCTTACTAAAGAGTAGAAAGGTTGATAAGTTAGGGTTAAACCAATCTTTACGATCTATTTTCAGGTCTATGACTGAATATGGACTATGACCGTCCATAGGGTCACAAAGAGTCTGACATGACTGAAGCAACTTAACATGTTATATGCATGTCAAAATATAGCAAATACATGTGTGGCAAAAAAGGTCCAGAGACTTATGGTGGGCTATGAATGAATTGAAAAATCATGATTCAGAAAGTTTGGCTACAGAAAATTAAACATTGTCAAAAGGAGTAACGAAGAACTTAACACAGCGGGGAACCTCCTGACTACTTAGGTGAGGTGCCTAGGGTTCAAAATTAAAGGTGGCATCACTCTCGAGGCTCATGGCAGAAGCTGACCATGACACCAGCTTAGGCACATTCCTTGCCTCACTCTAGCCTTGGCCTTGCATATGGCATCCTTGTTTCAGAACTTGAAACAGCCTGCTTCTTATATTGTCTGTGCCTTTGTGCCTTGGAGGTTTCGAGCGATGAGACTGTGCCTGTCTCACTCTCCGCCATGCCCCTGGCACCTAGCACACTGTCAGCACCTAATAAACGTTCGTGGAGTAAATAACTTGGTAGGATCTGGGGATACCATAGTAGATTCAGCAGTAGGTACTGTCCATGTCTTTTAGAGGATACAAGCCTAAAGACAATTGCGTTTTGGATTGGATGACCTGCGATGAGACAGGTCATTGGATAGGTCATGGTATTTCCAAGGCGAGGATGAATCCTCCCTCTTCTCTAGTCAATATTTACAAAAACAGCGCTAACATTTAAATGAACTAGTCTAGTTTAGTGATAGAGGACTAAATAAGGTGGACTTTGGAAGAAACTGCAAATATTGATTCTGTTATTACTCTATTCTTCTAGCAATCATTTATTGAAATTTTACTTCGTGTCATAATTGACAAGGCCTGATTGCTGTGGAATAGTTTAAAAGTCTGGATCTACATATAAGAACTCTCTGGATCTAGCTGTAGAAACTTGGGGAAGCTGGTGGTATTGTCTGAGGGAGGCTTCCTACAGCTGGGCAGGTGTTAGTCCCACCACATGTAAAGACCCAACATGATCAGGACCAGCACTGATAAATTAATTGAAAATGTTGATTAAAGTGTGGAAGCATAAAACATAACAGACATTATTTTAACTTAAAATGTATAAGGGTGCATTATTTGCTGATATTTTGACACGAACCCAAAGCCTTTGAGTGTGGGTACTTTGTCCTGGGGTCCAGCACCATCTTTTTCGTATAATCAGTGTACCCATCTCCTGTGACTTCTTGTTTCAGCTTCTATAAAATGGAGTGAGAAGGCAGATTGGAGGAAATCTATGTGCAGACTCTTCAATTTTCATAATCCCCTGTTCTCTAATCTTTAAAAATTTCTCATTCACACCTAATTTACCAGTGATTTTTAATTACTCAGATTTACGAAGTCTTTGTAAAACATTTGCCTTCATTTTAGAAACTAATCTCTTTCTTTTCATATGTATATTTAATGTTTATAATATACAAATATCTAAAAGTGTATATATATTTTAAAGTATATATTTTATTGAAGTATAGTTGACCTACAATGTTTCAGAATACACATATATTATCTTTGAAATTATTTTCCATTATGGGTAATTACAAGATATTGACTACAGTTCCCTGTGCTATGCAGTTAACCTTTGTTGCTTGCTATGTATCTATTTATTAAAAATTAGAAATCTAGCATTCTATTCATACAAGTCAAAGAAGTGGAATCAAAATGCCATAAATTGTTATAATGATGTGTCATAATGACAATCAAAATTTCATAAATTTTAGTTATGCAAAAATTCATGTTTTCTAAAATGTATACTATAGATATTATGTATATATGTATATATACACAAAGCTTTCTTACTATGCTTGATAAAGGCTTGATAAATAACATAAAAAAAGAGGGGAGAAATTGGAAAACATAAACTAAATGAAATGAGATCATTGAATATGAAATATAAAAAGTGAAACAAACTAGGTACAAGTAAAAGATACTCATATAGTCCAGTTGTTTTTAAACATGACTGCTCATTAGAAACATACCTGGAGTTCTGGAGAGAAAAAAATCAATATCTGGGCATTTGGGTTTTTCAAAAAATTTCAAGATAATTCTGACATGCATCTGGATTTTTAAAAGTGATTACAGGTTTTTCTATTAAATAGTAGTTTTGGTGATATTGAGTTCTATTATTTTTCTGTTGACCAATCATGATACAATGGTATTAAGTGAGTAATAGTTACAATATCACAATAGTGAAAGATGTTTATCAGTTTTCACAAGCAATAAATATTGATTAAGTAAATAAAAGTGTATTTTACAACGCTTATGTAATATATAAATATATAAAATACTATATAATTAAATTACACAATTACAAGAAGTAAACAGTTGTTTGCATCTATTTTATTAACTATGCCAAAGCCTTTGACTGTGTGGATCTCAACAAACTGTGGAAAATTCTTCAAGAGATGGGACTACCAGATCACCTTACCTGCCTCCTGAGAAATCTGTATGCAGCTCAAGAAGCAACAGTTAGAACTGGACATGGAACAACAGACTGATTCCACATTGGGAAAGGCTATATATTGTCAAGGCTATATATTGTCACCCTGCTTATTTAACTTCTGTGCAGAGTACATCATGAAAAATGCTGGACTAGATGAAGCACAAGTTGAATTAAGACTGCTGGGAGAAATATCAATAACCTCAGATATGCAGATAACACCACCCTTATGGAAGAAAGTGAAGAAGAACTAAAGAGCCTCTTGATGAAAGTGAAAGTGGAGAGTGAAAAAGTTGGCTTAAAACTCAACATTTAAAGAACTAAGACCATGGCATCTGGTCCCATCACTTCATGGCAAATAGATGGGGAAACAATGGAAACAATGACAGATTATTTTGGGGGGCTCCAAAATCACTGCAGATGGTGACTGCAGCCATGAAATTAAAAGAAATTGCTCCTTAGAAAAAAAGTTATGACTAACTTAGATAGCATATTAAAAAGCAGAGATATTACTTTGCTGATGAATGTCCACCGAGTCAAGGCTATGGTTTTTTCAGTAGTTACATATGGATGTGAGAGTTGGACCATAAAGAAAGCTGAGCACCAAAGAATTGATGCTTTTGAACTGTGGTGTTGGAGAAGTCTCTTGAGAGTCTCTTGGACTGAAAGGAAGTCAGTCCTTAATATTTGTTGGAAGGACTGATGCTGAAGCTGAAACTCCAATACTTTGGCCACCTGATGCAAAGAACTGACTCACTGGAAAAGATCTTGATGCTGGGGAAGACTGAAGATGGGAGGAGAAGGGAATGACATAGGATGAGATGGTTGGATGGCATCACTGATGATGAATGTGAGTTTGAGCAAGTTCTAGGAGTTGGTGATGGACAGGGAAGCCTCGTGTGCTGCAGTTCATGGGATTGCAAAGAGTTGGACACGACTGAGCAGCTGAACTGAAACAGCTGTTTGTGTTTTATGCAAAACATAACCATGTAATTCAACTGGGAGAAATGTGCTGATGACATTGGCTACAGGCTTTACCACAGTGTTCAGTGTGCTGTGCCCGTCGGTCTGTGTGACTCACAGAGGAACTGAAGCACTTCGAAACGGAAGCACTCAGCTAGTAGAGGTGGGTTAGGACAATGTTTCCTAAATCTGCACTGGCTTGCCAGTTCCCAAATTTGGTCTTCTACTTTGAGTGGCCAGAAACTCACTCTTGTTAGGAACAAAGGGAATTAGGCTTAAGATGCTGGCTCAGACTAATGAATTCACAGAGGCAGTTTATTAACAGTTCATTTACAATGAGGGATAACTGTCAAGAGGCCCAGGCTATCAGAGTCTGCCTGGTGAGCTTTTTTCTCCCTGTGTTATCTCAGCCCCTTTTATTTTTTATTCCTTCATTGCATAATCTGTAATTATTATAATGCCTTCTCAACTGGTAATTGCAACTGAGGGTTGAAAGAGGATTTTAAAAATAGTTACAACAGGCTTTATTTTTTAGATTCACAGACAAATTGAGGGGAAGGCACAGATATTTCCCATATAGCCTCTGCCCTCTTCATCCTTCCCCATATCAACATCATTAACCAGTATGGTACCTTTGCTACAATTGATGAACACATCTTAGTCCCCTAAAGTCTGTAGTTCACATTAGGTTTCACTTTTGGTGGTGTACATTTGGACAAATATACAATGACATATATCCACCATTATGGTAACATGCAGAGTGTTTTCACTGCCCTAAAAAGTGTCTGTGTTCTCCCTGTTGCCTAACCTGGAACAGCCACTAATCTGCTGCCTCTGTAGTCATGCCTTTTCTAGAATGCTATATAAATTGGAATCACATAGTATGTAGCCTTTTCAGATTGGTTTCTTTGCTCAGTTATATATGCTTTTGAACTGTGGTGTTGGAGAAGACTCTTGAGAGTCCCTTCAACTGCAAGGAGATCCAACCAGTCTCTCCTAAAGGAAATCAGTCTTGAATATTCATTGGAAGGACTGATGTTGAAGCTGAAACTCCAGTACTTTGGCCATCTGATGCGAAGAGCTGACTCACTGGAAAAGACCCTGATGCTGGAAAGATTGAAGGCGGGAGGAGAAGGGGACGACAGAGGATGAGATGGTTGGATGGCATCACCGACTCGATGGATGTGAGTTTGAGTAAACTCTGGGAGTTGGTGATGAACAGGGAGGCCTGGTGTGCTGCAGTCCATGGGTTGCAAATATTCAGATGCAACTGAGCAACTGAACTGAATTGAAATGATGCATTTAAATTTCTCCATGTCTGTTCACAGCTTGATAGCTCATTTCTTTTTAGTGCTAAATAATGTTTCATTGTCAACGTATCACGGTTTATTTATCTACTCACCTATTGAAAGACATCTTGGTTGCTTCCAAGTTCTGGCAATTATGAATAAAGCTACTATAAAAGTCTGTGTGCAGGTTTTTGTGAGACATACATTTCCAGTGCATTTGGGTGAATACCAAGGTGAACAAAGATTTTTGTTGGTTTGCCTTTGTTACTACTGTTATTCTTTTAATAATGAAAGAGACTTATGGAAGTTATAGGCCACTGGACAGGATGTGATAGAAAATAAAAGCTGAAGTTTCAAGGATGGTACAGATAGTTAGTGGTACTGAGCCCCTGAGCCAGGTTGGTTCAGCACTTGGTTCAGTGATAATTCTTCGGTGGGAGGAGGGATTCCTTATTGGTTTTAATTGAAAGAAAAGAGGAAAGGTGTGGAGACAGTAAGTTGTCAGGAAGTTGAGAGGGTTCTCACCTCTTCTATTTTCCTGATGAGATGACAGGTAATGTTCTGAGGGTTTCAGAAGAGTGGTAGAGGCCTGAAGGGCAGTTTTAGAGAAAAACCTTTTCACCAGCTTCCTTCAAGCTGACTGGCTTTGGGAGGCCCAGTTGGGGCTGGAGGCTATGACTGATTGTGGCCTCGATCTCTGACCACCCACAGATCTCAGAGGCAGTCATGAAAAGGTCAGAGTTGGCTTGTTCTAGGGCGGATTTGGCGTGTGGGTGCATGAATCTTATAACATTGGCAAAACTGTGGTTGAAGCAGTGGCTTCTCTGAAGCTTCCTCTGTCCACTTTCTTGCATTTTGGCTGTTTGTCTGCAATGAAGCGGCTGGCTGGGTGAGTGAAGTGAGGCTAGTGATAGGGTAACATGTATCTGGTGGCATCTTAGGGCAGATAGCTGGGCTTGTACTGAAGCGCTCCCAAAGTGCTGATCATGCATCCTGGGATTAGGCAGTTCAACGACTTAGGTAAATAGACACTGAGAGAGCTTTGTGTGGACCGGTACCAGTGCCTGGAAATAAAAAATGAGTAGCAAGAGGGTCCTGTCCTATGTTCTAGGAGTTTACAATCTAGTGGGAGAGACAGATAAGAAATTACATGGAAAAAGTATCATGTGTTAAGTCCAAAGACAAAGACACTTACCTGGGGTTGTGGCTTCCCAGGGAAGGATAGACACTGACTCAAGTGTTTGGCCACCACACTGGAGGAGCAACGGGAAGAAAGATACTAGCTTCTGTCTAGTCAGAAGGGATGCCTAGAAATCAGCATGTCTGGCCAGGCTGACGTGCTGGCTTCCTTCCTAGAAGCTGGGGCAGGCTCGGGAGAGAACTGCCAGGTTCCCTTGGGGGGTTGTAGGACCAGCAGGGTTCAAGTTGGCTGGGATGAGCTTCCCCAGATGCCGCCGCCAGGCCACCTCAGTACCACGGTGTGGGTTCTCCATGGCCCGCAGCCTAACAGGAGCAACACAGAGCCATGGCAGGTGGTATTTTGAATCAGAGCACAGGGATTTGCTGTAAAACCTTCCTCAGCGAGGAATCTGAATGCTTTGGACTCATCCTCAGATCCCACATCTCTATAGAGCCTCAGAGGCATGTGATCTCTTGAAATAGACACTTAGGTAAAGTCAGGAGGTGGCACATGTCGAGGCCTTCTATGCTTTTCACCCTTGGGGAATTAATAGTAATAGTAATAATAATAACAATAATAGAGGCAAATATTACTACTACTGACATTCATTAAGCCTTGCTAAATGAGGAATTTGTGGTTTTATTGCTGAGAGGAGTTATATAGTAGATGTTAGGTGCTCCCCCCTCCCCTTTTTAAAAATGTAATGGTTCAGGGTTTGAAGAGGTCGAGCATCTTGCTCAGGGTCACGCAGGTGGCGATGACAGAGCAAGGACACAACCTGAGGATGTCTAAAGCCAAAGCCCACCCTCTTGACCATAGCTGCCTGTTGCTCCAGAGACATTGTATTGATACATTTGTGCCATAGCTTTGCAGTGGCAAGTCATCTTTCCCTCCAGGCCTGCACCTATGGAAACAGAGGTTCTGAGAAGATAGGTGACTAGCCTAGTGGTGCGTGGCTGCCTTACAGCTGAGCCGCTAAGCAGTGTTTCCTCGTTTGTACTCCACTCTTCTCTCTGTATTGCATCTAGCTGCCCAGTTCAGTCTCCTTTTTGACATGACAAGATGGGTGAGAGAATACAATAATGCCTTTAGATTATTATTACAGCCCAAACCACATGGGAGAAAAAGCAGACTGGAGGGAAGGTGTTTCCAACACCTATGTTTGTTAAGGTAACTATGATGTAACCTACTAGTGAATTTATAAAGAGGAGCTGTTTGGGTCAGGGACTGGGATTGCCCCTATATAGGCTGGATGGCTGGACCAGCTCAGGAAGGCCCAATTGAGACTGATGCTAAGCAGTGCTGTTTGCTGTCTGACGTTGCCCTCTGCACTCCAAGGTTCTTGGTGCCCTTTGGCTATCCCTTGGCACTGGGCTTATTCTTCATTATTAAGAATGATCACCTCTCACTCTTAGGCAGCACTCTACACTTTATGAAGACTTTTTTACATACATGATCTTATTGGCTTCTCATAACAGCCCTGAGAAAAGAAAGCCAGGGTAGGACATTTTACAATTATTAGAGGGTTTAAAAAGCTTTTTCAAGATATACAGATATTAAGTGGTAGAACAAGAACTCAAACATAAACCTCTAGGTCTCAACTCTATGGTCTTTTTACTGTTCTTAATAATGTCCGGAAACCCATCTGCTCTGTCTTCCATCTCCTCAGGGTCTGAAAATTCTCAAGCTTATGTACTATTACTATCAGTATGTTTTAAGATTCTGGCAACAGAAATACTTAATATCTGGTAGAAATTCCTGGGACAGGTGAGTTACTTACTTGGAAATCTAAGGTTTCCATTGTTTGGCCAATGGGTCCTATCACATACCAGGGCATATGGATATCGAATGAAAATGGATACTCACTGCTCTGCCAAAGTCATACTCTGCCATTGGTGGGTCAGAGCTCTACCTCTTATAGGAGAATCAATACAACTTTTATTAGTTTGTTATTTTGAAGAAATACTTTTGGTAACTATATGGCTATACTATACTTACTCTTCATGGGTAAGCCAGGCAAGGGAAGAGATTTTGAGGGAGCTAAGGATGGACATGAGCATTATTTTAGAAGTAACCATAGAGAATGTGGGCTTCCCTGGTGGCTCAGATGGTAAAGGATTTGCTTGCAGTGCAGGAGGCCTGGTTTGAGCCCTGGGTCAGGAAGTTCCCCTGGAGAAGGGAACGGCAACCCACTCCAAGCCTGGAGGAAGTTGTAGTCGAGGTTAGCTCATTGGCTCAGTGACTCATTGGCTCAGTGACAGTGGCCCAAAGACTGTTTCTTCCAGTCTTTCTTGCCCACCTTAGCTGTGTGTGGCAATGTCTTCCCTTAAGGTTGCAAGATACCTGCTTCAGTTTCAAGTGTCATATCTCCCATGAAAGGGTATAAAAGAGGAATTAAGAGGGTATATGGGTGAAAGAGTGTTTTCTTTGTGAGTCTCAGTGTTTTATTTCTTTTTACAAATAAATTAAGATTAAAATTTTATAACAACTTTAGGTTCACAGTAAAATTACGGGGAATATATAGACATTTCCCATATACTCCCTGATTTACCCATGCCTCCCTCCCCAGTTGATTTCCCCATATATCTCATAGGACCCTGACTACAAGGAAAGCTAGGAAGGTGACGATTCAGCATTCATAGCCTCTGTGGTTGGAGGTGATTTGAGAGAAGGGGGTTGGGAATGCCTGCTGGGTGACCAACCATCCCTCATTGCCAGTCACTCACCAGAGTGCTGCACTTGTTACAACTGATAAACTTATATTGACACATCATAATCAATCAAAGTCCATAGGTTAGATTACAGTTTACTCTTGGTGTTACATATCCTATGAATTTGTTCAAATGTATAACGATACACATCCATCATTATGACAACATATATTTTCACTGCCCTAAAAATCGTCTGTGTTCTGCCTATTCACCGCTCGTTGCCCGTCCAGCCCCTGGCAACCACTGATCTTGGTGCTGTCTCTGTAGTTTTGCCTTTCCCAGAGTGGCTTATACTTGGAATCATATAGTATGGAACCTTCACAGATTATCTTCTTTCACTTAGTAATTAGCATTTAAATTTTCTTCATATCTTTTCATGGATTGGTAACTCTTTACTGCTAAATCATATCCCATCGTCTGGATGTACACAGTTTACTTACCCATAGTACTTACTCATTGCTCTAGGACATCTTGGTTGCTCCTAAGTTTTGACAATAATGAATAAAGATGCTAATAAACATCTATGTGCAAGTTTTCATTGCTTCAAATCCTCACCAGAATTTGGCATCATCAGTGTTTCAGATTTTGTCCATCCTAGTAAATGTGGTAGGCCATTCTAATAGTGGTACCTCATTGCTTTTTTAAATTTGTATTTCCCTCATACCATATGATATGAAATATCTTTTCATATGTGTATTTGCCATCTTTATATCTTCTTTGGTAAGATGTCCATTAAGGTCTTTGGCCTATTTTTAATCAGATTGTTTGCATTCTTATTGTTGAGCTTTAAGGGTTATTTGTGTAATTAAATTAATAGTTCTTTATCAGATTGTCTCGAAGATGAAACTCTTATCCAGAAGCCGCCATCCCCAGTTGATTTCCGCTTATATCTCACAGGACCCTGACTCCAAGGAAAGCTAGGAAAGTGAGGATTCAGCATTCACAGGCTCTGCAGTTGAAGGTGATTTGAGAGAAAGGGGTTGGGAATGCCTGCTGGGTGGCCAGTCATTGTACATGATCACTGAAGACACTGAGGTCCTGAGAAATGATGGGAGTTTTCTGGGGTCCCACGGACAGTAGGAGCTAGGTCTAAAATCTACAGTTTCAGTCAGGTATCCAAAATGGGCAATCTAGTATGTGGAGGGGGATCTCTTCTGTCCCAGGGCAACTCTTATTCTCATCTGATCCACAGAGATCACATGGCCTGGTTTTTGGCTAATTGAGACCCCACAGCTGTAACTTGAGGCCTGATTCCTGATGCAGCAAGGTGGTCTTAGTGGCCAAGGGACTATTCAATTTTTCTTTTTTTCCTCTTTGCTTTCAGGCTATGATACCAGGTCAGTTGTGTGGTCATCACAGCAAATGCTGGTGTTTCTTCTGTCAGAATTCATCTTTTGTAAGTTGTTGGTGTTTTATTTTTGTTGGTCAAAGGACAAAAGAGAAGTACTCGAATCTCTAATTCCCCTAAGGTGAGCTATTTTAGAAATCCTCATAAAGTCAGGTAGGAAAAGATCACAGCCCAGATCAATAACTACCTCCTGGACTGAGAGCAGAAAATGGTTTATTTATGTGACTGGGATGTTGTTGAGTGCATACTCAATACCCAGGCCTTTGGCCACATGGGCATAGATAACACCAAGCAGTGAATTATTAAAACCAAGAGAGACTTGCTTGATTCATGTCTCCTGTGTTGATGCTGAAAAAAGCAGCTTCTACTCTCTTAACTTTCTTGAAAAACTTCCCAGAGCTGTGATTTGGAATTACTTTGTGCCAAATAGCTTAAGTGCAGTATAGGTCAAACCCATCACATACAATAACTGTATTCCTGGGAAGGGATTTGTAAATTCCATTTGGTAAAATCACATCATGCTTCAATTGCACTGGAGAAGCAGACAAGTTAAAGGAACCATAAAGCCTGCTCCTTTGCACAGTGGGATCATTTTGTGATGTTGTTTGTAATGATAATAAACTCTGTCCTACATAGCGGTTTAATGTGTGATATACTTACTTGGAATTTCTAGAAGTGGTGACACACTGTGTTTCTTTTTTCCTTCAAGTTTTATTGAGATATAATTGATATACAGCAATGTATAAGTTTAAGGTATACAGCATAAGGATCTGACTTACATCATGCAATGATTATCACAATAAATTTAGTAAACATTCATCATTTCACATAGATAAAAAGTTAAAGAAATAGAAAAGATTTTCCTTGCAGTGAGAATTCAAGATTTACTCTCTTAACTTTCATATATAGCATATAGCAGTGCTAATTTTACTTGTCTTGTTGTATATGACACCTCTAGTACCTTATCAATTTTAACTGGTTCATGGTGGCTTTTTGACTGCCTTCATCCAGTTACCCCAACCACTACCCACTGCCTCTGGTAACCACAAATCTCAACTCTTTTCCTATGAGCTTGCTTGTTTCTAAAGTATAACTGACCTATAACACTATGCTAGTTCCTGTTACACAACACAGTGATTCAATCTTTTTATACATTTCAAAATGGTGACTGTACATTTCATACCTATGACTCATTTATCTTGCAGATGGAAGTTTGTGCCTCTTATCCCCCTTATCTATTTCTTTCTACCTCCCCACCCTCAACTCCTTCTGGCAACCACCTATTCTCTGTGTTTCTGTTTTGTTATTTAGATTCCTCATTTAAATCATGCAGTATTTGTCTTTCTCTAATTGAATCATTTTGCCTAGCATTATAAATATGTTAGGTTCATTTTTTCATCCATATATATATATATGATAATACATATATAAATTACACGTTATATTTATGTGTATATATATATTTATATATATGTAAATATGCAGGTCAGGAAGCAACAGTTAGAACTGGACATGGAACAACAGACTGGTTCCAAATAGGAAAANTGTATACTTGTGGCGGATTCATGTTGATGTATGGCAAAACCAATACAATATTGTAAAGTAATTAACCTCCCATTAAAATAAATAAATTTATATTAAAAAATTTCAATTGGTATTTTGACAGGGATTGCACTGAATCTATAGGTTCCCTTGGATAATATTTTAACAATGATATTTCTTCCAATCCAAGAACATGGTATATCTTTCCATCTGTTGTGTCCTCTTCAATTTCTTTCATCAGTGTCTCATTGTTTTCAATTATAGATTTTTAACCTCCTTAGTTAGAATTATTCCTAGGTATTTTATCTTTTTTGATGGAATTGTAGATGAAATTGATTTCTTAATTTCAATAAGAAGCCTGTGCATCACAACTAGAGATTAGACCACATGGCAATGAAGACCCAGCACAGCCAAAAATAAATAAATAAAATTACATTTTGCACAGGCTTCTCATTGCAGCACAGGCTCTAGGGTGTGCAGGCTTCAATAGCTGGGGCAGGTGGGCTCAGTGGTTGAGGCTCCTGGGCTCTAAGCCGCAGGCTTACTATTTGTGGTGCATGGGCTTAGTTGCCCCACAGCATGGGGGATCAAGGATCCCTGATCTTCCTGGGTCAGGGATTGAACCTGTGTCTCCTGCACTGGCAGGCACTGAGCCACCAGGGAACTCCCAACAAATTTCTGTTGAGATATTTCAACAAAATTAATGAGTTTTGGTATTTTTGTCTGTATGTGTGTGTGGTGTCTTTTAGGATTTCCTATGTAAGTATCTTATCATCTGCACACAATAACAGCTTTCCTTTTTCATTTTCCATTTAGATTTCTCTTATTTATATTTCTTGTCTGATTGCTGTGCCTAGGACTTTCAATACTGTATTGAACAAAAGTGGCAATGTATAGGCATCCTTGTCTTCTTATTCCTGTCCCTAGAGGAAATGTTTTAGCTTTTTATCATTAAGTGTGATGTTAGCTGTGGATTTGTGATATGTGGCCTTTTTGTTATTTTGATATAGCTTCCCTCTGTACCCATGTTGTTGAGAGTATTTATCATAAATGAATGCTGAGTTTTGTTAAAAACTTTTTCTGCATCTATTTAGATGATCATTTAGTTGCTCTTCTTCAATTTGTTAATGTGGTGTATAACACTGGTTAATTTGCAGACATTAAACCACTCTTGCATCTCTGGGATAAATCTACTTGATAATGGTATATGATCCTTTTTAATGTATTGTTGATATCGGTTTACTAATAACTTTGTTGATGATCTGTGCACCTAAGTTTATTAGTGATATTGTCCTGTAACTTGCATTTTTGGGGGGGTAGTATCTTTGGTTTTGGTATCAGGGTGACACTGACTTCATGGAATGGATTTGGAAGCATTTTTTCCTCTGCAATTTTTTTTGGAATAGTTTGAGAAGAATTCCCTTGATTCTTCTGTATATGGTAGAATTCATCTGTGAAATCTTCTGATCCTGAACTTTTGTTTGTTGGGACACTTTTAAAATTACTAATTCAGTTTCATTACCAGTAACTGGTCTATTATTTCTTTCGGGTTTAGTCTTGGGAAATTGTACACTTCTGGGAATCTGTCCATTTCTTCTAGATTGTCCATTTTATTGGTGTTTGTTCAGAGTACTTGCTTATCTTTGTATTTCTGTGGTGTAAGTTGTAACTTCTTTTTTTTTTTTTTAATTTGTGCCTTCTCATTTTTATTGGTGAATCTGGTTAAAGGTTTATCAGTTTTGTTTATGTTTTTTAAGAACTAGCCCTTTGTTTCATTGTTCTTTTCTTTGTCTATCATTTATTTCTGTTCTGATCTTCATAATTTCTTTTCTTCTATTATCTTTGGGTTTTGTTTATTCTTTATCTAGTTCATTCAGGTGTAGAGTTAGGTTGTTTATTTGAGATTTTTCTTATTTCTTTGAATTGTTATAAACTTCCCTCTTAGAACTGCTTTTGCTGTGTTCTTCATTGGAAAAGACTCTGATGCTGGGAGGAATTGGGGTCAGGAGGAGAAGGGGACGACCGAGAGTCTGAGTGAACTCCGGGGGTTGGTGATGGACAGGGAGGCCTGGCATGCTGCGATTCATGGGGTCACAAAGAGTCGGACACAACTGAGCGACTGAACTGAACTGATAGATTGTGGATTATTGTGTTTCTATTTTCAGTTGTCTCCTGGTATTTTTTTAAAGTTTCTTCTCTGATTCCTTCCATTATCCATTGGTTATTTAGTAGTTTATTGCTTAGCCTCCAAATGTTTTATGTTTTTATTCACATTGCTTGGGTAGTTGGTTTCTAGTCTTATAGCACTGTGGTCAGAAAAGGTGCTTGATATGATTTCAGTTTTTAAAAATTTACTGAGACTTCTTCTGTGTCAAAGCATATGATCTATCCTGGAAAATGTTCCATGTGCACTTGAAAAGAATGTATATTCTGATGCTTGTAGATGAAATATTCTATATATATTTATTAAAGCCATTTAGTCTGAAATGTCATTTAAGGCCAGTGATTTTCTCTCTGAATGATATAAGTGGAGTGTTGAAAGTTCCTTATTATTGTGTTACTGTCAATTTCTTCCTTTATGTCTGTTACTATTTGTTTTATACATTTATGTGTCTTATGTTGGGTGCAGATATATTTATAATTATTATATCTGCATGTTGAATTAATCCCTTGATCATTACCCTTCTTGTCTCTTTACAGTCTTTATTTTAAAGTCTATTTTGTCTAAAACTTGGCTTTATTTTCTTCATTTGCATGGAATATCTTGTTCTGTCCGTTCTTTTCAGTCTGTGTGTGTCTTCAAATTTAAAGTAAGTCCCTTATAGGCAGCATATATATAGATATTGCTTTTGTATCCAATCAGCTACTCTCTATCTTTTGAATTGAGCATTTAGTTCACTTACACTTATGGTAATTATTGATAGATATGTACTTTTTAACATTTTGTTAATTGTTTTGGTGTTTTTCTAGTTCTTTTTGTTTTTTTTTTCTTCTTCCTTTGCTCCCTTTTCTTGTGTTTGATGGCTATTTATTTCTATTTATTTGACAAGTTGGTTACATTTCCTGGCCTTGTAGAAATGATCCTAAGACCAGATGTCCTTTGTGGGTATTCTGGTATGCATTACTGGCACTTTGTCTGGTTGGCTGCTGGTCCTTGTTTTTTTGTGGAGGCTGCTGTCTGCTGGCAGACAAGGCTGGCTCATGACGCAGCGGGCTGTAGATTCCTAGGAGTCCTGGGGCTAGAGTTAGCCCACTGGTGGGCAGAACGGGGCTCCAAGGTAGGTGGTTGTGGGGTTGGGGGTCCTGGATATAGTTTTGGTCTGCTGCTGGGTGGGACCTCTTGCTGACATGGTTGGCTGTGGGGTGTCTCAAAGCTGGCTGGCCTGCTGGTGAGTAGGGCTGGATCCTGGGCTATAGGACTCAATGTATCCCAGAGCTGGTGTTGGCCTGCTAGCGGGCATAGCCTAAGTGTGGAGAGTCTGGGCTGGCCCTGGCCTGTTAATGGGTAGGCTGGGTCCTGACACAGCAGACTATGGGGCTGTGGAGGTCTTGGGATTAGTATCTTACCTGGGACTGGGTCCCAGGGGGTCCTGAGGCTGGTGCCACTTGTGGGCAAAGCCTAGTTCTAGTACCCTTGGCTGCAGGACCCTGGAATCATGGGTGATAGCCAGTGTGTTGCTATGTGGGACCAAGCCCTGGGTCCTCTGGTGGGAGTCTTAAGACAGCAGGGTGCAAGTGGGTGGCTGTACCCACCTTTTGCTTGGCCTGAGACATCTCAGTACTGGTGCTGACAGGCTGGTGAGTGGGGCCAGGATTGCACTAGCTAGCTACAGGGAAGATTCCAAAATGGCACTTGCCAGGACCAGTGTCCTCATGGGAGGATGAGCTTTCAAATATGGTTGCTGCCAGTGTTTATGTCCCCAGTGTGAGCTCTAGTTGCTTCTCTCCAGGAGGCTCTCCAAGATCAGCAGGTAGGTTTGACCCAGGCTCCTTTCAAATTACTGCTTCAAATTAGAGTAGAAAATAGAAAAGAGAAGGGTTTCTTTGGGTAGATTCTAATTAGTATGTAAAGGGGATTTGTGATCCTATATTCAGAAGATATGGAGTGGCCCGCATAGACACACTGCGTGATTTCTGGGACCAGGATTGTTGCATCTCATTGTAATGAATGATAAGCTGTCCTAGTTTGGTGTATCTTTCAGTCTTCAGTACTAATATCTACTCTCCATTCTTACTGCCCCCTTTGCTAGTTTTGCTAGTCCTGAAGTCTATGCAGTGCAGGCATCTGGAAGTTTTTTCTCTAAATCCCTTTGCCAGGTGGAATTAGAACTCTCCACTCCCACCACCACTGCCCCTCAGACTTTTTGATCATATTTCCTAGGCACATCCCAAGTATAGGAATTTCCAGAGGAAGACATTCATTTCTATAATATCTGGTCTCCTTTTCTTGGAATTTTCTACCATCCCAAGACTGCATTTCTTTGTTTCAACTAACGAAGGACCATACTCTTTCTCGTTCTTCAAACAACCAGCCTTTTGGACTTCAGTGCTTTATTTCATGCTCTGCCTTGGCCTGAAATCCTCCCACCCCAACTCCCTGTTACTGGGTAAGAATTTTTTGGTTCCAGGAGAGAAACAAAGCAAGCTCACTTAAATAAAAAAAGAGAAAACTTACTGAAAAAACAAATAAGAAAGCTCAACGAACTGAAAGGCGGTAACTGGGCCTTAGGAGCCAGGAGCTGGAAGGCAGTAGAAATTGAGGTAGTATTTTCTGTCTCCCATTTCGCCTTTCTTTTCGTCTCTGCCCACTTCATTCTTTGCTCTTTGTGGACCGATTTCCTTTGTTCTCTGTCCTCATAATGGAAGACTTGGCCTCCTCCTAGCTCCCAAGCTTATAAGCAATATACTCAGCTACCCAGAGAGGCCAATGTTTTCTTTTATTCTGAGTCCCAATCTCAAACTCCAAAGAAGGCACTCTGCTTGGTCTGTTTTGTGTCAGTGGCCCTTGGCTGAAAAAATTAGCTGTGTCCAGGGGTCAGGATCAAGCAACAGATATATAATATACTATCAGTACAATGCCTTTGGTCAAGAGGAGCAACTTCCAAAGAACAAGGGTGGGTGAGTCACAGGATGCCTGCTATTCCTTTCTCCATGTCTGTGAAATAAATAGCCTTCCTTCCTTCCTTCTTTATTTTCTCATATCAATACAATCAGCAAATGTCTCAGGCAAAGTGCTACTGCTAAAAATACAGTGTTGAATAAAACCTAGTCCCTACCTCAGAAATCTTACAGCTGAGCAGAGAATGTAAACAGGAAAAATTCTACTTATCCTTTACAACCCAATTCAAATATCACCGCATTATTTGGAGGTCTTCTCTGACCCTCTCCCTGTTCCCAGTTCTCACAGCTTTGTTGGTGTTATCCTCTTTCTCAGTTCCCTGTGGCTCCATGTACCTACCTCTACAGTAAAATTCACATTTTGTTACAGTTTGTTTTTATGATTTTATTATGTGTTTTTGTTGCTGTTCAGAAAATGTCTGTTGCTTGAAAGAAAGAGTGAGGTCTTTAGGCCTTTCCCTGCTCTGAGGTGTAAGACCAATGTGGAAACACTGTGTCTCTGCATGTATCGGGGTAGATTGCTTGGCATCTCTTGAGAAGACAGGGCTACCATGGGCACACAGCCTGTGTCATATGAATAGGAGTTGGAGGAATTAGCCTGCTGCCCACAAGAGTAGTAATTGATAGCCCTCAATAGTCACAGTGGGAAATGTCTCACAGCTTTTCTGTATTACACAAAAGTTAAGTCAGACCATCAGTTTGAAGGGTTTTTTGATTCTGAGTTTTCCTTCTTAAAAGGGAGGCTTAATACCAATGTTCCTCCCTTCTGAATCTTCTATTATTTATTATTTCCCTTCCCCATCAAGTTCCTATCTGTGATAAGTTCCGATTGGCTGTATCATGAGTCTTAGTTTATTGAAGGGTAAAATAAGTAAAATAAAAATCACCCAAAGCACTCTTTGAGTGATTCACAGAACAATTAGCAGTACCCAAGTTTGATTTAAATGATATTTTTTAAATGAGAAAATTCCTTAAAGTCCTTAGCCAGGGCTTGTTATGTTCATAGAGCTGACTCACGGCCCTTTTGGATTTTTGAGTGAATGCCGTTGTTAGTTTTCAGTTTGCAACAGTACATAACTGGCATCCAAGAGCTCTATGTGTTTTATTTTTTCTCACGAGTCAGCTCTGAGTGGCAGGGGGCAGGAACATTTCTCCTGGGCCTGCGCTTCCCTTCTAAGGAGTTCCTTGTCTCCTTTTCTGGGTTGTGTATTCTGATGTGCTAGGTGATTAGAACATTTGTAGAGGAGTTTTTTTTTTTCTGTTGCAATTGCTGCGGCATTCTCTTCCTTTGTATTTTCTTATTCCACATAAACACACACACACACACACACACACACACACACACAAATCCTTTTATTTTGTATTGGGGCACAGCCAATTAACAGTGTTGTGACAGTTTCAGGTGAACAGTAAAGGGACCCAGTCATACATATAAATGTACCTATTCTCTCCCAAATTCCCTTCTCATTCACTTATTTCATTTTGAAGAGAAAATCAGTGGCAACAATTCCCTTCTCTCCCTTCACCCTTTTTGTGGGGAGACACTAGCTCAAACAATGACCAATCAGCAGAGAGTTTTCTCTAATCACGATGCCTTTAATTTCCTCCTCTGTAAAATGAGGTTAACAGTAGAACATATTTGATTATGTTGTGGGGGAAAAATGAGAAAATAAAGAAGAAAATACATATGAACAGCTAGAATTCTGTGTTACCTTAGTAAGTGTTCAGTAAATGTTACTTATTATTAATATTCCTAAGCTTCTGTAGATGCTGACACTGGGCAAACCAGATGCAAATAAGTCAGAGTCCATACGTCTGCACCTCTGGGGTCTCTTGTGCCACCGTGGTGCTCAGAACACTGAGAAGTCACCAGCAACGGTCTCCAACCCTCCAGACTAAAACTGCTCTTGTCCCAAACTTAGTGTTTAAAAACAAATGGAAATCATCTGTATGTATGTGTTTTTAGTCTGCTGTCAATGAGTTTTTGCTTCCATTTGTCTCCTGCTTAAAGTGATCTTTTAAGTTAAACAGTGAGCAATTGCTAAAAAAGAACCATTAAGAAATGTAGGTTCTAATTAACTTTATCTCTAATTGTTATGTAGCTCTGAGTCAGTGTTTTTTTTGGTAAACAAGGATAAGAGCTACAAAGATTAATGAAGGTTGTCAAGATCAGTGGAAGAACAANGCTGCCCACAAGAGTAGTAATTGATAGCCCTCAATAGTCACAGTGGGAAATGTCTCACAGCTTTTCTGTATTACACAAAAGTTAAGTCAGACCATCAGTTTGAAGGGTTTTTTGATTCTGAGTTTTCCTTCTTAAAAGGGAGGCTTAATACCAATGTTCCTCCCTTCTGAATCTTCTATTATTTATTATTTCCCTTCCCCATCAAGTTCCTATCTGTGATAAGTTCCGATTGGCTGTATCATGAGTCTTAGTTTATTGAAGGGTAAAATAAGTAAAATAAAAATCACCCAAAGCACTCTTTGAGTGATTCACAGAACAATTAGCAGTACCCAAGTTTGATTTAAATGATATTTTTTAAATGAGAAAATTCCTTAAAGTCCTTAGCCAGGGCTTGTTATGTTCATAGAGCTGACTCACGGCCCTTTTGGATTTTTGAGTGAATGCCGTTGTTAGTTTTCAGTTTGCAACAGTACATAACTGGCATCCAAGAGCTCTATGTGTTTTATTTTTTCTCACGAGTCAGCTCTGAGTGGCAGGGGGCAGGAACATTTCTCCTGGGCCTGCGCTTCCCTTCTAAGGAGTTCCTTGTCTCCTTTTCTGGGTTGTGTATTCTGATGTGCTAGGTGATTAGAACATTTGTAGAGGAGTTTTTTTTTTTCTGTTGCAATTGCTGCGGCATTCTCTTCCTTTGTATTTTCTTATTCCACATAAACACACACACACACACACACACACACACACACACAAATCCTTTTATTTTGTATTGGGGCACAGCCAATTAACAGTGTTGTGACAGTTTCAGGTGAACAGTAAAGGGACCCAGTCATACATATAAATGTACCTATTCTCTCCCAAATTCCCTTCTCATTCACTTATTTCATTTTGAAGAGAAAATCAGTGGCAACAATTCCCTTCTCTCCCTTCACCCTTTTTGTGGGGAGACACTAGCTCAAACAATGACCAATCAGCAGAGAGTTTTCTCTAATCACGATGCCTTTAATTTCCTCCTCTGTAAAATGAGGTTAACAGTAGAACATATTTGATTACGTTGTGGGGGAAAAATGAGAAAATAAAGAAGAAAATACATATGAACAGCTAGAATTCTGTGTTACCTTAGTAAGTGTTCAGTAAATGTTACTTATTAATATTCCTAAGCTTCTGTAGATGCTGACACTGGGCAAACCAGATGCAAATAAGTCAGAGTCCATACGTCTGCACCTCTGGGGTCTCTTGTGCCACCGTGGTGCTCAGAACACTGAGAAGTCACCAGCAACGGTCTCCAACCCTCCAGACTAAAACTGCTCTTGTCCCAAACTTAGTGTTTAAAAACAAATGGAAATCATCTGTATGTATGTGTTTTTAGTCTGCTGTCAATGAGTTTTTGCTTCCATTTGTCTCCTGCTTAAAGTGATCTTTTAAGTTAAACAGTGAGCAATTGCTAAAAAAGAACCATTAAGAAATGTAGGTTCTAATTAACTTTATCTCTAATTGTTATGTAGCTCTGAGTCAGTGTTTTTTTTGGTAAACAAGGATAAGAGCTACAAAGATTAATGAAGGTTGTCAAGATCAGTGGAAGAACAAAACTGAAAATTTCATGATACCTTACAAATCCAATACTTTGTTTCATTTGATTGCATACAGCCTGGTGGAGCTGGAAGAGTTATTTCTGTTTTGCTGTGTAAGAAAACTGAGCACAGAGGAAGAGAGGCTTTTCTACATGACTTGGTTTCCACATTCCTTCCCATGTTCCAGCCCTCTTACAGAGCCCTATAATGGAATTGTTTGTTTCTTGTGTCCTTCTCCCACCAGAATGAGGTCTTCTTAAGGACAGAACCTCAACTCACTCATCTCTGTGTCTCTAGTGTCCAGGATACATAGTACATGCTCAGTAATGTAGAATGAATGAATGAAAAGAGAGCCAAGGCCAGAGGCTTGATACTATGATTCTCAGACAAATGCTTGTTTGCTAGTTTTACACTGCTTCCCATCTTGCAGTGACCATGAAGGTATCAGAGGAATAGCAAAAGTGACAACTAATGAAGATATAGCCAGGAAGTGCTGAACCAAGAATATGGATTTTTTTTTTTTTTTTGTATTTGATTTTTTAGATGGGACACTCAGATACTCATCTAGTCTGACAACATTAATCAGTCATGGGGATTTGCTTGGGCACTGAGCTCCATGATGCAGTCTTGTTTTCTGGTTTGGGAGACGGAGGAATGGATGTGAACAGGTTGCCCAGAGTCAACAGTGAGAACTGAATGTCCTAAGAGTAGGAGATTGACAATGACCTCCTGGAAGAGGCTGGATTTGGCCTGGGTCCCAAAGGGTCAGAGGAAGTAGCTCTCCAGNGGGCACTGAGCTCCATGATGCAGTCTTGTTTTCTGGTTTGGGAGACGGAGGAATGGATGTGAACAGGCTGTCCAGAGTCAACAGTGAGAACTGAATGTCCTAAGAGTAGGAGATTGACAATGACCTCCTGGAAGAGGCTGGATTTGGCCTGGGTCCCAAAGGGTCAGAGGAAGTAGCTCTCCAGCAGAGGGGCAGCTGTTGGGAGAGGGGCAGCACCAAAGTGGACAGTGTTGGGTGTGTTTGGGGACCACTGGTACTGGGTGAGCAATTCTCAATTGGTATTGGGTTTTCTCCATGAAAACCACAGAACCTCTCAAGGGGTGAGAACTTCCTTTATGTCTTCTACTCTAAGCCTATTCACGGTCTTTCTGTATAATGGTTAAGATGCACTCCTCTAATGGTTGGAATAACCTAATAGAGTTATTCTTTAGCCAGAAGAGTCAATATTAAAGATGGCATAAACAAGAAAGAAAGCTATTTCACCAAAGAAATTAGCAAATTGAAACATGCTAAGATCTCTCTCCAGATATCCCTTGTTACCCATTTTCCAGAATGGATAGTCAGACCCCAAAGGGTTTAAGCTTACATTTTTAAATCTGATACTTCCAGTATAAACTCAGCAAGTTACTCAACCTCTCTGAAACTTAATAAACTCAGTTATATCTCACAGTAAAGAAAGCTATGTTGCAAAGTTGCTGTGAGGATAAAATGAGAAAATGTAAGAGAAGTGTTTGGTATGCAGTGGGCACACAAGAGATACCTCATTAGATACATTAGGTTCAAACTCATATGCCCATGGGGACCAGGTAGATGATACGAATGAATAATAGAGACTGAGTATAAGATGTGTTCTTCCCCTTCTCTACCTCCAGCAGCTAGATATCATGGTTCTAGGCTCCCTTGCAGCTAATTGTGCCTACTTACAAAGTTTGTTCAGCAGAGGGTGAAGATAAGTGAGATGTGCAGATTTGGGGTCATGTTCTTAACAAAGAAGCTCCTTGAATTTCACCGCATTCTTTTCTCTTCCTACTGGTGATGAACCTGTTTCAATCATATGAGTAAATTCATCATTTTCAGAGATAGCTGGGAAAAGGTGGACAGGAGTAGAGATACACTCCTGTATAGCTTCCCAGTGCACATCTTTACTGAGAGAGAATTAAATGTGTATCTCATTTAAGCTACTGCTGTTTGGTCTCTAATAAAGTAGCAGGACCAATATTCTAAATAATTCACTCTAAATGTTCAATAACAAAGGAAATATATGTAAATACATATATAATCTATTTATGGGATGAATTGTTGTTGGGATGTTATTTTTTAAAAGAATTAAAAAATATAAGACCCAATCCATGCTGGCTAAAATCTTTAGTCCCACTGGAAAACTCAGACTGGTATACAAAGCAATTAGCCCATGATATGAAACAAGGCTGTATATTGTCACCCTGCTTATTTAACTTATATGCAGGGTTCAGTTNCTGTATATTGTCACCCTGCTTATTTTACTTATATGCAGAGTACATCATGCAAAATGCTGGGCTGGATGAAGTTCAAGCTGGAATCAAGATTGCTGGGAGAAATATCAATAATCTCAGATATGCAGATGACACCACCCTTATGGCAGAAAGCAAAGAGGAACTAAAGAGCTTCTTGATAAAGGTGGAAGAGAGAGTGAAAAAGCTGTCTTAAAACTCAACATTCAAAAAACTAAGATCATGGCATCCAGTTCCATCACTTCATGACAAATAGATGGGGAAATAATGGAAACAGTGAGAGACTTTTTTTTCTTGGGCTCCAAATTTACTGTGGATGTTGACTGCCATCATGAAATTAAAAGATGCTTGCTCCTTGGAAGAAAAGCTATGACAAACCTAGACAGCATATTAAAAAGCAGAGACACTGCTTTGCCAGCAAAGGTCCATATAGTCAAAGTTATGGTTTTTCACTGTAGTCATCTATGGATGTGAGAGTTGGACCATAAAGAAGGCTGAGTGTCGAAAATTGATGCNACTGCCATCATGAAATTAAAAGATGCTTGCTCCTTGGAAGAAAAGCTATGACAAACCTAGACAGCATATTAAAAAGCAGAGACACTGCTTTGCCAGCAAAGTCCATATAGTCAAAGTTATGGTTTTTCACTGTAGTCATCTATGGATGTGAGAGTTGGACCATAAAGAAGGCTGAGTGTCGAAAATTGATGCTTTTGAACTGTGGTGTTGGAGGAAACTCTTGAGAGTCCCTTGGACTGCAAGGAGATCAAACCAGTCAATCCCAAAAGAAATCAGTACAGTATTGTAAAGCAAAACAAACTAATAAATAAAAATAGGAAAAAAAAAAAAGAAATCAACTCTGAATATTCATTGAAAAGACTGATGCTGAAGTTGAAACACCAATACTTTGGCCACCTGATATGAAGAACTGACTCACTGGAAAAGACACTGATGCTGGGAAAGATTGACGGCAGGAGAAGAAGGTGATGATAGATGATGAGATGACAGAATGGCATCACCGACTCAATCCATGTGAGTTTGAGCAAACTGTAGGAGATGATGAGGGACAGAGAATCCTGGCGTGCTGCAGTCCATGGAGTTGCAAAGAGTAGGACGTGATTTAGTGACTGAACAAACAAAAAGTCTCCAAGATCATAAACAGACTGTAGCAGAGTTGAGAGAAAATAGCTTAATTTAACAGTGCTTTTAAAAAAGGAAAATTCAGAGTTACAGTGAAACTGTTCCTATATCAAACTAGAAACANGACATGATTTAGTGACTGAACAAACAAAAAGTCTCCAAGATCATAAAACAGATTGTAGCAGAATTGAGAGAAAATAGCTTAACAGTGCTTTTAAAAAAGGAAAATTCAGAGTTACAGTGAAACTGTTCCTATATCAAACTAGAAACATGGTTGGATTTTTTAATAAATCAAAGGTTTTCATTTTCTGAATGTAAGTTTACCTTTATAGGCTTGAGGAATTAACATAATTAAACTCTGGCCTCTCCCTAACTCTACCCTATATAACATCATACTTGAAACTTTCAGACCTTCTCAAGTTTGTTTCCACTCTGTAATTTATCCATTGAAGTTTTGTTTGAAGCTGATGCAGAAAGATCTAAACTTTGAAATCAGATATGTGTGAATTCAGTCTTGCCTCTGCCACTTTGCTTGTGAATTAACATTGGGTGAGTTAGTCTTAATTCTCTCACCTTTTAAATGAACAATGGATAATATGTGTATATATATATATATATATAAAATAGGGTTTTATAAAATTTATATGAAATAATATGTAAAAAAAACCTGGCAAGCTGTCTGGCACAGCAGTGATATTTACTTAATAAAAGCAAATTCCTCTTCTTGTTCTTTTTACTCAACGCCTCTAATTGAGAATAAACTATGAGTTTTAGACAGATCATCTCCCTGAATGTAGAATCTCGCTTTTCCAGCAGCGACAAAAATTAGACAGGCATTTGCATCCTCTCTGTTATAGCCCTCCCTCCCCTCAATAACCCACTGGTCTAACTGTCAGTATGATTGCTTGCTATGTCATCACTGCCAAGACAAGTTTCCCATTTTCTCCTTCCAGCTAGAATGCCATTCTTGGGCTCCCTGCTATGGAGAAATTCTCTGACTCCAAGATGGGTTGTTGCCTTCTCTATGTCCCCCTGAACTGCCCTAAGGTTTCTTTATTGAGAATTGAGGGCAAAGACCCATCTTCAAAGGAGGCAAGGTGGACTTTGGTGAATCGTGGTGCATTGTAAGCTTGTACTTCCAAGGTTTGGAGGTGGCATTTCTGAACTATCATAAGTGTTCCTTCCTTGGGAAGAACAGGATGCAGTGATGCTGGCAGAAGTCCCAAGAATTCCTTGGGCCACTTTATAGTGAAATTATAACTGAATAAATAGTCACAGATGTGTAGAAGGCTGGGATGCTCTGGAGATTAGCAGAGAGACAAAGGTGATTGCTTTATTTTCAGAAGTGAAGAATTAGGTCATAATTTGCCTTTACTTAATCAGAGAGTATGAACTTACTAAGCATCTCCTGTCCCCTGTTCGCCTTTTATTGAACCAGAGAAGATTTGATGTGAGTCTCCTGAGAGTTTTCATGAATGCAGTTTGTGAGGGGGACTTTGCTCTCTGAGGACCCCCTGATGAGAAAGTTTTAACACATGCTGTTACCACCATCATGAAGCTCAATGCTTTTGGCTTCAGTGTGCTCATAGGCCTCTTTGCACATGGAAGTTAATAACGTGTGGAAACTCAATTTAAAAACAAAATCATCTTTGAGTCACATGAGGGTAGAAAGCAGGGTAACACTCCAGTTTTTTTCTTTTTAAACAATCTGTTTCCTTTTTTTCCCCCCTGTTTCTTCTCAACTTCTTTTATCCTTTCTTTGAATCAAGCTGCTTCTGGGCTGCAAACTCACAATGCTGCTTTTCAGCTTGGATTGAATTTTTACAGCAAGTCATAAACCCTTGGAAATAGGATTTATAATGGAAACGCTGATACAGGCCTAGCTAGCGTGGCCAGAGAAGTGTTCAAATAATACTGGAGAGTAATATTCTTCAAATCTAATACTCTATAGATTTTTCTCCTGCTGTGATTCAAACTGACCCAATTCTTTCTCTGACTTCTTCGGTGCCGAAGCCTATGTCCTGCCATGTCCCTGACTAGAACGTCTGGGTCACATTGATATGTGACAGAGAATGACACAGTTAATTCCTGTAGGCTGAGACCATCTGGGCTGAATACATGGCTAAACTCCATTAGAGCCTTTATACAAACTTTTAATGTTCTGTGGCGGTGAGAAAACCAACTTGTCTTTTGGGCACCCAAAAGCTAGTTAGACTTGGGGGAGGGGGAGTCCTGGAAGGAGCTGAGATCCCTAGAGTGAGCAGGCTTGGGATGGAGGGGGCAAGAATGACGAGCTGGGCTAGTCTAGGAGGCAGACCCTCATAGGAGGGAGAGCAGACAGGTAAGCAGACAGACTGCCCTGGCAGGTGTGCAGAGCACAGTGATGGAGAGCCAGGAAGCATTCATAGAAATCCAAGCAGGTGGCTCCCTTAGGGAAAGTCTGGTGGCAGGTAGCACTGTTTCAGTTCCTGGCCATGATTCCTAGGGAATGTGGGGAAAATTGGAGTATAATTTAAACAACAACAAAAAACACCCCATAGCCTCTGCCCTCAGTTCCTGGCACAGAATTTCCTGAGTGATGGGAGTGTCTTTTGTTATTGATAAAGAGCCCCTTTCCCCATACCTGAATTCCTGCTAGTGAGATGACTCAAGGTGGTGCCTCAGACAGTTTCCAGGGAAAAGCTCGCTACCTACAGCAACTAGAGTTGGCACTTTCAGACCACTGTTCATTTTCTGAGGTGGCAAGGAGGGATGGGGGCTTCCCAGGTGGTGCTAGTTGTAAAGAACCCACCTGCCAATGCAGGAGAAAAGAGACACGAGAGATGTAGGTTCGATCTCAGGGTCAGAAAGATCCGCTGGAGGAGGGCATCACAACCCACTCCAGCATTCTTGCCTGGAGAATCCCATGGATAGAGGGGCCTGTTGGGCTACAGTTCACAGGGTAACAAAGAGTCAGACACGACTGAAGTGATTTAGCGAGCAGGCATGCACATAAGAAAGGATGGAGATTAAGTTAAATCACCAATGTCTTAGCCAGTCATGCCTATGGAAGGAAGACTTGATAAAAACTCCTGAAGAGCAAGTTTTGAGGAGATCCCAAGTTGATGATCACTTGACATGAGGGGAGGCTGGTGGACCCAGAGAGATCATGGAAGCTCTGCACTCCCTCCAGCCCCACACCCTGCCCTGAGCTTCTCTTCTAAGTGACTGTCCTGAATGATAAGTATAGAGTTTCCTGAGTACATGAGTAGATTTAGTGAGTTATGAAACCATAGGGTGAGCCATAGGAACACCCAGAATTATAATTGGCTGGGCAAAAGGGCAGATATCCTGAGGACCTCATTTACAGTTGGTGTCTTGTGGTGTCTTATAGCTGTGGAGTCTGTGCTAGCTTCCATAGTTGGTTCATGAATTGAATTAAATTGTAGGGCACTCAGTAAAAGAATATGAGAATTGGTTTTTGTTTGGAAAATGATGTAGGGATTGAGGGAAGTAAGGTACTGGCAAAAGCAAGTCTCATGAGGAGGGAGACCCGGAATAAAGGCTACTCATGCTATTTACTAGGTGTGGGGTGGCTGACGAGAGAACCTCTCAATTTGTTTCCTCATCTGTAAAATGGGCATAATGACCTATTTGTTAATTGATTGCATTTTCTCTTTTTTTTTTGTCATTTTCATTTTATTTTATTTTCTGTCCAAGAATTTCTCTTTTTCATGATGAATACATAGCCAATAAAAACTGTTTGTGAATGAATGAGCAAAGAACTCAGAGTAAATAGTCTATGTAGGGTCTTAAACTCAGGGAACAAACAAGGAACTGAACTATGAGTGGGTACAAGGTTAGAGCTATAGAGGAGGCTGTCTTTGTCTCAAGTATATGCACAAAGCCCTCAAATCCCTTTTCCATCTTATCCCTGAGATCAGAATTGGGTCTAGTTTCTTTGAAACCTGCAAGTAGAGGTTAGAAGACCCACCTTATGGGGAGAAGAGGCTATAGAGGCTGGGACATGACTAGGGCCTGGCTGGCATGGTGCAGAAGAGGAGCAAGCGCAGCCTCTACCCTCAAACCACCTGGGTTCTAATCCTGGCTCTGCTAACTAACTGTATGACAGATATCAGGTAAGTCAACCTCTCTGACTTTGTTTCATCATCTATAAAGTGAGGTTAAGGGCAGTTCTGGCCTCATGGGTTCTTATGAGGGAAACTGTTGGTTCGAAAACTTGGGAGCTCCCAGGGTGAAATNAGGCTATAGAGGCTGGGACATGACTAGGGCCTGGCTGGCACGGTGCAGAAGAGGAGCAAGTGCAGCCTCTACCCTCAAACCACCTGGGTTCTAATCCTGGCTCTGCTAACTAGCTGTATGACAGATATCAGGTAAGCCAACCTCTCTGACTTTGTTTCATCATCTATAAAGTGAGGTTAAGGGTAGTTCTGGCCTCATGGGTTCTTATGAGGGAAACTGTTGGTTCGAAAACTTGGGAGCTCCCAGGGTGAAATGTGAAACTGGCCCCATGTGTGCAGGGCAAGGAGAGACCAAGAAAGAGACACATCTCTCCAGATTGGTAGGTGGCAGGTTTAATAAGCAAGGAACTTACATATGAGGCTTGTCTTGGGCAACCAAAAGAGAAGTAGATTTCCACACACCCACCAGAACATTAAAAAGTTATATGGAGGCTTTAATGGGGTTGAGTCATGTATTCAGCCCAGATGGTCTCAGCAAAATGCTAGTCTGTCTAGGCTGTACCCCTGAAACCATTGTGGGAATGGTGGGCATAAGGGTACTTAAAGATGTATGTGGATGAGTGAGGAGACTCCACTTCCCCGGGTCCAGCTCACAGGTGAACCATTGGTCACATCCTCTCCTGCAACAGTAAATGGAGACTGTATCAGGCACACCTCTGAAACATGGGACTTGATTAGTAAGTGTTGCTAGGTGTTATTCTTGCTTTTGTTCTTTCTGAGAGAGTGAGTTCAGTAGTAAAGCAGGGGTGGGTGCTAAGGGGCACATCCTTAGCAGCTTCCAGAAAAACCAGAGTCCAGCAAGGAAGGTGAAAAGAGCAGATACCTCTCTGCAGCAACTCCAATTCATCCCAAACTGAGTGGACAAGTTAAAAGGTAGCTTCTGGGGCACCTAAAAAAGCTTCCATTGTTCATCATTTCTTGTCAGAACCTGGAAGCACAGTTTCTTTCTGCCAGGGCTTTGTTTGTGTTCCACTGGCCCCTGACCCAGGTTCAAAGGCTGATGAAGGAGCCCTGAGCCTTGTGAACTCCTGTTTGAATGAGGTGTTGGGATGGGTTACCACAATACCAGGGTGAACCGAGGATGGAAGAAGCATCTGCTTTGCTTGTCTCTCCATGAGAGAGCCTCACAGACAGGAAGGAAAGAGGGAGAGCCAATCGCTTCAGCTCCAGAGATCTACACAGATAGATGGACAGTTGTGGTTTAGTTGCTCAATTGTATCCAACTCTTTTGTGACCCCTGGACTGTAGCCCATGAGGCTATTCCTCCAAGGAAATCCATGGGATTTCCCAGGCGAAAACACTGGAGTGGGTTGCTATTTCTTCTCCAGGGGATCTTCCCGACCTAGGGATCAAAGCTGCATCTCCCACGTTGGCAGGCTGATTCTTTACCACTGAGTCACCAGGGAGGCGGATGGATAGTAGGTCGGTTTAACTCTACACACAGAATCTCACCTCTCAGCCTTCAGGTGAAGAACCTGACACCCAGAGAGAGGTGAGTTGCCTAAGGACACCTAGATAATTAACGCTCACTTAATACAGCTGGGAAAATTCACTTGCTGACATAGTTGTTTTTACAAAAACTTTTAATTAAAATTTTGCTGACATTGTTTTTGAACAAAATAGATCACAGAGGGCCTTCTGTGGATAGTGAACAGGTAATTGGTGGAGAGCAACAGGGCATGCAGGTCCTTGGGAGCTCACTGGCCGCAGGGGATGAGGTAGAAGCTGGGGAAGCTCTTTCGAAAGAGGCGTCTCAGATATGGTTGGTGGGGGTGGACGGCTCACGGTGCCTCTGAGTGGCCTTTTGAAAGATTCGGTGGAAAACTTCTTTTTTCCCTGCTAGTGTTTGGCACTTCTTTTGATTCTCTTTTAAAGCTTTAGGTAAGCAAGAGCAGCAGTTGGAGGCTGGATATTTTTCTTCTTGTTTAGCCTGAAGGCTGTGTGCAGCTCTGGCAGTTAACCTCATAAATTAAGGCCTTTGAAGAACATGCCTGTTTTTGTCCAACTTGGCAAGTCTTAAGAGTCAGTATTTTCCCAGGGAGGCTTCATCAGTATAGAATGAGAGAGACTGAAGGCCAGGAAACATTCTTCCTCTTCTCCTTGTGCTGATTTATTCTGGCCTCCATTAAGTCAGCCTGGCGCATATGGCCTCCCAGGATGTGCACTGCACAGCTCAGGGTCATGATCCTAAGACGTGACTGAAGCCCGGTATGTAGTGCTGGCACTCTGGGCCTGACTGTCTCTGCGATGCTGCAGTTTTAGAAGCCTCTGAGTTCACCAATGGTGGAGCTTCTGCACTGACCTCTGCTTCTTTTGGCTTCCGGCGTAGTGCAGCTAATAAAGAATCTACCTGCAATGCAGGAGACATTAGTTTGATTCTTGGGTTGGGAAGTTCCCCTGGAGAAGGGATAGGCTACCTGTTCCAATATTCTTGGGCTTCCCTGGTGGCTCACATGATAAAGAATCTGCCTGCAATGCAGGAGACCTGGGTTTGATCCCTGGGTTGGGAAGATCTTCTGGAGGAGGGCTTGGCAACCCACTCCGATATTTTTGGCTGGAGAATCCCATGGACAGAAGGGCCTGGCGGGTTCTTGGTGTCGCAAAGAGTCAGACACGACTGGGCAACTAAGCACAGAGCACAGAGGCTCATTACTGACAGAACTATGGCCCTGGTCCCTGCTTCTTTTGGCACTTTAGCTCCAGCCCTGATACTCGTGTGGGCTCCTGGCGTGGGCTCAGGGTTTCTTCCTGCTTCTGTGCTCAGCTGCTTCAGCTCTGACACTATCCCAGTTGTGACAGCCCTTTCTACTTCCCTCTCCCCCTTGGTGTGCTTTAGCTACAGGAGAGACAACTGTCCAGTTGGTCCCCAAGCAGCCTGTCTTGGGTTTTCATCCTCCCAACATCACCTAACCCTGGGTTGGCCCCTACACTTGGAAAGTGAGCTTGGGCACAGAACCTTCTCTCTTTTCCCCTTCAGAACAGCTGAAAAAGGATTTTTTTTTTTTTGCAGAAAGAACTTTTGTGGTATTTATGCTGGTGAGCCTTTAATAAAAGATGCAAGAATTCTACATAAAAATTTTTCCTAACATTTCCATAAATGGACAAAAGAAAAAGAAATTAAGAAAATAAGAGGACTAATAAGGTAAATTAAGGGGAAAGTTATTTAGAAAATATTAGCTAAAGTAGACAACTAGAAAGGAATGTAAAGTTAAGTATTGAGCTCGCTCTGACGGGTCAGAGAGGAAACATCATGACCATGTAGGTATAAGTGAAGGGAGAAAATTCATTTATTTGGAAAGTAAAAATTTTCCTACAATTCCAGTGGCAAAACCAAAACAGAACAATAAACAATATCTAATGGGGTATATTTTGAAATATTTTAATGTGATTTTTCTCCCCCTTTTTGAGTTTCTCCTTACCCAGCTAAGGATATCCATCTGCTTGCATGTATGCTAGGGATATTTGGTAAGGAATACAAAAGATCAGACATATTAAGTAGTATTCAACTTTTGTCATATAAAATAGAACACATTTAAACAACAGGCTTGAAAACCAGGCATTTGAGGATAATAAAGTTTTCCTAAATTAATATAGGTCCCATGTAACTAATTAAGGCCTAAGCCTGTAGAATTCACATTACAGCAAACTCCTGCTATGTAGAGAAATCATCTTTATTTGAAAGATAATCCAGATCATAGAAGTCTTTCAGTTTGTAGAAAAATATCCCTTTGTTTGGAATGCATTATAGTTGCAAGTTTGGAAGGGAAGAATCAGTTCAGTTCAGTTCAGTCGCTCAGTCATGTCTGACTCTTTGCGACCCCATGAATCACAGCACGCCAGGCCTCCCTGTCCATCACCAACTCCTGGAGTTCACTCAGATTCACATCCATCGAGTCAGTGATGCCATCCAGCCATCTCATCCTCTGTTGTCCCCTTCTCCTCCTGCCCGCAATCCCTCTCAGCGAATACATCTTACTATTTTTCACAATGTGATACCCAGATCAACAGTACCAGCATCATTTGGGAACTTGTTAGACATGCAAATTCCTTGGTCCCACCTCAGACTGACTGAAAATAAACTAGAGATAGATAGAGCCCAGGAATTTATTTTTCAAACAAGCCCTCTGTGCTATTCTTATGTACACTAAAATTTGAGAAACAATGATCTAGAAAAGACTTCAGCACTTTCCAATCTAGGATGTTTGGGAGGATGAAGGAAAGAGGTACAGCAACTGTGTATCCCTATTTTTCCCTTCTCTGAACTTCAGCCCAGAAGTGCGATATGGTTTAGAACAGTGAGAGCAACACAAAGGAAGCAGGATGCTCTCACTCACTCTCCTTACCTGTAACTCTGTGTGGTGGCCACCCAGTAGGCTGACCTAACCAGCTAGGATGTCACTAGACCTAAGGAGAGTTTGGTGTTGCTGTGGTTAGGCAAAGGAACTTTGCATTTTCAGTCTTTCTAAGCCTCCCAGGAGTCTCCTGTGACATAGACAGGTCTCAGACTGAGCTGAGAATCCAGCTCAGGGGTTTGTTGACAGGAATGTCTATCATTATTGGGGATGAAGGAGTTTTGAACAAGGACTGCATGAGGGTTCTCTAGGTCAAGGTGATGAGATGCACAGTCATATTTAAGTGTTCTCTAGAGTCATAAAGATCCATGCTTAACTATGATGGTACGTGTTGCTTGTCAAACTGAAAGAAAATGACAGCAACTGTGGGGTGGACACAGAAGAGCACTCCAGGGTCCAAGACCAAGTCACACTCTCTTTCCTTGTTACATGAGTTAATACATTCCTTTTTGACTCTAGTTAGTTCAAATGAGGTTTCTGTCACTTGCAATGGAACACATCTGGAGAATATGCCAATTCAAACTCACCAGTGCAAAATGACTTCCCTGATAGCTCAGTTGGTAAATAATCTGTCTGCAGTGCAGGAGACCTGGGTTCAATCCCTGGGTTGAGAAGATCCCCTGGAGAAGGGAAAGGCTACCCACTCTAGTATTCTGGCTTGGAGAATTCCATGGACTGCTAGTCCATGGGGTTGCAAAGAGTCAGATACGACTGAGAGACTTTCCCTAATGCAAAATGAAACTCATCTTTCCCAATCTGGTTCTGCTTTTATTCCGTTTCCATTAATGATACCACCATTGGTCCCATTATTTAGGCTAGACATCTGGGTTTCATCATTGACTCTGTCATCTCCTTTCCCCTCTTCCTATTTTTCTCTTGAAGCTGATCACTTTTATTTACTCTGTCCCGGTTAGGCCACCACAGTCTCTCCCTTGGATCACTGAAATGGCTTCCTAACTAGTGTCTCTGCCATCATCCCTCCCTCTTCCTTCCATTCTCTGCAATCCAGCAGGAATGATCTTTCTAAGATGAAATTTCATGATGCAAATCACTGACCTCTGTTCCACTACCTGGCCTTTCTCAGGCATTGTGCATCTCTAAGATGCTTAATGAGACATGCTATTTCCTAATAAATCTGACCACAAAGTTTTTATTCATGACATATTTCATGGGGGTAATGTTCTGCTGCATACAATTTGGGAAGCAATATTCTAGAATAATTTAAGGGCAAAAATTACAAAATCTTGTCTCTACTATTAAAATACTCTAATTTGATTCTTATAGAATGTGCCATTTCAATAATCATGGTATCTGACACTTACTGGATTTTTTATTTTAAGATAGGCAATACTAAATATTTAACATGTATTATCTTGTGTAACCTCCAAAATAGCTCTGAGGTTGCTATTATTGTCTGCATTTTATAAATGAAGAATAGAAGCTTAAGTTAATTTGCTCAAATTCACGTAGGTGATAAATGAGAGAACTGGTATTTAGAACTAGGATTTCGTGATTCTGAAGCATGTATGCTTAACTGCTAGCCAGTATTTTTCAAATTATATTTCATGCAGCCCTGGGGTTCTACACTTATGCCTCAGAAGTAGCTGTAAAGGAGGGAACAGGAGGAAAAGGAGGTGAGGGGGAGACAAACTCTGAAACTGTGGGTCCCTAATGGCCACTTCAACCAGAGCATCTATGGCTTTATATCTTTTATAAATGGGGGCTCTGTGGAAGACTTTTCTTGTGCAAATATTTGGAACATGTTGGAAACGACTGCATTACTTGATACTGATATTCAAGGGAAATTTTCTGTCAAGAATCCTTTCCTCCCCACTTTATTTTTTTTTTCTGATTCTCAAGTTTGCATTTCCATGAATACACTGAAGGAGCATTTGACTGACACCTAGAATTAGCTCATTCAACTGGCATTGTTGGTCGATTCTGTTTATGTACAGTTTCCTTAGCTATATTCTAAATTATGTGAAATAGAGTAGGGTGAGTATAACAGAATACTCCATCTAAGCTTGTCTGTTCCTTATCTCAGATATTAGAATTAGGGAATTGTAATTTTATTCAGTGGAAAGCTGGCATAAGATATTGAAGGATATTCAGAAGATTGATTGGTCTGAGGAACTTGAAAAGTAAGACAAAAAAACAAAGCAAAACAAAGAAAGGCAATACAAACTGAATAGAAGAGTTTTCAAAGGGCAAGTTCCTTTATGTTCTCAGTAAAATTAGTTGGGAATTTGATTCATCATAAAATCCCTTTTATCTCAGATATCTATCCTCAAGCTGCAGACTGGCTGGCATAGAGCTCTGCCATCTGGCTCGAATCCTTCTCTTCCTCTCCTTATTATCTTCACTTAGACACCATCTTGTTTCCTGTCAGTCAGGAACAATCTGCCTAAAGATGGGTTTATGTGCTGACTTCAGAATTTTTCCCCCTTGATGTAAGCTTCCTGTACTTCTGGGGATTTTTACTTTATTTCAGTTTTCTGGCTTGGGACTCATTTCCCTAAACATGGTGGTTAATACACTGGGTTTCAGTGAAGACTCAGATGTTCCTAGTTTAGGTCATTCTAGTAATTCCATAAATTCTAACGGATCTGTTCTCTACTAATACATTTTTTGACTGAAGCTTCTGGGAATCCACTCTGATTGGTTATTATTTAACTGGTTGTTAAGTTAATCCATGCTTCTAATGAATTAGATATGTTTGATTGGAGGAGTTTGAGTCCTCTTAATGTGGGGGAATTGTACAATGGATTCAAATCTTAGGAAGAAGATGGTATTAGGTCTTCTGATCTACTCATTTCTATTGCAGCTTGTTTGATCCACATAATTCTTTGGATTTATGCATCTCAAGCCAAGTAGGAGGGCTATCATTTGTATTCTTCAATTCAAAGGCAGCACATTAAGGCAAACTTAAGCACAGAATTAACTATTGTCATAGCTATAAAGTATGGATTCAAATTAGAGACAGATTAGGGGAGGATATGGGGAAGTAGTGGGTGGGAGACGTATTGTCAGATTACCTCCTCCCACGTGCTTGTGCATGGAGTTACTTATGTTACTGGGATGTCTTAGCTATTTGGATAAGCTCCAGAGATAAAAAGTATTGTTGGTGGAAAATTCTTTTTATTGTAGTCCTCTTCATTTAGATACCTTTATAAAGAAAAGTTGTTCAAAAGCCCTGAAGAGATCCCAGGACCAAACCTGTCTGATGAATGGTGATTAGTTAATTAATTCAGTCACTCAGTCATGTCCAACTCTGTGCAACCCTGTGGACTGCTGCACTCCAGGCTTCCCTGTCCCCCTGGAGCCTGCTCAAACTCATGTCCATCGAGTTGGTGATGCCCCCCAACCAGCTCATCCTCTGTCGTCCCCTTCTCCTCCCACCTTCAATCTTTCCCAGCATCAGGGTCTTTTCCAATGAATCAGCTCTTCACACCAGGTGGCAAAAGTATCAGAATTTCAGTTTCAGCATCAGTCCTTCCAATGAGTATTCAGGATGATTTCCTTTCGGATTGACTTGTTTGATCTCCTTGCAGCCCAAGGGACTCTCAGGAGTCTACTCCAACACTACAGTTCAAAAGCATCAGTTCTTNAGCTCTTCACACCAGGTGGCAAAAGTATCAGAATTTCAGTTTCAGCATCAGTCCTTCCAATGAGTATTCAGGATGATTTCCTTTCGGATTGACTTGTTTGATCTCCTTGCAGCCCAAGGGACTCTCAGGAGTCTACTCCAACACTACAGTTCAAAAGCATCAGTTCTTAGGTACTTTGCTCTCTTTATGGTCCAACTCTCACATCCAAGCGTGACTACTTGAAAATCCATAGCTTTGAATAGATGGACTTTTACTGTAAAGTAATGTCTTTGCTGTTTGATATACTGTCTAGGTTCATCATAGCTTTTCTTCCAAGGAAGAGGCATCTTTAATTTCATGGCTGCAGTAACCATCTGCAGTGATTTGGGGGTACAAGAAAATAAAGTCTGTCAGTGTGTCCATTGTTTCCTCATCTATTTGCCATGAAGTGATGGGACTGGATGCCATGATCTTTGGTTTTTGAGTGTTGAGTTTAAGCCAGATTTTTCACTCTCCTCTTTTTTATTAATATAACTTTATTTATTTTAATTGGAGGTTAATCNTTCAGTGTGTCTGCCCTCTGATGCCCTCTTGTACACCTACCATGTTAATTGGGTTTCTCTTACCTTGGGTGTGGGGTATCTCTTCATGGCTGCTCCAGCAAAGTGCAGCCGCTGCTCCTTACCTTGGATGAGGGGTATATCCACACCACTGCCCTTCCTGACCTTCAACTTAGTAGTTTTTAATTACATCTATTAGTCTGGTTCAGATTTATTCATTCACTCAGCAAATGTGTATTGAACGCTTTTATATGCCAATGTTGCATTAAGTGCTAAAGATATAATGTCTCTGTCCTCAATGAACCTGCAGTTTAGTGGAGAAAACAGTTGAGTCAACACACAACTGCAGCTGAGCTGATGCTGATAGTGCAGACACACATAGGGATGCACCTAAGCCAAACATTGCCTGGGGGTGGGGGGCGGGGGGGAGTCATTAAGGGCTTCTTGAGCTTCCCTAGTGGGTCAGCAGTAAAGAATTCACCTGCAGTGCAGGAGACATGTGTTCAATTCCTGTGTCAGGGAGATACCCTGGAGGAGGACGTGGGGCAACCCATTCCAGTACTCTTGGTGAAGATTCCATGCACAGAGGAGCCTGGTGGGCTGCAGTCCATGGGGTCACAAAGAGTTGGACATGATTGAAATGACTAAGCACAAGAGCTTCTTGGTAGAGGGGACCTTTATATTGAAATGGGTAACAGTTGACAAGGTTGAGGCCTGGGAGGGGTAGAGTGGTATGAAGAATGGTGAATGTGAGGGCAGTCACATCTGTGCAGCATGGAGTGGCCTTGGCCTGGGAGAGACTGTGCTCATGTTGGAATTTTCTACCTAGAGGCTTCTGAAAGGCTATGGGGCCTGGAGATGTTTCAGAGAGGCAGAGGATCATTGGAGATGACTGTGAGAATTGTCCTTTTGTGGAGTATTTTAAAAGATACTTTATTATGTTTTAGATACTATTCTGAAATAGTCCCAGTGTGATACTTGTGTTGGTTAATGGGTCAGTATTTTTGTGCATTTATGTGTGGAGAGGTGCAAAATGTGGGGGAAAGTCACTTCTCTTAAGTTTTATGGCATGACAGTAAATGTGTTTTCTGTGTAGGCTGTTCATTTTCCAGGCCTAAGCAGTTTGAAGAATGGGCTATGACATATTTGGCCCAAATACCCATCTCTACTTAGGTATTCATGAAACTCTTATTGACTTTAGAAAAGATTCAGCTGCTTTAGACAAGGTTTAGGATGACAGAAATGAAGGGATATATGATACCAGAAACAGGGCCATGGATCTTTGCCTAGATATGAGAGACATAGAAGAAAAGTGTAAGTGTACAACTGTGTGTGCGTGTGAGTTGAAGATGAGTGGGAGGGCAGCATACCATCAAAGCTGCTGCCACTTTGTACCTTCCATCTCCAGTGCTTTTCTACCTTGCCCATCCTAGGTAAGGAACACCTAGGAGCTTCATTAGAGAGTCCCACTTGGGTTGTAGGGTCAAAGGGGCTCAATAGTTTCAGGTTTGCCTTGGTTATGTAGGAGGCTCTTCCACTGGAAACTTGAAGTCATGCATCTCTGAAAAGAGGCGGAGTGTTGTCTCCTTTATCTTTACCACCTAGCCACACCCATTTCAATTACCATTGAGTATAATACAAGTTAGATTTGTTTGAAGACCTGGAGCTGACTGTGGCTCAGATCATCAGCTCCTTATAGCAAAATTCAGGATTTAACTAAAGAAAGCAGGGAGAACCAATAGGCCAGTCAGGTATGACCTAAATCAAATCCCCTATGAATATACATAGGGTGGTAATAAATAGATTTAAGAGATTAGATCTGGTAGACAGAATGCCTAAAAAACCATGTACAGAGCTTTGTCATATTGTACAGGAAGCAATGACCAAAACCACCCCAAAGAAAAAGAAATGCAAGTGGTTTTCTGAGGAAGTTTTACAAATAGCTGAGGAAAGAAAAGTGAAAAGCAAGGGAGAAAGGGAATGGTATATCCAACTGAATGCAGAGTTCCAGAGAATAGCAAGGAGAGACAAGAAGGCCTCCTTCAGCAAACAAAGCAAAGAAACAGAATTAAAATTGGAGATATCAGAGGAAAAGTTCATGCAAAGATGGGCACAATAAAGGACAGAATTGGTAAAGACCTAGTAAAAGCAGAAGAGATCAAGTAGAGATGGCAAGAATACAGAGAAGAACTGTTCAAAAAAGATCTTAATGACTCAGATAACCATGATGGCTAGTCACTCACCTAGAGCCAGGTATCCCAGAGTGTGAAGTCAAGTGGGCCTCAGGTAACATTGCTGCCAATAAAGCTAGTGGAGGTGATGGAATTCCAACAAAGCTATTTTAAATCCTAAAAGATGATGCTATTAAAGTGCTGCGTGCAATCTGTCAACAAATTTGGGAAACCCAGGAGGGCCATAGGATTGGAAAAGATCAATCTTAATCCCAATTCCCAAGAAGGGCAGTACTAAAGAATGTTCAAAATACCAAACAGTCATACTCACTTCCCATTCTAGTAAGGTTATTCTCAAAATCCTTCAAGCTAGGCTTCAGTAGTACTTAAATTGAGAGCTTCCAGATGTATAGGCTGGGTTTATAAAGTGTGGAAAAACCATAGATCACATTGCCAGTATTTGCTGGATCATAGAGAAAGCAAGGGAATTCCAGAAAAATATCTACTTCTGTTTCATTGACTATGCTAAAGCCTTTGACTGTGTGAATCATAACAAGTTATGGAAAACTATTAAAGAGATGGGAACCATCTTACCTGTCTCCTGAGAAACCTGTATGATGGTCAAGAAACAACAGGCAGAGCTGTAAATGGAACAACTGACAGGTTCAAAATTGAGAAAGGAGTACGACAAGGCTAGAAATTGTCATCCTGTTTATTCAACTTATATGCAGAACACATCGTGCAAAATGCTGGACTGGATGAGTTATAAGCTAAAGACAAGATTGCCTGGAGAAATAGCAACAACCTTATATATGTAGATGATATCACTCTAATGGCAGAAAGTGAAGAGGAACTAAAGAGTCTCTTGATGAGGGTGAAAGAGGAGATTAAAAAAGCTGGCTTAAACTTCAATATTAAAAAAAAAAAAGATCATGGCATCCACCCCCATCATAGCATATAGATGGGGAAAAAGTAGAAGCAGTGATGGATTTCCTCTTCTGAGTCTCTAAAATCACTGCAGATGGTGACTGAAACCATGAAATTAGATGATTGCTTCTTGGAAGGAAAGCTATGATAAACATAGGCAGCATATTACAAAGCAGAGACATCACTTTGCCAACAAAGGTCAGTATAGTTAAGGTTATGGTCTTTCTAGTAGTCATGTACTTATGTGAGAGTTGGATCATAAAGAAGGCTGAGCACTGAAGAATTGATACTTTTGAACTACAGTGCTGGAGAAAACTCTTGAGAGTCCCTTGGACAGTAAGGAGATAAAACCTAAATACTCATTGGCAGGACTGATGCTGAAGTTGAAGCTCCAATACTTTGGCCACCTGATGCAAGGAGTACCTCACTGGAAAAGGCCTTGATGCTGGGAAAGATTGAAGGTAAAAGAAGAAGAAGGCAACAGAGGATGAGATGGTTGGATGGCATCACCTATTCAATGGACATGAAGCTGGGCAAACTCCAGAAGATAGTGAAAGACAGGGAAGCCTGGTGTGCTTCAGTCCGTGGGGTTTCAGAGTTGGACTTGGCAACTGAACAACAACAAGTTCTGTTTGATGCCAGAATCTTCAGATCCTGAGATGACTGGTAATTCTGACCGTATTCAGCAATCTCAAGGTGGATCCTGAGGCTGATGTCTCTCTTTCTTTAAAAATTAATCAATTTATTTTAATTGGAGGATAATTACTTTACAATATTATGATAGTTTTTGCCATACATCAACATGAATTGGTCATAGGTATACTTGTGTCCCCCCCATCCTGAACCCCCTTCCCTTCTCCTTCTCTAACCTATCCCTTTGGGTTGTCCCAGAGCACTGGCTTTGGGTGCCCTGCTTCATGCATCTGTATAATACTTTTCTTTCAGCACTTTCATCTATTCCCATCTTTGAATCAGAATTCCCCTATTGCCAGAAGACTTCTCAGAGATTACCTAGTTCATTTTGCATGTGATGAAACTAATGCATCAGAAAGTGCAGTGATGTGTTTAAAGTCACAGAACTAGCTGGTGTGAGAACCAGGTCACTAATTCTTAGCTCAGTGATGTATAGTCTCAAATGTTGGTTTCAGAAGTGTGAGAGACTACTGAAACGTGCTAACATTGTGCTAAGGGCCTTACACAGGCTTACATCATGATTTACCATTTGGCCCTTCCATTAGGGCCATTGTTAGAACAAAAGAAGGGAACAGACTCAAAGAGTAAAGCAACTTATTCACAGATGGAGTGGGGATTCAGAACAAGGTATAGAACCTACTTTCTTTCTCCGAGACAACTTGAGCTCTACCTGCCCCACTTGAGTCTAAGAACTAAAGGACTTTGGACTGGGGTCAGAGGTTGCAACCTTTTGCTATTAACAAACACCATTGTAGAAATTGAAACCTGGTCTGGCTCTACATTTCATTGTTACCCTCTACATTGGGCTTAGTCTTTCCTTTGAGACAACCTTTACTACAATCCTGATTGATACCAGTGTCTGCCCTAGCTGGCTCCTCGGGAATATATTTTTTAATTGCAGATGGGAATACCAGACCACCTTACTTGTCTTCTGAGAAACCTGTGTGCGAGTCAAGAAGCAATAGTTAGAACCAGACATGGAACAATGGACTGGTTCCAAACTGGGAAAGGAGTATATCAAGGCTGTATATTGTCACTCTGTTTATTTAATTTATACACAGAGTACATTTATGCAAAATGCTGGGCTGGATAAAGAATGAGCTGGAATCAAGATTGCAGGAAGAAATATCAATAACCTCAGATATGCAGATAACACCACACTAATGGCAGAAAGCAAAGAGGAACTAAAGAGCCTCTTGAAGAGGGTGAAAGAGGAGAGTGAAAAATCTGGCTTAAAACTCAACATTCAAAAAACTAAGATCATGGCACACAATCCCATCATTTCATGGCAAATAGATGGGGAAACAATGGAAACAGTGGCAGACTTTATTTTCTTGGGCTCCAAAATCACTGAGGACAGTGACTGTAGCCACAAAATTAAAAGATACTTGCTCCTTGGAAGAAAAGCTATGACAAAGCTAGATAGTGTATTACAAAGGAGAGACATCAATTTGCTGACAAAAGGCCATGTAGTCAAAGTTATGGTTTTCTGGTAGTCATTTATGGATGTGAGAGATGGACCATAAAGAAGGCTGAACACTGAAGAACTGATGCTTTCAAACTGTGGTGCTGAAGAAGACTCTTGAGAGTCCATTGGACAGTAAGGAGATTAAACCAGTCAATCCTAAAGGAAATCAACCCTGACTATTCATTGGAAGGACTGATGCTGAAGCTGAAGCTGCAGTACTTTGGCTACCTGATGTGAAGAGTCAACTCATTGGAAAAGACCCTGATACTGGGAAAGACTGAAGGCAGGAGGAGAAGGGGATGACAGAGGATGAGATGCTTGGATGGTATCACCGACACAATGGACATTAACTTGAGCACATGCCAGGAGATGATGAAGGACAGGGAAACCTGGTGTGCTGCAGTCCACTGGATAACAAAGAGTCGAACACGACTGAGCACCTGAACAACAGGAACAAGATCTTGATTCTACCCAGGTTTATTATTTGCTTTGAGGTTGCTTAAAGAATTCTTGCTGACTTTGGAAGAAATAATTTTAAAACACAGAGGTCACCTATTTCAGAGAGAGGTCCCAAATTTTTTCAAGCAGCCTTTCATAATGGCTTACTGGAAAGACCCCTTCACTTGTAGACTTATAGATCACATTTAATCTCTACCTGGGGTCCTTGTTTATCTTATTACAGAGGCTCTTAGAAAAGGTGGATATGACTGAAAATTGTAGTTTCTCTTTATTTACAAATAGAAATTTCTCCCTCCTTGTTTCTGAATTGATCACGGCTGATATGAGTTTTTGTGGCCATGCACTCAATTCCTTTAAATCACATCCAGCACCCACAGCATGCAGGTCACTATAGTGAAGACAGTCAGGCTGAGTTATTTCCACTTGTCTTTAGTGTTCAACTTTTGGAAGCTGGAGATCTGGAATGTAGATTTTAAAGGGGCCAGGATGGAGTTTTAACAGTATAGTCATTGTCTTAGGTCAAGTTGTTTATGTCAGTTATTTATTTGGGCTTATTTGTGCATTTTGAGTTTGCTATGCTTGTCTGTGGTGTGCCATGATTCTCAGATGGCTTCCTGATGTTTCTGATTTTCCTGAAGTCATCATGCATTTCTTAAGCATGCTCCTTCTCCACATGAAGGCTCACTTGCCTCTCTTTCATGACAGCAATTTGAGGAAATCCCAGGTCTAAGCACCTTTTCATCTTGGTCTGAAGAGTACAGGGCCAGGCAGCTCCTGAGGGCCGGAAGTCCTCGTCAATGCTCGAGGCCTGAGTCCAGCAGGTGCGAGGGAGCTTTCTTCCTGGCTTGTGAACAGATGTCTCTCTCATCCCCCAGCCAAGAGTTTTCTGGGTTTTTGCTGAAGTACTGACCCACTATGAGCTCTCACATTATCTCGATTTCCCAGACCTGCTGTGGACTGATTTTTCTCAGGAGAGAAACTCCTAAGACATACGAAGTGCCAGAAGGCACTGGGAAAGAATACAGCTTCTTTGCCCATGTGAATAGTCTGGAGTGGGCTTGGAGATGAGGTGTGGGGAGACAGTGGTGATATTGGACACCAATCCTTCCATTTGCAGAATGAAACCTATTCTTTAGGAAACTTCTGTTCTGAAACACTCTAGATAATGGAACAGTGCAAGAGGCTGTGGACCTTTGAGTGAAAAGAGAGTGAAGGGGACTTTGCAGTGTGTAAGATGTGCTGGTGGACATCAACCTTGGAGTCTTCTTCATGGAGTGTCTTTCTGACCCCTCCCCTAGACTTGTCTCCCCCTCCGCCCTGACTTTGTTAGCTTTACTTAGCTCTCCTTTCTGATTTCTCCCTTTCTCGATAGCTCAAACTGCAGTGTGGATACTCACTGCAGTGTGTTCTTGGATGAGCTGGGGGGATTCAGTAGGCCTTGGAGTAACTCTATTCTTGAGTATGAGGATCTCAGAAGTAGAATGCATCTTGGTCTGGGTGTTAAATTAAACCTCTCTGTGTTATTGCCTTATTTTAAGATCACAAAGGCCACAAAGCTATGGTGGCAGTCTGCCCTTGTGTGGTTAAGTGCACTGTATCATCGCATATAGTTTTGATAGTTTCTCTGAGGGTCTTAGCTATTTATCTTATGTCAGCAAACACTGAACTGCCTCAATACAAATGCCAAGAATGGGGTGTGTAGGTCCCTAAGATGAGATGACAAAGGAGATTGTTCCCCTCTGAAGGCATCTGGCCTAAATTATTGAGATGGAAAAATTGCTAGGGCTGGCTGAACAGCCTCTCTCTTCAATCTTACCTCTTGCAGCTGCTTAGTAAATGGCAAGAGCAGGGAAAAAAAAAAATGGATATGGCCTTACTTCTCTGGAATCCATTTATTCAGTAGAAAGGATTCTGGAATTAGATGGTCTTTCTCCTCTTCATTTTTCGTAACAGATTTTCCCTCTCTGTGACATCATAAGATTGATTTCTGTCTTCAAAATGTGCTTATGAGAATGAGAGCTTTTCAGTGAAAGCATTACAAATCATCGACAAACACTGAGCGTCTTTGGAAGAAGTGAGGCTGTTCCTACAATGCTCATTTTTCACAGACAGCAGTACGACTTGCTATCTTCCTGTATTTCCAATTTTACATTGTCCTTGTCTTTTGAAGGTTAGGTATGTGATTTCCAGATGAGCTTGTGCCAGCTTTTAAAATTTGCATCATTTGAGGAGAAGGAGCAGTGACAGCTAATTGACACAGAAATGGCTAAGGAAACCAGGCTGAGTTGGAAGCTCTGATTCCAATGAACCCTCTTATTTTCTGAGTGCTGGCTTGTCACCAATGAGACCATATTTCAAAGTGATTTCACAGGTATTGGTTCACTGACTCTTTCTAGCATCTGTGAGAGAGGATGAGGAGGAAAGATTAAGTCCATGTGGCAGAAGCAGAAACTGAGAGCTTGAATGTTTTTGTGACTTAGCCTTAACCCAAAGTAGGTTAATGGCAGGGCTGGGATACAAACCTAATTCTTTATGCACGGTACTTGGAGAGACCAAGGCCTGGGGAAATGTTCCTTAGGAGTCTATATAAAGCTCTTTGGTTTTTCAGTAGTGAGAAACTCAGATGGAATCAGAACATCAGCCACAAGAGACCAGGATTCTGAAAAGAATCTCAATGGCAGCAAAAGATAGGATACAAAATAGCCTGAGGATGCCTGTGTCTCAACCATAGACCTCTTGTACATTTGATACCATAGATTTTGAACTGACTACTCCAGGGATTATTTTCCTTGAATTGTCCATTTAGATTCTAGGAACCTCTATCAGGAAAAGAAGCTGACACTTTCTGTCAGACACTTTCCACAGCTCAGCTTCTACAGTGGCCTGTGATACACCTGGCTGGACACATGTGACTTTGAATGTTTTAGAGGAGAATTTATTGGGATTTTATTTTCTTTCTGATGTCTCCAAACTTTCAAAACTTTAACTGGCACTTTACTTTTTCACTGATTTTCTGACTTGAAATCCTAATCCATCATGTCTCTCAGACACAAGTTCTTGCTCTGGATTTTCTTGATGCCCTTGTTCCTTGGCTGTGATCTTCTCTCATGAAGGTCTGAGTCTTTTCTTTGGACCCCTGATAGCTTGTCTGATTCCAAAACCTAACTCTGTCTGGAACTTTGGCTTCTGGGCTCCTCCAGTCTCTTGCCCTGTGACCTGAACCACGTGTTATTTCAGTCTTGCTCTTTTCCCTGTGGTTTTACCTGACCACTCTTACTGATCACTGTCCTTGTACAGGAGAAGTTATTTTGTAATTTTGGAGCAAAACAAATTATCAAAATGCCATCTTATGGAACTCTGGAAAAATTTTTGTCAAACTCTTCAATTTATTGATGAGAAAAAAGGGCCCAAAGAGGCTAAGTAAATTGTTTCAGTTCACAAATTGTTTCACCACTGTGTATCTATGGTATCTCCTAATTTTCTTAAATTTATAAAAACATCTAAACTCCACTGGCAAAGGAAAGGAGAGATAGAAACGTCTTTTCAAACAGAATGGTGCACATTTCTCTCCTCTGTCCCTTGCCTGCCTTCATCAATCCTTAATCTCCTAGGGAAGGAGAGGAATCTCTAATGCAAGTGTTCTGCTTGCCTAGTGATTCTAGTATCCCAAGAGTCAAGGCCATGGGCCATTAGCAGAAAGCATTAGCGTTGGTTCCCACAAAGAACCAGAGGTGATCTCCATAGCAACCATGACTAAAATGGAAATGGCAGCTAGTATTGCATCCTGGAGCTAATTGTTGATCATAGAAGACCACAGACCACAGATGCAATGAGCTCCAGGGGACCCACGGCCTCAGACTGGTGACACTGGATCCCAGCCAAAGTTTGTAAGTGAATGAGCTTGAACAAACTAAATTTGTTAAGCTGTATAGATGAAAACCAGAAAAACTCAAATTGAGAGTTGGCCTGTATTTTGTCCTGGAGCTGTCTGAGCCAGATTTAGAGGCTTCTCTGTGATGTGGGGGCTTCCTCTGTGCCTTGGAAACAAGCCTGTGCCCAGGGTCACCCAACTTGAGCAGGCTAGATTTGTGTTTCCTGCTGTATTCTCTCTAAGCCACACATGCCCCCATGAGGTCTATCTTAGGGCAGAGCCCAGACTTTTAAGGACCTCCACTTGGCCCCCTAGTCTCTCTCTAGGGACAGTGAGGCCCCAGGTGTAACTTGGGGTGGATGTAATTTAAAGGGGTAATGATCTTGGATGTGGAAGCTGCTGTGGGTCTAGTTCACTTCTAAGCCCTCTGCTTCTTGGTGGCAGTGACTGGAAATCTAAGAATCCTAGACTAAGTGGTAGGTTGCTGAAAACTAGGAGAGAAGAAGTAGCGGGTTTAGAGGTCAGATGCATGTTTGCGTTGTCTAGGCTGCTTCCTGACCCAAGTTCTGTTGTGTCATTTATCTGCACACATCATCCCATCTCCCCGATGCTATGCTTTCTTACTATCTGCTTCCTTTCTTTTTTGTCAGAAAAGAAAACAGGCACTTTCTAGTAGACATTTCCACAGCTTTAGCAGCCTATGACAGATACAGCCTGATTCATATGACCTTAAGCATTGTTAGAGGAGATGCTGGGATGGCTGCAACAGGCTAGGATTGGAAAAAGGAGGACTCTGGTCCTGGATTGCAGTGAGAAACCTCTTCTATTCAATATTAAGTGCTCAATACATCTTCACTGAAGACTATGCTGTATGAGGAAACAAAGATGGATGAGGGAAAGCTTCCTGGAAGAGGTGGTACCTGAGCTATATCTTCGAGGTTGAATGAGGCAAGGAAAGAGCAGAAGGGCATTCCAGGTGGCAGGGTCATCAGGAGCAAAAGGATGGAGGTGAGAATGAGTTGGGAGTGCAGGGATGTCACAAGCATTTGGATTTTGCTGCAGTATGTAGTGAATCAAAGCAGGAGATTGAGATAGAAGTGTGGCAATCATTTTTATCATATTCTGGCTGTGGTCTTCGTTCTATCACTGTTGTTATTTGAGGGATCTTAATGAGAGCTATTTTTTGATTGTCCATGTTAATGGAACTTCAAATACAAAATAATGGATAATTCTCAAGTCTCTGAAATCGGCCAGGGAAAGTGACCAGATGAGAGTGTGGGGTGCAGGGATATGCCTGCAGCATTTTCTTTGCACCTGTCCATGTGCAGGCGTCTCTCAGCTCTCCTCTGGGGCCTCTTCAGGAGCCTGTCTTCTTCCTCCTGCTTGCACATGCTGGAGAGTGGCTGGGGGAGGCTCTGGGCTGGGTAAAATGCTTCAGACATGCCCTGGATATTTGAGCTGGGTGACCTCAGACAAGTTATTCTACCTCGCTGTACTTCCGAATTCCTTCTAAAATGAAGGGATTATTACTCTGAAATCTTAATGGGGAAATTTACTTTGCTCTGAACGCCCCTGGCTCCAGAGATGATGTCAGATACGGTCTTCCTGTAAACCATAAATTGTAATTTTATATTATTAAAAAAGCACCCTGGCACATTCAATTGAGTTCAGTTCAGTTGCTCAGTCGTGTCCAACTCTCTGCGACCCCATGAATCGCAGCACACCAGGCCTCCTTGTCCATCACCAAGTCCCAGAGTTCACTCAGACTCACATCCATCGAGTCACTGATGCCATCCAGCCATTTCATCCTCTGTCATCCCCTTCTCCTCCTGCCCCCAATCCCTCCCAGCATAAGAGTCTTTTCCAATGGGTCAACTCTTCGCATGAGGTGGCCAAAGTACTGGAGTTTCAGCTTCAGCATCATTCCTTCCAAAGAAATCCCAGGGCTGATCTCCTTCAGAATGGACTGGTTGGATCTCCTTGTAGTCCAGGGGACTCTCAAGAGTCTTCAGCACCACAGTTCAAAAGCATCCATTCTTCAGCGCTCAGCCTTCTTCACAGTTCAACTCTCACATCCATACATGACTACTGGAAAAACCATAGCCTTGACTAGATGGACGTTAGTTGGCAAAGTAATGTCTCTTCTTTTGAATATGCTATCTAGGTTGCTCATAACTTTTCTTCCAAGGAGTAAGCGTCTTTTGATTTCATGGCTGCAGTCACCATCTGCAGTGATTTTGGAGCCCAGAAAAATAAAGTCTGACACTGTTTCCACTGTTTCCCCGTCTATTTCCCATGAAGTGATGGGACTGGATGCCATGATCTTTGTTTTCCAAATGTTGAGCCTTAAGCCAACTTTTCACTCTCTTCTTTCACTTTCATCAAGAGGCTCTTTAGTTCCTCTTCACTTTCTGCCATAAGGGTGGTGTCATCTGCATATCTGAGGTTATTGATATTTCTTCCAGCAATCTTGATTCCAGCTTGTNATTTCCCATGAAGTGATGGGACCAGATGCCATGATCCTCATTTTCTGAATGTTGAGCTTTAAGCCAACTTAGTTCCTCTTCAGCTTCTGCCATAAAGGTCGTGTCATCTGCATATCTGAGGTTATGGATATCTACTATATTAATACTTATTAAATGAGTTGATGAATATTTTCTTTTTATGAAGTATGTCTTAGATGTTTCTATTCCTTATTGGTTTGGGGATCTCACCTGTAACAATCTGTTTGATGTATTTTGTTAGATTTTTCACTGCTGATATATTTCTTTAATAATTCAGGTTTCTTATTTTCCCTTGATTCACTTAGGTTAATGAAGGTTTCTCTGGGAAAATATCCATTTCACCTAAGTTTTAAAATTTTATTTGTAGAAAGTTCTTCATAGCTCAGGATAGTGGGTGCTTAATAACTTTTTGATGAATGAATGAATGAGTGACTGAATGTCAGGCTCAAGCTTCTAGACTGAAGCCTGAATATATCAACACATACTTTACACTTTTGAGAACTGAAATAGGATAACATCTAGCTATAATACTAATAAAAAGTAAAAACACAAGTAAATGCCTAAAGCATGGACAAACATGCCTTTTCATTGATACAGAGTGTGCTTTATATTGATTTTTTCAGTTGCTTTCTCAAAAAAATTTTTTCTCACAATTCTTTCCTTTTTCTCTCTCCTGCCTCAAAATAGGACATTCCACATCTGTATTCTTTGTGCAAAGACAGCATGGTTGTCTATTCTATATATAGCTTTTAAAGTATTTTTAGCATCAACCCTACCCATCATTGTACCTACAGTTCCTAAAGCCTCTACTTTTCTAGCATTTCTTGAGGCAACTTTTCTTTCTCCTTGGTTATAAAGATCCTTGGGCCTCTACTTTTTGCTACAGCTTCTCTGATCTCCTGTGTCAGATTCCTGTCTTGCATCCACTTTCTGTCTTGTCAAAATTTGTTAAAGTATTTCATCTTTCCATAGCCTCTTCTCTATTTTGGCTTATATCTGTTTTATCCCTTTATTACTATTTAGTTGAGACTTTATAAGAACAGGAAAACACACATACAGTAAATTAACCATCTTGTGCAAAAGCTTAGTTTATTCATTTTAATATTTGTCTCATATTCCATAGAATGGATATTTAAAAATTATATTCAACTACTTTCTTCCACAAATACATAATATACATTCTCCAGATTTTCTCCACATTTTTAAACTATAAGCATGCATGTATATAATTTGTCGAATATACATATGTATATGTATGCAAATATACATGTATATAATATGTGCATGATTTATAAACATATAAAATCTCTCATTGCTTCTATCTATGCACTATTGAAGAGCATCTCATAAATGAAGCTGTTTTATTATATATTTGTCTTCTGTAATATTAACATGACCAGCCATAAACAGACTACTTTGACAAAATATTGTATCAATTCATATTCGCAGCATTAAGGAATTGGGAACACATCTACCCACATCATTGCCAGTGGTGGGTGGTAGTACCCTTTATAATTATCACCATCCTGTAAAAATGTAGTTAATTATTGCATAACTTTAAATTTCACCACAAATGAGATTGAACACCTTGGCATATATCTTTTGGACATTTTGATTTCCTCTTATGTGAATTGCCTATTTGTGTCCAATGATAGCTTTATCATAAGGTTGTCTCTTTTTTGAATTATTGGAGGAAGATTTTCTAATAATAAGTATAAAAAAATTTTTGTCATATTTTTATTATGAACATTTCCCCAATCTACTATCTTACAGCCTTTATAAGATGTCTTTTTCATACTAAAGGCATAAATATCTACGTATGTCCAAGATCCAGAGGTACTGTTACACTCAAAAAAGTCTTCAACTTGTAAGTTATACAAAAAGTCTATATTGTGTAGATAATGAAGTTATACTTTGGCTTAAAATATTTAAAACATTAATATATATATTCACTTCTAATAATAAATATATAGTTTTATTTTATGATGTGAGGAAGAAAATTAAGAATTTTGATCTTTTTCTAGTGAGAATTTATTTATTCTAGAAAAATATATTAAATAAATCTTCCAGTGAGTTAAATAACCATCTATATCCAATGTTAAGTTTTCATATCTACTTTATTCTGTTTATTGATTCTGATTCTGTTGCAATGACCTATTAACCTATTTCTGAGCAGGCATCACATGGTTTTGAATATAAGGCTATAATCTAGTTCATGGAGTATCAAAAAAGCACATCCTCCTTTGTATTCTTTATTTTTAAAATATTATTAGATATTTGAAGATGTTTACCTTTCATGTTAACTTTATTTTAACTCATTTTTCTTTAAAAAATTGAATTTTGTGCAGAACTGCCTTCATTTATATTTAGAAATAATGCATGCAGAAGACAGGCAGATGTTAAAGGGCTTCATAAAATCTTCAAGGAATTTGGATTTCTTTTTCTTGAGATCAGTGAGTTTAAGTGCATTTCTTGAGATCTGAAATAAAAAGACTGAGAAACAGAGGAAATATAAAATTAAAATTTTAATTTTGGTGTCTCTTAAAATTTAGAGACACCACTTTGTTTAGAGGTTGAGGGGTGATTGAAATAAAAGAGGCCAGATCTGACACAAGAAATCTAGGTGAAATAGCTGTTATTATCTTTGATGCTAAAAGCTCAGCTTCTCTGTACGCCAGCACCAAATCGAATCTGAGCGACAGAATTTTGAGTGAAGTAGCAAAAAAATACGGAGAAGGCAATGGCACCCCACTCCAGTACTCTTGCCTGGAAAATCCCATGGACGGAGGAGCTGNATCTAGGTGAAATAGCTGTTATTATCTTTGATGCTAAAAGCTCAGCTTCTCTGTACGCCAGCACCAAATCGAATCTGAGCGACAGAATTTTGAGTGAAGTAGCAAAAAAATACGGAGAAGGCAATGGCACCCCACTCCAGTACTCTTGCCTGGAAAATCCCATGGACGGAGGAGCTGCAGTCCATGGGGCCGCTAAGAGTCGGACACGATTGACTGAGCGACTTCACTTTCACTTTTCACTCTCATGCATTGGAGAAGGAAATGGCAACCCACTCCACTGTTCTTGCCTGGAGAATCCCAGGGGCGGGGGAGCCTGGTGGGCTGACGTCTATGGTGTCGCACAGAGTTAGACATGACTGAAGCGACTTAGCAGCAGCAGCAGCAAAAAAATAGCTTTATCACTTTGCCAGGCTAAGGGGGTCATAGCAGGCTAATGTCCTCAAAACCACGTGTCCCAACTTGGAGAAAATAGAAGTTTTATAGTAATTATTCAAAGAGGGCATGATCACCCTGTGGACATTCTTCTGGTGGGTTGGTGTGAAGTAAGTAGGAGTCAGCATCAACAACCTTCAGATCCAACTGCTCTGAAATCTACATGCTTGTGGGCAGAATATGACCTTCGACCATTAACTTCTCCTACCTGGAGGGGGCTTCATTATCTGCAAATAAATACAAGAAAAATGTTTAATTGTGCCTCTAGTGAACTATTTTATGAAAAACGATAAAGTGAGATGAGAAATGAGGAGATGCTCTTTTTACTATGGCTTGCAATACTTATTTTTGGTATTGAAAATAAGTATTTTTCATGTGGCTGCCACCCTATGGAACAACTACCAACGTTATTTTTCATATACTCACTGACAGACCTCCTAATAAGTAGGAGCAAATAAGGCTGCTATTAGTCTCCTCTTTTTATTTATCTCCTTATGAGTTCAAGAAGCTGTTCCTTACAAATATAAATTACTTGCTGAAAGTCATTCATTCACTAACAAGTGACAGAGGCAGAACGGATGTGCTAGCTAATGGGAAACAACTTCTTAAATGTTTTGTTGTTGTTCCTCTTGCTGTTTTTCCCTTGAATCCTTCTATGTACTGTGTACATATTCAGCCCTAGTTACTGTCAGTTAATAAGTGTTCACTTTTTGTGCCTCAGAAAAAAGACAGCACTTATAGAAGGATAGGAGAAGATAATTTTAAAAATAAACAAAAGTGAAATACAATGTTATTTACAAACATGCAAAATAAAATACTTATGTTAAGATCTATGAACCTACTCAGGCAGTCATGTTCTAAAAATAATGCTCATTTGAGTCATAAAAATTTTAATTGTAAACGTGATTGTCCTCACCTTCAACCATAAACCCACCATTACCTTCAGATTGGAGTTAAGTCATTTGAAGAGTGCAAAGTAGAAAGAATAACAATTTTCTTTCATTCATGATCTTTTTTTGTGTAATCCTGAACTGGGTTCCATAGAATTTTTTTTGTTCAGTGTAAATGAGCCTCCAGAATCCCTTCTAATATTATCCTTAGTGACCTCTTTCTCTCTTTTCAATAAACATGGGTGAAATGAATTTTTAAGCAACCAAGTTATTCAGAGAAGCAAACATGTTAAATAGAGCAAATAGTATGATGATAAGCAAGAGGATTGAAGACAATCATCGAGTTCATGCAAATATACATGAAACAAGGCCCCGGTAGTCCACCTTTCGATTAGAATGAGCTAAGTCAAAAGCTGTGCTGATTTATGTCAATGTATGGCAAAATGAGTACAGTATTGTAAAGCAAAACAAACTAAAAAATAAAAGTTAAAAAAAAATTCAAAAAAAAAAAAAGCTGTGCTGAGTGCTGTCAGCACAATTAGCATTTGTATTTTCAGTAGTAGTGCAGGCTCCATGAATAGTGCCAGCATCACTTAAGATAAATCTGCTAGTCAGTTAATTTGTGCTGAAAATAGTTAACAAAAGAAGAGCAATTACTCTTTTCTCTTTGACATGCCGTCAAGTACCTTCTAACACAGGGTGATGGGGTTTTGGCAGGACTGTGGTAAGACAAAAGTGCTCAGTAGTGAGCTTAATGGGCCTCAGAAAAAAGCAAGAGAAGTAAAGGGTTATGACAGTAGAGAAAGAGTCAAGCATTGTGGCAGAAGAAATTTGGACATCTTAGAGGAAAGCTGGCTCTGCCTCTGGTGAGCTGAATGAGCAAGTTTTTAAACCTGCTTTAGCCTCAGTTTCCCCATTGGAAATGAGGTTACAAGTGTCTGCCTCACCGGGTTGCTGCTGCTGCTGCTAAGTCGCTTCAGTCGTGTCCCACTCTGTGTGACCCCATAGACGGACAGCCCACCAGGCTCCGCCGTCGCTGGGATTCTCCAGGCAAGAGCACTGGAGGTTGCCATTTCCTTCTCCACCTCACAGGGTTACTACGAAGGAAATGCCAAACCGTACCTGTACACAGTGCCTACCAATTAGCACTGGTTTCCATCTTCATCTTTCTTGCACATCTATCCTTATCCTTCTTTCTCTAATTAATTCTATTCCTGAAGAAAGAAAAACCTGTATCCAAATGATAGGAAATCATCACATTCAGTGTTACTCTTTCTTTTGCTCTATGGTTTGGCTCCTAGTTCTTTCTCTCTTTGTGAACTCTATTCACACTCCCGTCCTCTAGTTTTGTCATTTGCTACCCATAACATTTTCCAAAAACGAATCTCATGATGATCTACTTGTCCTGGTCTCATTTTCCGTTACTCCTTTTCAGATAAATTATTTAGTGCCCCAGTATAATAAGCAATTGGCATTTTGACCACGGCCTCGAGGAAATAATTCCTTAACTCAAAAGCTCTGAAGGATACTCTCTTCCACGTTCTGAGCTTCGTGGACTAGGAAGGCTTTGAAGTCTTAGGAGACAGCTGGTAAATTCCCAAATTGGGTGCCAGGAGTGGAAAACTCCCAGCCTAAGGGGAAGGAAAGAGAAGAGCTAATGGCGTCTTTCCATGGCTGACAAATATTGAAGGTACAATGTAGATTGGGAATAATTCTAGAATAACCATTAAGAGTTGGAAATTCTAGCCCTCACTCTGTTCATATTTCAGTGTGTGACCTGAATAGGATAGTTTTTTTCAAAAAAAAAAAAAAGTGTATTTGAATTCAAGGATTCCTAAGAAAGCAATTTATAGTTATATGATTCCATCAATACTGTTGTCAGGGATTAATTTATTTTATCTAAAAAACATATCTATAGCATTTGCCACTGTTCTAAACACTTTGCTGCTGCTGCGTCACTTCAGTCGTGTTCGACTCTGTGCAACCCCCTCACAAATGTGAATTTATTTAATCTTCACAGTAGTCTATAAAGTTAACACTGTTAATATCTTCATAGTATGCATGAGGAAACTGAAGCCCAGAGAAGTATAGTGATTTGACCTAAGTCATACAGCTTTTAAAATGTGGAGCCAGGATTTGAAAACATCAAATTGTCTCTAACACTCTGTTCTTAGCCACTATACTTGGCTATACTTAAAAATAAAATACTCATATATTCTTTTCTATGTATTTATATGGGCATCCTAATCATTATACTATATTAGACTGAAAAAGAACACATTTTGAAAAAATTCTGTCACCTACCTAACTGTGCTCATGTCCTGGTGTTGCCCCTGACCCTAGGTTATTATCAAGTCTGAAGAGGAACACTGACAATTCTTCCGCTGTCTTGCTCAGTCCATATCACTGAGACTCATTCTTACTTTCTGAAAAGTGGGAGGAAGTATAATATTTTAAAGTAGTTACCCTGAGTTTTCCAAGATCTCAAAGACCAATCTGAAGGCTGATCATTAAATGCTTTTTTTCACCATAGCCTTAGAGATTGAAGCACATTTAAAAAATGTCTGAAAACTTGCAGGTGGTTTTTTTTGTTTTATTTTTAAAGAAGCTCTTTTCTAATGGTTTCCATGAAGCAAACCTACTGCTTGGCTTTTTTCTCTTGGAAGGACACTGCCCCACATGCCACCAAACCCAGGATTGTCTTACCATAGACACATAGTGGCTGCAAGTCAATTATTTATTTGAATGTGACCCTTGAATTCCTATAGTGGTGGTTTAATCTCTCAGTCATGTCCGATTCGTTACGACCCTTTGGACTGTAGCCTGCCAAGCTCCTTTCGTAGAATTTTCCAGGTAAAAGTACTAGAGTAGGTTGCTATTTCCTTCTCTAGAGGAACTTCCCCACCAAGGGATCAAACCCTGCAATCCTGCATTGCAGGCAATCTGCACTACAAGCAGATTCTTTAGCNTCAATCTAGAAGCATGGGATGGGGTGGGAGATGGGAGGGAGGTTCAAAAGGGAGGGGATATATGTATACTGATGGCTGATTCATGTTGAGGTTTGACAGAGAACAGCAAAATTTTATAAAGCAATTATCCTTCAATTAAAAAATAAATTAAAAAATATAGTAGGATCAGCTAAAATTCATCATCACTACTTTTGATCAGAGCTTAGTAATATTACCTTTCTTACAAACAGCGACCTCCATATTCCTGTTTAGATGAATTCTACTTGCTATAAAACCTTTTAGATGAAAAGCAGAGATAGAAAGGAAAGAGAAGGGCCTTCTTCCCCGCTCAGTTTCCTGGAAACATGTAAAGCTCCTCTTTCAAGTCATATTGCACAAAACATTTTCTCTGCTCTTATTTTTAAATGTATTAACAGTAGTTTGGAGGGAAACAGATGAGAAAGTAATTTTGAAAAAGTACAGTTGACAGTCTGCCAATGATCTTTTGTATACATATCAAACATAGCTTTGAACAATAAACTATTTCAACACAATTAAGAGTGTTTTAATAAATACAGTTACTATTTGGCTTAAAAAAGCATTAGTGCTTGAGTGAGCACTGAATGGTTGTTCTGCAAAATGAAAATAAATAGCTAGTCAATTCTGGATCCTGTGTAACAACACTTGGCTATTACCATTGAAAACTGCCACTGGGATGGAGGAGTAGCAGTGTAATGAGACTGGCTACGCAGCCCCTTAAAGACCCAACTCTTTTTGGCTTTAGACAGTCAATAAATATGTGGAATGGGGCATAGATGGAGAGCACAGCATTTATTTATGGGGCTGTGTCTAAAATTGGGTGTGGGAGTCTTCTGTCAAGGGACATGCCCCAGGGCACCCACTAAGGCCTTCTCTTTGTAGAATGAAGGTTTTAGGGGTTTGCTGAATGCTCTGAACCAATGCAGTCTTTATTTAAACAGATTGCTGGTTATTTCTCAGGCATTTTGAAGTGGTTCTGTGCATCATAACATAGCATTGGTTGCTGTTATTTTTTTTGTTTTTATATAAATTTATTTATTTAAAATATACATTTATTTATTTTAATTGGAGGTTAATTACTTTACAATATTGTATTGGTTTTGCCACACATCAACATGAATCTGCCACAGGTATACATGTGTTCCCCATCCTAAACCCCCCTCCCTCCTCCTTCCCTGTACCATCCCTCTGGGTCGTCTCAGTGCACCAGCCCCAAGCATCCAGTATCATGCATTGAACCTGGACTAGCGATTCATTTCATATATGATATTATACATGTTTCAGTGCCATTCTCCCTAATCATCCCACCCTCTTCCTCTCCCACAGAGTGAATGGATAAGAAAGCTGTGGTACATATACACAATGGAGTATTAAGCAGTCATTAAAAAGAATACATTTGAATCAGTTCTAATGAGGTGGATGAAACTGGAGCCTATTATATCGAGTGAAGTAAGTCAGAAAGAAAAACACCAATACACTATACTAACGCATATATATGGAATTTAGAAAGATGGTAAAGATAACCCTGTATGCGAGACAGCAAAAGAAACACAGATGTATAGAACAGTCTTTTGGTTGCTGTTATTTTTAAGCGATGGAAATAGAAGTAGAGTTGCAAGAGGAGCACAGCAAGGACTGGGCAGAGGTGAGAGAGTGTGGCTCTCAGGATAGGACACTGATCAAGGGGGCAGAAAAGAGCAGGGAGCCCTTTAGGTTATGAACAATATGACTTTCTCGATTGTGTGTTTGAATAGAGGAGGCTAGGGCCAACTGGCTCCTTAGCTCAACCCAAGTCTAGCCTCATCTTTGCTCCTACGATTTCCCATCATATGTCTCATTTTTCAGTTATATTGTTCCCTGAAGAATGGGGAAAATTACATACACTTGATACCCTCTATCTCTTTCTAGAAACTCAATTGTTTGAGGTCCAGTCGAAATATCACTTCCTTATCATATCTTCCATGATTCCTGCAAGTAGTTCTTCCTCAGAATTTCCTGATGTAAATATCATTCTTATTTATCATTTATTCCATCTTGCCATTTAGATAGATGATATCATTCCATATGTGTTTTTCTCTGACTCACCATTTCTTCACTATTTTGCTTTTGATATTCACTTATATTGATGTAGCTGTAGCTTATTTATTATACTTCACTACTGAAGAATAGTCTGTAGTGTTACTTTGCAACAATTTATCTATTCCCTTGGTGATATGTACATTTGAGTTGCTTTCATTTGATTGTTTTTTATACATGTTATTGTTATGTCTTCTGGTGCACATGTGCATGTGTGTTTAGGATATGTTTCTAAAGATATAATTGTGGTTAATAGTCTTTACAGATTTAAAATATGCCTCTTAGGTGGCACAGTGGTAAAAGAATCCACCCCAATGCAGGAGGCTCAAGAGACACAGGTTTGATCCCTGGGTTGGGAAGATCCTCTGGAGTAGGAAACGGCAACCCACTCCAGTATTCTTGTCTGGAAAATTCCATGGACAGAAGAGTCTGGTGGGCTACAGTCCATGGGGTTACAAAGAGCTGGACATAACTGAGCACACATGCAGGCAATTAAACTATTTTACAAAGGAGTTGGATTCAATTGCAGTCTCACTTGACAATGTATGAGGGTTCCCATTATCCTTCACCTTTACCAAAATTGATACTATTAGAGTAAAATTTTTGCTTTCTGATGGTGTAAAATTGCTTTCTATTGCTGTTTAAACTTGTATTTTCCTTATTACTGGCAAAGTTGACTTATTTTTTAATATCTGTAATCAATTTAGGACAGATTTTTCATTTTTCAGTTGAATTATGGATTATTGATATGCATCAACTTACTATAGATTCAGGATACTAACCCTATATTGGTTACATTTGTTGCAACTCTTTTATCCCCCTAGTGTGTTGCTTGTCTTATTATTTTAGTTTTTAAGTAGCATATTTTTCTTAAAAAACTTTCACCTTTGTCATAGTGAAATATAGCAATCATTTTCTTCGTGATTTTTATGTCTTGCCTAACTTCATAGAGATATTCTTCTCTGTTTGAAGCTAAAATTTTTGAAGTTTTGTATTTCATATTTAGGCTTATAATCTACCTAAAACTAAATTTTGTGTTACGGAAGGAAGAAGGAATCAGACTTAACTTTTTCTATATAGATAACCAATTGTAGGAATGCCAGTTTTAAAACAGTCCCTCTTTTGCTTCTAACTTGGCAGGGCCACCTCTTTCATTAAGTTGCTGTATATGAATGGCTGTCTTTCTGAGCCTTCTGCTTTGTCCATTGGTCTACTTGTCTGTTCAAGCACCAATGCCATAATGATTCTATTACTATAACTTTACAATAACTTCTAGCATTTCATACAATGTGTTTTCCTCCTCCTCCTTTCTCAGGACTGTTTTAGACGTTTGTTTATTGTGTGTTTTAGAATTGGATTATTAGCATCCACTGTAGATGGTGACTGCAGCCATGAAATTAAAAGATGCTTGCTTTTTGGAAGAAAAGCTATGACCAACCTAGACAGCATGTTAAAAAGCAGAGACTAGTTTGCCAACAAAGGTCTATCTAGTCAAAGCTATGGTTTTTCCAGTAGTCATGTATGGATGTGAGAGTTGGACTATAAAGAAAGTGAAGAATTGATGCTTTTGAACTGTGGTGTTGGGGAAGACTCTTGAGAGTCCCTTGGACTGCTAGAAAATTCAACCAGTCCATCCTAAAGGGGATCAGTCTTAGGTGTTCATTGGAAGGACTGATGTTGAAGCTGAAACTCTAGATGACCCTGATGCTGGGAAAGATTGAAGGAGGGAGGAGAAGGGGATGACAGAGGATGAGATGGTTGGATGGCATCACTGACTCAATGGACATGAGTCTGAGTAACTCCAGGAGTTGGTGGACAGGGGAGGCCTGGCATGCAGAATTCCATGGGGTCTCCAAGAGTCAGACACAACTGGGCAACTGAACTGAACTGAACTGATTTAGCATCCATAAAACAAAGCAAAACTTAACAAATATTAGCATATTGATGGGAGAAGGCAATGGCACCCCACTCCAGTACTCTTGCCTGGAAAATCCTATGAATGAAGGAGCCTGGTAGGCTGCAGTCCATGGGGTCGCTAGGAGTCGGATACGACTGAGCAACTTCCCTTTCACTTTTCAGTTTCATGCATTGGGAAAGAAATGGCAACCCACTCCAGTGTTCTTGCCTGGGGAGTCCCAGAGATGGGGGAGCCTGGTGGGCTGCTGTCTATGGGGTCGCACAGAGTCGGACACGACTGAAGTGACTTAGCTGTTAGCAGCATATTGATTAGTTACGTTAAAGCTATAGATTAACTTGGGAAAACTGATATATTGAATTTAACATTAACTTATGAATAATAAAGTAGAAAGAATTGACATTAATAATAAATTCATTATTTCATTCAACAGATATTTACTCTGTATCTAAAGGGTGCTAGAGTCTATTCCAGGTTATATTCTAGGAATTTAACAAAATGGTAAAAAGTCTCTACCTTCATAATTGTAATTTACATGGACAATCTCCACCCTGCCCCCCATTTTGTAACTTTTACTACTGCAAAAGGAAGGTTTAGCAGCTAATCTGTAACACAGACTATTCAGGGAAGAGAGGAAAAGAAAAGAATGATATGACCTGGTTAAATCTCCTTGTAAACATCTTGAAGAGTCCTTATATGTGAACTGCTTTTAGCAGGATATGCCTTTGGTTCATGGCAAACAAGCCACTTATTCATAGAGTTATAGGGTATATCTCAGTGGAAAATGTTAGTATTAGCTATGGAATTTTTGGTGTACAAATAGAGATGTTACACAATAGGAATCACTGCCCTTTATGTAAGTGATGTCCAGCATACATCATTAGAGAACTCAGCCTAAATCTGGACTAGAGGGATTTCTGCCATAATATAGTGAGGAAAGAACTGGGAAGCTGTGATAACAGGTCAAAATTATCTGTGATCTACCTGCTTCTTGTGGCTACCTTTATTCTTTGAATTAATAATAAAACTTGATGCTATGTAAGGTCTCATTTTTGTGAGTTTAATTTGACAAACTGACGTTCTGTGTCATTACAATGTCTCCCCATTTTCTTGCTGTAGTGAAATAGGATGATACTCATGGAGAAGGCAGTGGCACCCCACTCCAGTACTCTTGGCCTGCAAACTCCCATGGACGGAGGAGCCTGATGGGCTGCAGTCCATGGGGTCGCTAAAGGTTGGGCATGACTGAACGATGTTCACTTTCACTTTTAACTCTCATGCATTGGAGAAGGAAATGGCAACCCACTCCAGTGTTCTTGCCTGGAGAATCCCAGGGACAGAGGAGCCTGATAGGCTGCCATCTACGGGGTCGCACAGAGTTGGACACGACTGAAGCGACTTAGCAGCAGCAGCAGCATGGCTATCTATGTTGCTCTTGATTTTATGTATATGGATATTTAATGTTTCTTAATTTAGAATGTTTTCTATATGTTTTTGGTAGGTAGTCTTGAAATGTTAAAATTTTCTTCAATTTTCCCCTTTTTTCATACTTATGAATGAGTGTTGAATTTCACTGAATGATTTTCTCCATTGAGATGATGAAATATTTTTTACTTTTAATCTGTTAAAATGGCAAATTGTTTTATTAGCCTCCAATTAAAATAAATAAATTTAAATTAAAAAAAAGTTAAATTTCATTACCAGAATAGCCTATAACTAGTCATGATGCATGGACTAGTCAAGGTTCTCCAGAGAAATAGAAACAATAGATTACAAATAGGTAGGTAGGTAGAAAGATAGATATGGGGGAGATTTATTATAGAAAATGGCTCACAGAGGCCAATGAAGGCTCAAGGATCCTGTAATCTGCTGTCTGCAAGGTGGAAAAGCAGACAAGTTGGTGGTGTACTTCAGTTTACAAAGGCCTGTGAACTAGGGGCGTCAATGGTGTAAAGCTTGGAGTCTAGAGGTCCAAGAACTAGGAACTCTAAATTCAGGGGGCAGAAAAAGACAGACATCCCAGCTCAAAAAGAGAGGGAAAGAGAAAACTGGCCTTTCCTTCACCTTTTAGTTCCATCTGGGCCCTCAGTGGGCTGGATGATGACTGCCCACATTGTGAAGGGTGAGTCTCTTCACTCACTCTACTGAATCAGATGCTAATCTCCTCCAGAAACACCTTCACAGACACATCTAGAAATAATGTTTCACCACCTTTCTGGGATCCCTGATCCTAGTCAAGTTGACACATACAATTAACCATTATAATGTTTATCTTTTATATACAGTGTGGAATTCACTTTGTATTATTTTTTTAAAGAATACACATCTAGAAGAGAAGCTGACCTATCCTTTTTCTTGTACTTGTCTGATTTTGGCAGCAAGATTATATGTTCTTATATATTTGAATTGGGGGATATTCACTTTTTTTCCTAGGAGAGGTTTAAGGTATTGAAATTCTATCTATCTTTCTTTGTGGGAAGATTATTAACTATTAATGCAGCTTCTTTAATGATTGTGGGCTTTTTATTTCTTCATGAGTCACTTGTGGTAAGTTTCTTTTTCCCTAGATATTTGTCAATTTTATACATTTTAAAGCTGAAGTTTATATGTTATCTTTTAAATTTTCTGCTATTTATAGCATAACTTTCTCTTCATTTTTGCTATTATATATTTGTGCCTTCATTCTTTTTTACTTACTTAGTCTAACCAGAAGTTTAACTTTTATTTATTTAGTAATTTGTTTTAATTGGAGAATAATTATGATATTGTGATGGTTTTTGCCAATATCAACATGAATTGGCCACAGATATTCATGTGTCCCCCACCATCCTGAACCCCTATTCCATCTCCCTCCCCATCCTATCTCTCTGGATTGTCCCTGAGCACTGGCTTTGGGTATTCTGCTTCATATATCAGACTTGCACTTGGTCATCTGTTTTACATATGGTAATATACGCGTTACAATCATATTCTCTCAAATCATTCCACCCTCGCCTTCTCCCACTGAGTCCAAAAGTCTGTTTTTTACATCTGTGTCTCCTCTGTGGCCCTGCATGTAGGATGGTTGGTACTGCCTTTCTAAATTTCATATATATGTGTTAATACACAGTGTTTGTCTTTCTCTTTCTGACTTAAGAAGCTTAACTTTTAATTTGTATTCTCAGAGAAGTATCTTTTGGGTTTGTTGGTTCTCTGTATTGTATCTGTGTTTCCTTTATTGTTTGTTTCAGCTATTGCATTTATTATTTATTTCTCTTTACTTTCCTTGGGCCTTTTCCACGTTGTTTTTTCTTGAAAGAAAAGGATATATATTAAAAGTATAAATAGGAAAAGGAGTACGCTAAGGCTGTATATTGTCACCCTGCTTATTTAACTTATATGCAGAATACATCATGAGAAATGCTGGACTGGAAGAAGCACAAGCTGGAATCAAGATTGCTGGGAGAAATATCAATAAACTCAGATATGCAGATGACACCACCCTTACCTTATGGCAGAAAGTGAAGAGGAAATAAAGAGCCTCTTGATGAAAGTGAAAGAGGAGAGTGAAAAAGTTGGCTTGAGGCTCAACATTCGGAAAACGAAGATCATGGCATCTGGTCCCACCACTTCATGGGAAATAGACGGGGAAACAGTGGAAACAGTGTCAGACTTTATTTTTCTGGGCTTCAAAATCACTGCAGATGGTGACTGCAGCCATGAATCAAAAGACGCTTACTCCTTGGAAGAGAAGTTATGACCAACCTAGATAGCATATTCAAAAGCAGAGACATTACTTTGCCGACTAAGGTCCCTCTAGTCAAGGCTACGGTTTTTCCAGTAGTCATGTATGGATGCGAGAGTTGGCCTGTGAAGAAGGTTGAGTACCGAAGAATCGATGCTTTTGAACTGTGGTGTTGGAGAAGACTCTTGAGAGTCCCTTGGACTGCAAGGAGATCCAACCAGTCCATTCTGAAGGAGATCAGCCCTGGGATTTCTTTGGAGGGAATGATGCTAAAGCTGAAACTCCAGTACTTTGGCCACCTCATGCGAAGAGCTGACTCACTGGAAAAGACTCTGATGCTGGGAGGGATTGGGGGCAGGAGGAGAAGGGAATGACAGAGGATGAGATGGCTGGATGGCATCACCGACTCGATGGGCGTGAGTCTGAGTGAACTCCGGGAGTTGGTGATGGACAGGGAGGCCTGGCGTGCTGCGATTCATGGGGTTGCAGAGTCGGACACGATTGAGCGACTGAACTGAACTGAACTGAACTGATAGTTTGTTGATTGGTCCATTTCTGTGAGACTCTAATCAGATACTTCAGAAATCACCAGGAGATACGCTTAATAGGTACCAGAATGTCTCATTTAGAAAAAATGTACTGTTTAAAATTGTTTTCTGAGATAGACATTCAACTTTAAAATGTTTTGCCTTTTTCTCATAAATATACAAAACTATATATATTTTTCATATTTTAGCATTCCAAAGATTTCATATGTATTATTATTTTTAAAATTCTAAATATATTTTAATTTCCATTATTTATTCTTTGACTCACTATTTAGAAATATTCTAATTTTCAATCATTATTGCTGCTATACAGTCACTCAGTCACGTCTGACTCTTTGTGACCCATGGACAGCAGCATGCCAGGCTTCCCTGTCCTTTACCATCTCCTGGAGTTTGCTCAAACTCATGTCTATTAGGTCAGTGATGCCACCGAGCCATCTCATCCTCCGTTGTCTCCTTCTCCTCCTGCCTTCAATCTTTCCTGCCATTAGGGTCTTTTCCAATGAGTTGACTCTTCACATCAGGTGGCCAAAGTATTGGAGCTTCAGGTGCAGCATCAGTCCTTCCAGTGAATATTCAGGGTTGATCTCCCTTAGGATCGACTGGTTTGATTTCCTTGCAGTCCAAGGGACTCTCAAGAGTCTTCTCCGATACCACAGTTCAAAAGCATCAATTCCTCAGAGCTCAGTCTTCTTTATGGTACAACTCTCACATAGATACATGACTACTAGAAAAACCATAGCTTTGATTAAATGGACATTTGCTGGCAAGTAATGTCTCTGCTTTTTAATATATTGTACAGGTTAGTCGTAGCTTTTCTTCCAAGGAGCAAGTATCTTTTAATTTCATGGCTGCATTCACCATGTGCAGTGATTTTAGAGCTCAAGAAAATAAAGTCTGTCACTATTTCCATTGTTTTCCCGTCTAATTTGCCATGAAGTGATGGGACCAGATGCCATGATCTTCATTTTTTGAATGTTGAGTTTTAAGCCAGCTTTTTCAATCTCAGCAAGAGGCTCTTTAGCTCCTCTTTGTTTTCTGCCATAAGGGTGGTGTCATCTGCATATCTGAGGTTATTGATATTTCTCTTGGCATTCTTGATTCCAGCTTGTTTTTCATCTAGAGAGGCATTTTGGATGGTGTACCCTGCATATAAGTTAAATAAGAAGATTGACAATATACAGACTTAATGTACTCGTTTCCAGATTTTGAACCAGTCCATTGTTCTGTGTCTGGTTCTAATTGTTGCTTCTTGAACTACATACAGATTCCTCAGGAGGCAGGTAAGGTGGTCTGACATTCCCAGATTGTTAAGAATTTTCTAGTTTGTTGTGATCCACACAGTCAAAGGCTTTGGTGTAGTCAATAAAGCAGAAATATATGATTTTCTGGAAATCTCTTGCTTTTTCTATGATCCAAGGGATGATGGCAATTTGATCTCTGATTTCTCTGCCTTTTCTAAATCCAGCTTGAACATCTGGATGTTCTCACTTCATGTATGTTTGAAGCCTGGCTTGGAGAATTTTGAGCATTACTTTGCTAGCATGTGTAGTGAGTCCAATTATGTGGTAGTTTGAACATTCTTTGGCATTGCCCTTCTTTGAAATTGGAATGAAAAATGACCTTGTCCAGTCCTGTGGCCACTGCTGACTTTTCCCAATTTGCTGGCATATTGAGTGCAACAATTTAATAGCATCATCTTTTAGGACTGGAAATAGTTCAGCTGAAGTTCCATTACCTCCACTAGCTTTGTTCGTAGTTTTGCTTCCTAAGGCCCGCCTGGTTTCGCACTCCAGGATATCTGCCTCTAGCTGAGTGATCACACCATCATTGTTATCTGGGTCATGAAGATCTTCTTCGTATGGTTCTTCTGTGTATTCTTGCCACCTCTTCTTAATATCTTCTGCTTCTGGTAGGTCCATACTGTTTCTGGCCTGTTTTTGTGCCCATCTTTGCATGAAGTGTTCCCTTAGTATTTCTGATTTTCTTGAAGATATCTCTAGTCTTTCCCAGTCTATTGTTTTCCTTGATTTCTTTGCATTGTTCATTTAGGAAGGCTTTCTTATCTCTCCTTGCTATTCTTAGAACTTTGTTCAGATGGGTATATTNGCCTGTTTTTGTGCCCATCTTTGCATGAAGTGTTCCCTTAGTATTTCTGATTTTCTTGAAGATATCTCTAGTCTTTCCCAGTCTATTGTTTTCCTTGATTTCTTTGCATTGTTCATTTAGGAAGGCTTTCTTATCTCTCCTTGCTATTCTTAGAACTTTGTTCAGATGGGTATATTGTTCCTTTTCTCCTTTGCCTTTCGATTCTTTTCTTAGCTACCTGTAAAGCCTCCTCAGATAACCATTTTGCCTTTTTGTATTTCTTTTTCTTGGGGATGGTTTCGATTACTGCTTCCTATACAATGTTATGAACCTTCATCCATAGCTCTTCAGGCACTCTGTCTATCAGATCTGATTCCTTGAATATCTTTGTCACTTCCACTGTGTAATCATAAGAGATTTGACTTAGGTCATACCAATTCAGTTCAGTTCAATCACTCAGTTGTGTCCCAGTCTTTGTGACCTGCTGGACTGCAGCATGCCAGGCTTCCCTGACCATCACCAACTCCTGGAGCCTACTCAAACTCATGTCCATTCATAAGAGGCTTAAATTATTTTAGCATTGACTTTTAACAGTTTTGACCAGAGAACATGCTCTGTGGGATATGGATAATTTGAAATTTGTTGAGACCTATTTTATTTGAGTTGAAACTTTACTTTCTTGTTGATGCAATTTTTATAATGGTCAATGGACCTTGAGGATAATATTTTTTTTTATTGTTAGATGTATGACACTGTAAATATCCATCAAACCAAGCTTTAATTTTTGTCTGACTACTAATAAATGAGAGAAGAATGCTGAAACCTCCTTGTATGATCGTAAATTTATACATTCATTGCCACTCTATTAATTTTTATATCGTTTGAAGCTATTTTTTTGGTACATATGATCCTTATTGATTGAAAATTTTAATCATTAAGCAATAACCATCTGTATATATGCATTTTATCTTAAACTTTGACTTTCTGATTATCAGAAAATTATGACTTTCTTTTGATTACTAGTATATTTATATTTATATTTTTTCCATATTTGTATGTTTTTACTGAAATATAGCTGATTTATCATATTATGTTACTTTCAGATGTACAGCACAGTGATTAAATATTTTTATAGATTATACTCCATTTAAAGTTATTATAAAATATTGCATATATTCTCTGTACTGTACAATATATCCTTATTACTTATTTTGTACATAATAGTGTGTACTTGTTAATCCCCTACCCTATCTTGGCTCTCCTACCTTCCCTCTCCCCACTGGAAACCACTAGTTTGTTCTCATATCTGTGAGTCTGTTTCTATTTTGTTATATTCATTTGTTTTATATTTTATTATTTAAAAAAATTTTTAAATTAATTAATTTATTGTAATTGGAGGATAATTGCTTTATTCTTATTTATTTATTTTTAATTTTTATTTTTACTTTTTTTTTCTTTACAATACTGTATTGGTTTTGCTATACATTGACATTAATCCACCATGGGTGTACATGAGTTCTCCCCATATCATCTCTCTGGATCATCCCCGTACAAGGATAATTACTTTACACTGTTGTGGGTTTTGCCATACATCGACATGCAGCCATGGGTGTACATCTGACCCACCATTCTGAACCCCCTTCCCATTTCCCCCTCCACTCCATCCCCCTGGGTTGTCCCAGAGCACCAACTTTGAGTGCTCTGCTTTATGCGTTGAACTTGCACTGGTCATCTATTTTACATATGGTAATTTAGAATTTTCAGTACTATTCTCTCATATAGTCTCACCCTCGCCTTCTCCCACATAGTCAAAAGTCTGTTCTTTACATTTGTCTCTTTTGCTGTCTTGCATATAGGGTCATTGTTACTGTCTTATATATATATATAAACATAGGTACATATATAGAAACTTATAGTTTGTTCCTTTATCTGTGAGTCTGTTTCTGTTTTGTTATATTCATTCACTTGTTTTATTTAAGATATCACAAATAATTTGATTTGTGGTTTCCATGTGGTTTATATATGTTGATGTATAATGATATATATTTATTTTTAACCTGATAATAAAAGTTTAATTTCAAACATATTCTAAAAGATGTACATTTCTTATTCTTATCCACCTGTTTTATTCTGATGTCATTTTTACATTTTGGTGTTTATCCTTTTACTGTTTATTGTAGTTTTACTTGATTTTATAGTGTTGTATCTTCTAATCTTTATACTTTTTTATTTAAATGGTAGGTCCACAGCCATTAACCATTACTATATACTTGTCTTTAGTAGTGGTATTTTCCTTTCCTATAGATTTTTTTTTCTTTTAAAAATTTTTTATTGGAGTATAGTTTCTTTACAATGCTGTGTTGGTTTCTACTCTACAGTAAATTGAATCAGCTATATTTATATATATACATATCCCCTCTTTTTTGAATTTCCTTCACATATAGCTTACCACAGAGCAGAGTTCCCTGTGCTACATAGTAGGTTCTTGTTAATTACCTATATTATACATAGTATCAATAATGTATTTACATAGAGGTTTACATATAGGGATTTGCATATGTAAGTAGCAATCTCCCAATTCATCCCACCCTCCTTATCCCATTATTACTCTTGCATTTATCTTCTACATCTGTGTCTCTATTTCTGTTTTATAGATAATATGTTTATACCAGTTTTCTTAGATTACATATATATTAGTTAAATGTTTTCTCTCTTGGATTTACTTCACTCTGTATGAGTGTCTAGGTCTATCCACCTCTGTACAAATAACCCAATTTTGTTTCTATTTTTGGCTAAATAATATTCCATTGTATATATGTACCACATCTTTGTCCATTCCTTTGTTGATAGATGTTTAGGTTGTTTCCATGTCCTAGTTATTGTAAATAGTGCTGCAGTGAACAATGGGTGCATGTTTCTTTTAGAATTATCATTTTCACTGAGTATATGCCAAGGAGTGGGATTGCTGGATCACAGAAAAGTTCTATGTTTAGTTTTTTATTTTTTTAAGATAAATATTCTTAATTTTTCCATTTAGATAAAATACAAAGGGTTCAGTCCAGCCCAGGTTGTTCTTCATGGTTGTGCCCAGAAAGTTTTTGGTCCCAGCTTGAGAGTAATATTTTTTTTTAAGTTTGTTTTGCTTTACAATACTGTATTCATTTCGTTATACATTGACATGAATCAGCCACGAGTGTACATGAGCTCCCAATCCTGATCCCCACTCCCCCCTCCCTCCCCTCACCATCTCTCCGGATCATCTCCACGCATCAGTCCCAAGCCTCCTGCATCAAACCTAGACCGGCGATTTGTTTCACTTATGATATCATACATGNCATGGGGATGATCCAGGGAGATGGTGTGGGGTGGGAGCGGGGAGCGGGAGTCAGGATTGTGAGCTTATATACACTCGTGGTTGATTCATGTCAATATATAGCAAAATGAATACAGTATTGTAAAGCAAAACAAACTAAAAAATAAAAATTAAAATTAAAAAAAAAAGAAAAGGGGCAGGTTTAGTGGGTATTTATTGTAGCATGAATTGTGTCCCTTTAAAATATGTTAACTTTCCTAGGGGGTACCTATGAATTTGACTTTATTTATAAATAGTCTTAAAGATGTTACCAAGTAAGGTGAGGTCGTAATGAATTAGCAAAGACCCTAACTCAATGACTGGTATCCTTACAAGAAGAGTGAAGTTTAGACACAGAGACATGAGGGAGAGAACCTTGTGAAGATGGAGGCAGAGACTGGAATGATGCATCCATAAGCTAAGCAGCACCAAGGACTGCCAGCAACTACCAGATTCTCCTTCAGAACCTCTAAAAATGGAACCAGCTATGCTGACACCTTGATTTCTGACTTCTAGACTCCAGAACTCTGAGAATAAATGTCTGTTATTTTTAGTCACTCAGTACTTTGTTAGGGCAGCGCTAGGAAACTAACTCAATATTAGTCACCAGTGAAGTGCTTTCTGGAGTCCAATGAGTGAAAAAATTGTATTAGTATAAGATTAACATGAATATTGAACAGTGGAATAAGTTAGGTCTTGACTCTTTCCAAATTCTGGAAAGTTTCTACCTTTTAAAAATTATTATATAATTGACATATAACATTGTATTAATTTCAGGTATATAATATAGTGATTCAATATATGTACATATTGTAAAATGTTCACTACAGAAGTCTACTTAACATCCATCACCATGTGTAATTACATTTTTTTCCTTTTGAAGAGAACTTTTAAATCCTACACTCTAAGCAACTTTCAAATACATAATATTATTAATATAGTCACCTTCCATTACATTCACATGCCTTATTTATTTTATGATTTGAAGCTTATATCTTTTTTAAATTTAAATTTATTTATTTTAATTGGAGGCTAACTACTTTACAATATTCTTTTGACCACCTTTGCTCATTCTCTTATTTCACCCAGCACCTCTTTAGATTACACACATGAGTGAGTGAGATCATGGAGTATTTGTCTTTCTTTGTCTGATTTATTTCACTTAAAATAATGCCTTCAAGTTCCATCCATGTTGTTGCAAATGGCAAGATTTCAAGGCACAAATGACAGAACTTCAATGATTCTTGTTTTATTTACTTTTTTTGTTTGTCCTAAAACTCAGAAGGCCAGTTACTATATACCTCAAGGCCCACAGGGATTTTTGTGTTGCAGCTACATTTCCTTTCTTTGTCATTTTATTTTTATTATTAAAAATTAACCCTTAAAAATAAACAGTAGGGACTTTTATTCTTATTTTGATAAATTGAAAACTACCCCCCACCCCCAACTCCTGCTTGTTTCTGGTGCCTCTCCCCTGGTGAACAGTAAGAAATAGAAGAAAAGCTTGCAGAATCTCAAATGATCTTAAGTAAAATAATGGGTACGTGCTGTGAGTTTCTGAGTAGAGGTCTTTTGGGTAATCAGAGCTGGCCTGAGTGCTAATGCCTCCTTTCTTCTTCCTGTAGGCTGTTCCCAGGCCAGGTCCTGCCATAACTCCCCGTCTGTCTAGGACATTCCGGGCTTGCCTCTTTCAACCACATTTTACTGCAATGGTCTTTTAGCTAATTTTGTCTCTCTGTTCCTGGTTTTCCTCTCCCACTAGACTCTAAGGGCCTGGGGCAGTGTGCTGTTTGCATTCCATCTTTCTATTGTTTGTTTTCAGCATCCAGTTTGTCAAAGAGCAGGCTTTCAGCCTTGGAAGAGAGAGTCTCTGCCCTCAAGGGTCCTGGAGTACAATCTGGAACCTCTTTTTCATAGCAACATTGACAAATGGCAACAGCTTTCTATTTCAGCCTACATTTCCTACTGCTGCTTTCAACAAAAGTTGCCCCCTTGTTATACTGGCACATACTCCCCCATAAAAAGAAAAAAGAAAATCATCTACACAAAGCAGAGTTTATCCTGAGATAAGCCCTGTGTCCAGGGAGGGAGGTGCAAGAGAGAAGAGGCAAAATATTTACAGGTACATTGAGGATACAGGAGGGATGCTGAAATTTCTGGTTATTTATATTCTACACAAGTCTCTCTCTAGCAGTGACTTTGGTTAGCTATGGATGCTCTGGCTTTAAATTAGTGATGATGCTGCTATTGACTTTTGGGAGGAAATCTAAGCTACTCCATATTTCATCTGATCTGTCAGGTGTTGCCAGCAGCTGCAAATTAATCCAGTCCCCCCATTCTGCCATACTCGTTGGCTAGGATTTACTGGCTGTGACTGCTCTGTGTTAATGTACTTCTTGGAGTGGGAATGTCCCAGTGATTATTTATTTTCAGGAGGTGGCCTTCTCACAGGAACCCATCCGTCCCCATGTTGAGGCAGCCTTGTCCACCAGCTGTTGTGGCTGCTGCAGGCATCCTGCCAGCTGAGCATTGCAGGCTGAGTGGGGCTTTCTCTGCTTCCTCTAATTCTCCTTCTCCTTTCCTGCCATGTGTATTTCCATGATAAATCACCCAGAAAAGATTTTCAATGCCTTTTGACAGGCTGAAGCTGTGTGATTTGGCTTGATCTCGTTAATAGCCCTATAACTAAATCCCTCCAAAGCACAGAAGACAAGGAAAGCTTGAAAACTGTGATGACTTGTCTTTCTAGCTAAGGGAAAGGCCCTGAAAGACCTTAATTGACATAGCTGACTTTCTGCCCTTGACCTAAAGGAGAGGAGTATGTTTATTTCACGTTTTCATTTGCAAAGTCCCTGTGTAAGTGAAGTGAAGTATAAATCAGTGAAGGCGTTCCTGTAAGGGATAAGCAACCAGGATGGTAAATGACATTTTATTCACTAGGATGGATACCCAATATTCTGTGCCTTGAAGCTGAAAATCCAATACTTTGGCCACCTGATACAAAGAACTGACTTATTGGGAAAGACCCTGATGCTGGGAAAGACTGATGGCAGGAGAAGAAGGGCATGACAGAGGATGAGATGGTTGGATGGCATCACTGACTCGATGGACATGAGTTTGAGCAAATTCCAGGAGTTTGTGATGAACAGAAAAGCTGGTTTGCTGCAGTCCATGGGGTCTCAAAGAGTTGGACATAAATGAGTGACTGAACTGAACTTTCCATACATTGACATGAATCAGTCATGGGTACATATGTGTCCCCCAATCCTGAAGCTTGCTTCCACCTCCCTCCCCATCTCATCTCTCTGGGTTGTCCCAGAGCACCAGCTTTGGGTACCCTGCTTCATGCATCAAGCTTGCACTCGTCATTTATTTTACATATGGTAATATACATGTTTCAATGCTATTCTCATAAATCATCCCATCCTTGCCTTCTCCCACATAGTCCAAAAGTTTGTTCTTTACATCTGTGTCTCTTTTGCTGTCTTTCATACAAGATCATCATTACTGTCTTTCTAAATTCCATATGTATATGGAATTCCATATATATATATATATATATATATATACACACACACACACACACACACTGTATTGGTGTTTCTTTTTCTGACTTACTTCACTCTGTATAACAGGCTTCAGTTTTGTCTACCTCACTAGAACTGACTCAGTGCATTCCTTTTTATAGTTGAGTAATATTCCATCCTGCATATGTACCACAACTTCCTTATCCATTCACCTGCTAATGGACGTTTCTAGGTTGCTTCCATGTCCTAGCTATTGTAAGCAGTGCTGCAATGAACATTGGGCTAAATGTATCTCTTTCAATTCTGGTTTCCTCAGAGTGTGTGCCCCAGCAGTGGGATTGCTGGGTCCTATGGCAGCTCTATTCCTAGCTTTTTAAGGAATCTCCACACTGTTTTCCATAGTGGCTGTACCAGTTTGCATTCCTACCAACATAGTAGAAAGATTCCCTTTTCTCCACACCCTCTCCAGCATTTATTTTTGGAAAACTTTTTGATGACAGCCATTCTGACTCATGTGAGATGATGCCTCATAGTGGTTTTGATTTGCATTTCTGTAATAATGTGTGATATTGAGTAAGTTTTCATGTATTTATTAGCCATCAGCATGTCTTCTTTGGAGAAATGTCTTTTTAGTTCTTTTGCTCACTATTTCATTGAGTTGTTCACTTTTTCTGGTATTGAGATGCATGAGCTGCATGTATATTTTTGAGATTAATTCTTTGTCAGTTGTTTTGTTTGCTATTATCTTCTCTCATTCTGAAGCCTGCCTTTTCACATTGCTTGTAGTTTCCTTTATTGTGCAAAAGCTTTTAAGTTTAATTAGGTTGAGGTCCTATTTCTTTATTTTTATTTATATTTGCATTACTCTGGGAGGTGGGTCATAGAGGATCTTGCTGTGGTTTATGTCAGAGAGTGTTCTGCCTGTTTTCCTCTAAGAGTTTTATAGTTTCTGGTCTTACATTTAGATCTTTAATCCATTTTGAGTTTATTTTTGTGTATGGTGTCAGGAAATGTTCTAGTTTCATTCTTTTACATGTGTTTGACCAGTTTCCCAGCACCACTTGTTAAAGAGACTGTATTTTCTCCATTGTATATTTTTGCCTCCCTTGTCAAAGATAAGATGTCCATAGGTGCATGTATTTATCTCTGGGCTTTCTATTTTTTTCATTGATCTATATTTCTGTCTTTGTGCCAATACCATACTCTCTTGATGACTGTAGCTTTGTAGTATAATCTGAAGCCAGGAAGGTTGATTCTTCGTTTCATTCTTCTTTCTCAAGGTTGCTTTGGCTATTCAAGGTTTTTATTTTATTTTATTGTTTGTATTTTCATACAAACTGTGAAATTCTTATAGTTATATGAAAAATACCACTGGTAGCTTGATAGGTATTGCACTGAATCTATAGATTTCTTTGGGTAGTGTACTCATTTTCACTATATTAATTCTTCCAATCCATGAACGTGGTATATTTCTCCATCTNGCTTGGGACTGATGCGCGGGGATGACCGAGAGGGATGGAGTGGGGTGGGAGGGGGGAAGGGGGTCGGGATTGGGAGCTCATGTACACTCGTGGCTGATTCATGTCAATGTATGGCAAAACGAATACAGTATTGTAAAGCAAAACAAACTAAAAAATAAAAAAATAAAATAAAAGGACACATGTACCCTAATATTGTACATTGATCTTTATGCTTTCTTTCCTTCTACTGACTTTAGGTTTTATTTGTTCTTCTTTCTCTATTTGCTTTAGGTATAAGATTAAGTTGTTTATTTGAGGTATTTTTTGTTTCTTTTTTTAAAAATATAATTTAATTATTTAATTAATTAATTATTTATTTTTTTACTTTACAGAACTGTATTGGTTTTTCCATACATTGACATGAATCCACCACAGGTGTACATGAATTCTCAACCCTGAACCCCTCTCCCTCTATAGTTTCTTCTTAGAACTGTTTCTGTCACATCCCATAGGTTTCAGGTCATCGTGTTTTCATTGTTGTTTATCATTAGATAGATTTTGATTCTTTCTTTGACTTCTTCAGTGATTCATTGGTCATTTAGTAACGTTCTATTTAGCCTCAATGTGTTTGTGTTTTTTACAGCTGTTTTCCCTCCCTGCAATTGATTTCTAATCTCATAGTGTTGTGTTTAAAAGAGATACTTAATATTATTTCAATTCTCTTAAATTTACTGAGGCTTGATTCATGACCCTAGATGTGATTATCCTGGAGAATGTTCCATGTGCCCTTGACTATAATCTCTTCAAATATCTTCTCAGGCCCTTTCTCCTTTTCTTCTTCTGGGATCCATATAATTTGAAATTTGATGCATTTAATGTTTTCCTAGAGGTCTCTGGGACTGACCTCATTTCTTTTCATTCCTTTTTCTTTATTCAGTTCCATGATAGAGATTTCTGCCCTTCTGTCTTCCAGGTCATTTATTAATTTTTCTGCCTTAGTATTCTATTACTGATTTCTGTTAGTATGTTTTTCATTTTCAGTTACTGTATTGTTCATCTCTGTTCGTTCTTTAGTTCTTCTAGGTCTTTGTTAAACATTTCTTGTATCTTCTTCATCTGTGTCTCCATTCTTTTCCCAAGATTTTGGATCATCCTTACTCTCATGACTCTGAATTCCTTTTCATATAGATTGACGATCTCCCCTTCATTTAGTTGTTGTTGTAGGTTTTTTTTTCTTGTTTCTTCATCTGCAAGTATTTATCTGTCTTCTCATTTTGTCACAGTTACTGTGTTTTGTGGTCTCCTTTCTGCAGGGTGAAGGATCATATTTCCTCTTGTTTCTGGTGTTTGCCTCCTGGTGGGGTGAGGTTATTCCAGAGATTTGTGCTGATACCCCTTTGAGAGAGTGTTTGGTGTTATATGACCAGAGCCTGCCTTGGATGTCGAGCAGGACCTTCTGTTTGCTCTGTGGTTGTTCCTGCCCTGTCAAGGGCAGAGTCTGCTCCCTAGTTGTTTATTTATTTCCTAGCTGTGTTTCTTATCTGCAATGTGGGATGGGCAGAATTGGAGCACTCCTACTGAAATAACAGCCACTGAATATTCCTCCTCTGGAGATGTTCATTTGTGAAATGTACTCTTTTGTGTCCCCTTTCACCTGTTGTTCAGTTGTACCCCTGAGCATACATGTCTACAAAGCTGCTAAAGCCAGACCCGTCTCAGCTGCAGAAGCGCTTGCACTTTTGGCTGTTTCACAGGTTCTGAATTTAGGAATCTGTCTGCAGAGGTGTGACTCTGTGGTTGGTGCAGCCAGGAAGAGAAATTTCAGCTCTTCTTCCTTAGCCATACATCTCTGGGGCTCAGCTGTGGTTTCAGTTCCATCTTTGCCTATGTTCCTCACACCAGAATCTGCTCCAGAGGTTACCAGGGCCCACAGACCTTTCAGGCAGAAAGGAGCTGAAGTGGTGATTGAGGCAAACAGACTACCCAGGCAGGAGGGTGTTGAGGTAGGGACTGAACCACAAGTGCTCATCAAGTGGTGACTTGGGTGAGCATGTCACTCAGGCTGGCGGAAGGAAGTGAGAGGAGGCAGCAGCTGGGGGTATGCAAGCCAGCTCCAGCAGGAGCCTTCCTTAGTGCCTATGGAAGCAGGGGGCGGCGAGGGTGGAGAGAGCCTACGATGGTGGCCCTGTCTCTTGTGTACTACTCAACAATGGTGCTTTTGTGGTGGCCTGAGTTTCCTTCACAAGCATTCCCAGTTGCAGAACGTCTCATTCCCATCCCCGCAGACTGTCTCCTCACTCAGCTCCATCGAGTCAGTGATGCTATCTAACCATCTCATCCTCTGCCACCCCCTTTTCCTTTTGCCTGCAATCTTTCCCAGCTTCAGAGTCTTTACCAATGAATTGGCTCTTCCCATCAGGTAGCCAAACTATTGAAACTTCAGCTTCAGCAACAGTCTTTTCAATGAATATTCAGAGTTGATTTCCTTTAAGACTGACAGGTTTGATCTCCTTGCAGTCAAGGACTCTCCAGAGTCTTCTTCAAAACCACAGTTTGAAAGCACCAATTCTTCAATGTTCTGTTTTCTTTAGGGTCCAGCTCTCACATCTGTTCATGACTACTGGAAAAACCATGGCTTTGCCTAACTTTTCTACTTTTATGTAAATGGAATCATGAGTAGATGACCTTTGAGGTTAAATTTTTTTCACTCAGTGTATTGCCCTCAGGATCCATCAAAGTTGTTGTACGAATCAATAGTTTGCCCTTTATTTTTGCTGAGTCATATTTCTTGCTGTGGATATACCTGTTTGCTTAATCATCCACCTATGGAGAGACATTTTAGTTGTTTCCAGTTTGGGGCTACCTCTCTGAGGTAGAGCTGTTATAAACAGTCATTCAGAGAAGAGGTTTAATTATTATGCATTTATTTATTTTGTAAATGCATAAGATATCCAAGTAGCCCCTTTATCCAGATATACTTTTTAAAATGTTTTTTGAAGTTGTTGAGTCTTTGTTCCTGCAGGGATTTTCTCTAGTTGGTGGTGAGCAGATGGGCTCTTGGGAACTCGGGCTTCAGTAGTTGTGGCACACAGGCTTAGTTGTGGAATTTTCCTGGACCAGGGATTGAACCCATGTCCCTTGCATTGGCAGGAAATTCTGGGAAGTCCCTATCCAGACATACTTCTGATGTAACAGAAGTATGCTGCTCACAGCCAACAGCAGTCCCCTTCCTAGTGTGCTCTCGAAACCCCATGCTGCAGTACTCAGCCTCCATGACCACCAGTGGACACCCATGTCAAGCTGGGGCATGCAGGGTTGTAGCATGAACCATATGCATAGATCTCACTCTGTCCTGCCTGCCACAAACAACTCTCCTCTGAGCCCCTGCAGTTCCCTTCCATTCTAGCTGAACTCTCCACTGGTAAGGGGCCTCTCCTCACCTTCAGCTCCATGCCAGGGGCTCAGGTCCCATCATTCTTCTTATCCTCTTCCTTTCCCTTTTTCTTCTTCTCATCTTACCTGGTTTTATGGGGATCTTTCTTGCCCTCTTATTAATAGGTGTCTGAGGTCCTCTGCTAGTGTTCAGCAGGTGTTGCGTGAGAATTTTTCCATGTGCAGATGTATTCTTGATGAGTTTGTGGGGGAGAGATGAATTCCACATCCTCCTCATCCTCTGCCACCTTGAAAACCCCCTAACTTATATTTCTCTTATGGGAAAAATCCCCATAGGTAATAAATTGAGAGTCACACACAAATCTGACTTCTAAAGATTCCATGTTTTCCCATCTGTTTACATCTGTAGGATGGATACATTTGCTATTCTTATGCAAGGTGATCCCTCTCCTCTGGGACATGACACACCCAGCCATTGCATGGCTGGGCTGGGCACAGTCCTGAGAAGGATGTATATGAACTATCCACCTTTTCTCTGTGTGACCCTTACTAGCATCTTCACAGATTTGACCGTGCATCCTAACTGCTTCATCAGCCTTCTTGCTTGCCTCTGAAGGCCAGCTTCCTCCCAGGGCTGCACAGAATAAGTGATGGCTGTCCCATCACAAGTGTCCTATCTTGGTGGTTAACCAAGACTTCCATGGTTTATGCTCATTTGAGCCATGAAATTAAAAGACGCTTACTCCTTGGAAGAAAAGTTATGACCAACCTAGATAGCATATTCAAAAGCAGAGATATTACTTTGCTGACTAAGGTCCGTCTAGTCAAGGCTATGGTTTTTCCAGTGGTCATGTATGGATGTGCGAGTTGGACTGTAAAGAAGGCTGAGTGCCTAAGAATTGATGCTTTTGAACTGTGGTGTTGGAGAAGACTCTTGAGAATCCCTTGGACTGCAAGAAGATCCAACCAGCCCATTCTGAAGGAGATCAGCCCTGGGATTTCTTTGGAAGGAATGATGCTAAAGCTGAAACTCCAGTACTTTGGCCACCTCATGAGAAGAGCTGACTCATTGGAAAAGACTCTGATGCAGAGAGGGATTGGGTCAGGAGGAGAAGGGGATGACAGAGGATGAGGTGGCTGGATGGCATCACTGACTCAACGGACATGAATCTGAGTGAACTCCGGGAGTTGGTGATGGACAGGGAGGCCTGGTGTACTGCGATTCATGGGGTGGCAGAGACGGACATGACTGAGTGACTGAACTGAACTGAACCAAAGGTATAAGGAGTTGCCTTGGGTAAAGAGATAAAAAAATACACTGTTCATCTCCCTTAAAATTGCTTCTGCCTTTTAAAGCTTATGTTGCATGATCAAGAATATCACCAGAAAGTTGTCTCACTGATGAAATAAGCATCTTTATAATTAAACTAGATAGTGAGATGCTGAATGGGGAGTGATAAGCTCTGTATTTTGATTTATTGATCCTTGGAGCACAGAGATCTATTTATATGTCCTCATCTCAGACATGAAGGGATCAGGGCTGGGGACTCACTCAGAGTCAGTGAGGCAGTGGAGGATGTGAGAAAGCACCTTGAATTGGCAAAATGAAAATGGCAGGCTTCTGGGGATGGAAATCTGATTTCTAGTTTGTTTATTGATTTCCTGTAACTGTTCACTGACTCCTGTTTGGCTTCCTGGAATGTAGTGGAATATTTTGATTATTGATTAGAAATCCTAGCTTATCAAATTCACACAAAGATTCAGGAACACACTCTCGAAAATGGAAATTTCAGAGATGCAGCATGGATCAAAAGCAAGTTTTATGTGTTCACAGCATTCAGCAGGCTTGACCTGAACCACCGAAAAGCAGTCTGATTTCACATCTGGGCACTTCTGCATCTGGCTCTCTTTCTGTCCTTCCCTTCCTTGCATCCCCCACATTTATCAACCTCAGCCTAGGAAGCAGAGCTCCTAAGGAGTCTTGTTTGAATGCAGATTTAGGTTCACTGGGAATCCCAGGTGGTGGTTCTGCTGCTCCTGTGAGGACCACACTTTGAGGGCCACTCTGAGCCTCTCTTCGACTGGGGAGCCTTGGGGAGGCAGCAAGCTTGGCTGCAGACTAAGACAAGTATCTGGTTCTAAGGGCTAAGGGGGCTGTTTTCCAGCTGCTATTGGCTCAGGGTGACCCATATCTATCATTTTCCAAGGAACAAGACAGCCAATAGCCCCTCCTCTGCCCCAACAGAACTTTCGTGTGACCAGACTGAGACCCTGTGAATCCCTCTGGGTCCACACTGATGCAGCTACTGCTTCTGAGGGCTTAGTTCATTGCATTCCTGCTGCCATAGGGAGGAGCCAATGTGAAAAAGGATTTACCTCTCTGTTTTCTCTCCCTGGCCCAGTTTCCTATAGTGAAAGAAGGCCTATCCTCTAGACTGCGGCTCAGACAGTGAAAGATTTTGCCTGCAATGCGAGAGGCATGGATTCGATCCCTGGGTTGGGAAGATCCTTTGCAGGAGGGCATGGTAACCCACTCCAGTATTCTTGTCTGGAGAATTCCCATGGACAGAGGAGTCTGGCGGACACAAAGAGTCGGGCATGACTGAGCAGCTCGAGGGTCGTGTCTCATGATAGTTCCACATGTGCAGGATGGTAGAGTCAAGTGATCTGATCATTAAGATGCTTTGGATATTTAGGTTCCAGACTGACTGACTTCACTGTTCTTCAACAGTTAGAGACAAATTGTTTAGATTATTTTTCCCCCTTGTTCTATTCTTCCAGGCTTGTTACCTGACTGGGACTGGAAAGGATGTAGAACCTGACTTGGACAGTCCCCTGCCATGGGATGAGCTGCCATATAAATATGGTTTTAATCACAAGTAGCCTTCAGTAGCCAGCACCTCTTTGTCTCCCTGTCTTACTGGATCTCCCAGGAGCCACAGCTTCACATTTCTGAGATTCATATAATAGCAACAGATATTTAGAATAAACAAATACAAAAAGTATGTAGAAATTAGGAAATTATCTCAATGAAATGATTTCAGATGCAAAGTCTGAAAAGGCTTTAACCTAGTTTTCTTGGCTGTCTAGAAATCAGATTTACTCATGAAATCAAGAAGGAATAAGAATAGTTGGAAAGATATATTACATTTTTATTATCAGAACGGGAGCAAGGGAAATGACAAAGTAAAATAATAGAGGACAATATGTTTAAGCTAGGTAAAGGAGAGATTGTATGTATTATAATATAGATGCCAAGCTAGAATAAATGACATAGAAAATCAGATATTTGAAAGCCAAGAGAGGTAGATATGAAAGGGAAAAGAACAAATAAGCCTGGGGATAATTTCTCTTAAAGGAGGTTTTAGAAAAGAGGGAAATATTTCAGATGTTACTAAATCAGAAACAGTGCCGGGTACAACAAAGGTAAGAGAAACAATGTCTTTGGGAGGAAACTGAAATGACTCTTCAGAAGATGCCAGAATCCAGAACAAGATGGAAAAAACAATTAGAAATGGAAATACAGACTCCAACATAAGAGAAATGGATAAGCATACTTGCACATTGGGATAGCTGTTCCAAAGAGATTATAGGGATAGCTGTTCCAAAGAGATTATAGGAAACTCTACTTGAGAGACTATTACTAAGAAGAAGAATGATTTGGAAACTTTCAAAATGCCATGGACGTTGCTTTCACTTTGAGGGGACATACCCAAGAAGTATAAGAGACTAGTATATTAAGAGACGTCACAGAAAAAAAAAAAAAAAAGGAAATATTAAATGGGAGCTGCTGCTGCTGCTGCTAAGTCACTTCAGTCATGTCCAACTATGTGCGACCCCATAGACGGCAGCCCACCAGGCTCCCTTGTCCTTGGGATTCTCCAGGCAAGAACACTGGAGTGGGTTGCCATTTCCTTCTCCAATGCATGAAAGTGAAAAGTGAAAGTGAAGTCGCTCAGTCCTGTCCGACTCTTCGCGACCCCCTGGACTGCAGCCTACCAGGCTCCTTTGTCCATGGGATTTTCCAGGCAAGAGTACTGGAGTGGGGTGCCATTGCCTTCTATGCAAATGGGAGCAAGCAGATAATAATAGATGAAGTTCAGGCCTGGGCTGACCGGATGAGAGAATCTGTCCCTTGTGAATGAAATTACGCCACACAGTGATGCTTTGAAGGTGGGAAGTTTTGATCAGTGGATGACTGTAACAGACCCAGATTGTTTTGATTTCTTATTTCTTGCTATAGGAAAATGTGCAAGACAGAATCTGGAGTATTTTCCAAAATCATATGTCTGAGCCAGAAGTCAAAGGGAAAGTAGAAGGAAAGAAGAGAGGAGGCAGATTCTAGGAACATTTTAGCACTACCTGTGTTAAAACAGGAAAGGATGTCCTTAAAAATGTAACTTGAACATTTAGGAACTCAACTGAGCCTTCCTGAAAAGGATAGGGGAATAACAGATGGCAATGGAATATAGAGGAGCACTCAGTGTTCTCTGCTTACTCCTTCAGATCCATTGTCCATTCTCCAGACCTGCTCTGTGCTTCTAGAGGACAGCCTCTATCACTCAGACTGCTTTACCCTGTTGGCAGGTTGAGCCCAGCCAATGCAAGGCAGAGCAGGATTGGAGAGTAAGAGAGGGGCTGTGGTACTTATTCACCGACTCTGCCTGCCCAGTTACAGTTTGGCAGTGGCTGCATTTCTCTGTTGGGCAGCTCCTCTCCCTGCTCCCTTCTCTCACTCCTTCAGCCTGGGCTGATAATATCTTCCCTGGATGCTTTAACTTTGTTGTTGTTTGGTTGCCCAGTCATATCTGAGTCTTTTGTGACCCCTGGATTGGGATTTTCCAGGCAAGAATACTGGAGTGGGTTGCCATTTCCTTTCTCCAGAGGGTCTTCCCAGCACAGGGATTGAACCTGTGTCTTCTGCATTGTCAGGAGTATTTACCTCTGAGCCACTGGGAAAGCCTAGGTTATCTTTACCTGCCCACAAATCCTCAAACACAATGCTCAAAGGAAAAATGAAAATTTAGAGCTCCTTAATGATGTAGAAAAACAACAACAACAACAAAAAATACCCCAAATAAGATCTGTTCACTGATAGTTTCATCATTGTAGATATCTGAAGCTTTGCAGTAACAGTTATTTCTTGCAAGATATCTCGAATGCCGCTCTTCAAGTGAAAAGACAGTATATGCAGGAGGTGGGATTTCCCCTTAGGTAAGTAAATACATAGGGTCCAAATTAGCCTCCCAATGGGAGGTTTTAAACGGTATCTTGGTAAGGCTGCATGCAGAGACTTTTGTTGTCTATTGTTTTCACCTTTTAGCACAGACTTTGCTATGGACTGTGGTAACACTAAGTACTCAGATCCAGAGATACAAAAGTGCAGAGATTAACCATATTAGGGGCTATATTTTGAAACTAGCGCTGTGATACTTTTATATGTCTTACTGACTGGACTCTACTTATAACACATGAGGGCTTGCGACCTAATTCAACTTGGGAGGGTCTGAGAAAATTAAATTCATAGAGTGGGTAAGAGCCAAGGCAATGCTCCTGAAAAATCCAAATTCTATCCAGGCATCACAAATCCTTCAATTTGAGATTGAGCAACATTAAAAATTCAGAGGGATTATAATATAATAATCATATAGATTTAAAATTATTTTGATTTCAAATTTTAAAAGGCAAGATAATTTAAGTTTGGTTTTTAGCTTATTAAGAAATATATTTTGAACATTAATTTCTCCTTGCAGAATTCATACTTGAAGATGATTTCTACTCAGATTTGGGGGCATTTATTTCTTTGAATGGACTTTAGTATTTTATGCTGTTAATAACATTGCAGAACCTCTGATGTGTTGTATTAGGTTTTACAGCTGGGCAAATTTGGGATGGATGTGGAACAGAGAATGAATTCTTTAGTTTTGAAATAAATCAGATTAACAAACTGCATTTCAGTTTATTAAATGCAGATTTAATTTATTAAATTAATTAAATAATAAATTTATAAATATTAAACAATATTTAATAAATAAAACAATAAACATATCATTTAATTTATTAAATAATATTTAATTTATTATCAGATTAAAAAACCCATTTCAGAGCTTTTGGAAAGCGAAATGTTAAACTGAGTGGCCTGAGAAGAACCCACAAAGAAGCAATGGTTGGCACTGGGAGATTGATCTCATGGAGATGGGATGGACTTCTGAGCTCCTCCCCACTCATTTGTTTGAATGTGGGATGAATGCAGTGGTTCTTGACCTTGGCTGCTCATTAGAGTCTTCTGACAAGTTCTTAAAATCCCAATCAGGCCACTTCTCAGACTTGCTAAATCAGAATCTTTACTGATCTCTCTAAGTGCCCCTCAAGGTAGTAGAACACAATGCTGACTGAGGAGTTTGAGAGAATAGCTGAGCATACATTTCCTCTTCTTTCTTGTGTTTGGATCTAAGTACTGGAAGAAGTGTTTGCTCTCCTCTTGTTAAGAGATAAACTTAATGTTAGAAGGCTTTTGCTTTTTAAGTGAGGCCTGTGTTGGTCTGTCTCTGCCAATAACTGGGTGCATAGGATTAATTCAGGGCTAAGATATGAGAAAGACAACTTGATTCCAGTGTTGTCTGAGCAACTTTATCAGTTAAAAAAAAAAAAAAATCAGCGTTTTTACCTTCATCTTCCTGACTTCTATGTTTTTCCTCTCAGTTTGTTCTGACTCTAAGAGAGGAACAGAATAAGCCAGGATCCAGGACAGACTAATCCTTTTGAATGCCAAAAATAGGCCAATAATTTGATAATGTTTTAAATCATTATTTTAAAAATACTTGTTCAACATTTTTATCAGGGAGAGGGGCACACTTACATTTTGCTAGGAAAAATTTTATGTGTGTTCTTTTATGTCCAAAATTGCATGCATTGCACCAAATGTGACCTAATATTTTAACTTACTTGGTTTACCTTTCATTTATAGGTTTTTTAATTTTTAAAATTGTATTAAAAAAAATTTTTTTTAAAGTTTTTGGCTGTGTCACATAGCATATGGGATCTTAGTTCCCTGACCAGAGATAAGATCAATGCCACATGCACTGGAAGCACAAAGTTTTAACTGCTGGACCACCAAGGAAGTCCCAAGTTCTAGGTTTTCATATCACTCATGATAGGTTTAGTCACTTGGACTCACTAAGCATGGGAGTAACTTACGTAGAAATTCTTGCTAAATCTTGTTCAAAATATTCTGAAAATATTTTTCCTTGACCTTTATGTAGCCATAAAGAACACTTGTTAGTTGTTCCTATTTTGTCTTTATTTTTCTTTTGGAACTTCCTGAACCAGACAATTTCTTAAAAATCATACCACAAGGTTTATAATACAGTTAATAGTAAATAAGTCATTTGTGGCAAAAAACATTACACAGTGTTGATGGGACTTCCAGCTTCAGATTACTGTAGTCACATCAGGTAATGTGTATATGTATCTTGCGGAAATAGTCAAGGCAGGGAAGTCAGCAATAGCCAGCAGTACCTTTGAAATTTTAACTTGAGGATATGCCTTATTCAATGTAAGATGGACTACACTGTCCCTGTGGAAGCTGATATCACAGTGTCTATATATTCCCTATGCTTTAGTGTTCCTTGTAGACTGAGCAGACCGGGCACCTGACTCTCTGGCTCCTCCATTGATCTGGGACTGGCCAGGATGTAAGAGAAGACTGCCTGCCAAAATCCCAGATTGAGGCTAGGCTTTAAGTCAGTGGTGTTTGGATTATACAATAAAACAGTGAGCTCTGATGAAAGTAGTTAGAAGTGGTAGGCTAGGGCTTGTGTGCGTGCCTTTTAATGAAAGGTCTTGAGGGCTCATGAGGAAGGAAAATGTGATGTGAATTCTGATGATGAGATATTAACATCAGTGCCTCCCCTGTGGCATTATGGTAAAGAATCTGCCTGCCAATGCAGAAGGCACAAGAGATGTGGGTTAAATCCCTTGGGCTGGGAAGATCCCTTAGAGTAGGGAATGGCAACCCACTCCAGTATTCTTGCCTGGAAAATTCCATGGGCAGAGGAGCCTGGTTGGCTACAGTCGATGGGACTGCAAAGAGTCAAACACACTTGAGTAACTGAACACAAACACAGATGTTCATATAAATGTGATGATTTTTGACTTTATAAATAAAGTCAAAGCAGTACATATCTAGGATTCTTAGAGAAAATTAGTGCAGAGTTGAGGTAAAATAAAGTCAATTATTTTCCTTTCAGTTCAGTTCAGTTCAGTTGCTCAATTGTGTCCGACTCTTTGCGACCCTCATGGTTTTTCTGTCCGTCACCAACTCCCAGAGCTTACTCAAACTCATGTCCATTGAGTCAGTGATGCCATCCAACCATCTCATCCTCTGTCATCTCCTGCTCCTCCTTACTTCAGTCTTTCCCAGCATCAGAGTCTTTTCCAATGAGTCAGTTCTTTGCATCAGGTGGCCAAAGTATTGGAGTTTCGGCTCTAGCATCAGTCCTTCCAATGAGTATTCAGGACTGATTTCCTTTAGGATTTATTGGTTTGATTTCCTTGTAGTCCAAGGGACTCTCAAGAGTCTCCCCCCATACCACAGTTCAAAAGCATCAATTTTTTTGCACTCAGCTTTCTTTGTGGTCCAANCAGCATCAGAGTCTTTTCCAATGAGTCAGTTCTTTGCATCAGGTGGCCAAAGTATTGGAGTTTCGGCTCTAGCATCAGTCCTTCCAATGAGTATTCAGGACTGATTTCCTTTAGGATTTATTGGTTTGATTTCCTTGTAGTCCAAGGGACTCTCAAGAGTCTTCCCCCATACCACAGTTCAAAAGCATCAATTTTTTTGCACTCAGCTTTCTTTGTGGTCCAACTGTCACATCCACACATGACTACTGGAAAAACCATAGCTTTGACTAGATGGACCTTTGTTGTTAAAGTAATGTCTCTGTTTTTTAATATGCTCTTTAGATTGGTCATAGCTTTTCTTCCAAGGAACAAGCGTTTTTT
>SJYA01002157.1:40323-85301 GCA_006410615.1 Neotragus moschatus | reverse complement strand
CTGCTTATTTAACTTATATGCAGAGTACATCATATGAAATGCTGGGCTGGATGAAGAATAAGCTGGAATCAAGATTGTCAGGATAAATATCAACAACATCAGATATGCAGATGACACCACCCTTATGGAAGAAAGTGAAGAACTAAAGAGTCTCTTGATGAAAGTGAAAGAGGAGAGTGAAAAATCTGGCTTAAAACTCAACATTCCAGAATCTAAGATCATGGCATCTGGTCCCATCACTTCATGGCAAAAAGATGGGGAAACAAAGGAAACAGTGACAGACTTTATTTTTTGGGGGGCCTCCAAAATCACTGCAGATGGTGTCTACAGCCTTGAAATCAAAAGATGCTTGCACCTTGGATGAAAAGCTATGACAAACATAGAGGGAATATTAAAAAGCAGAGACATCACTTTGCCGACAAAAGTCTGTATAAGCAAAGCCACGGTTTTTCCAGTAGTCATGCATGGATGTGAGAATTGGACACTAAAGAAAGCTGAGCACTGAAGAATTGATGCTTTTGAACTGTGGTGTTGGAAAAGACTCTTGAGAGTCCCTTGGACCACAAGGAGATCAAACCAATCAATCCTAAAGGAAATCAGTCCTGAATGTTCATCAGAAGGACTGATGCTGAAGCTGAAACTCCAATACTTTGGCCATCTGATACAAAAAACTGACTCACTGGAAAGACCCTGATGCTGGGAAAGATTAAAGGCAGGAGGAGAAGGGGATGACAGAGGATGAGATGGTTGGATGTTATCACTGACTTGATGGATATGAGTTTGAGCACACTTCGTGAACTGGTGATGGACAGGGAAGCCTGGTGTGCTCAGCCCATAGGGTCTCAAAGAATCAGACATGGCTGAGGGACTGAATTGAACTGAACTGATAGTGGATAGGAATCTTTCTGCTAATACAGTGGACATGGGTTCAATCCCTGGTCTGGAAATATTCCACATGCCATGGAGCATAAGCTGGTGCACCACAACTACTGAGCCTGTATGCTACGACTCTGAAACCATTGTGCCTAGAGCCTGTGTTCCACAACAAGAGATGCCACCATAATGAGAAGCCCATGCACTGCAAGGAAGTATAGCCCCAGCCTGCCACCACTAGAGGAAGCCCATATGCAGCAACAAAGACCCAGCACAACAACAACAACAACAACAGCAAATAAATAAATAGACAGTGTAAAATAAAACCACCGCTACTATGCAGTGCTCTGCTAGACTTCAACAGTTAAAAGATGTTCTTTATACAGGGACTTTCCAGGTGAATCACTGGTAAAGAGTCTCCCTGCCAATTCAGGAGATGCGGGTTCAATCCCTAGGTTGGGAAGATCCCCTGGAGTAGGAAATGGCAACACACTCCAGTATTCTTGCCTGGAAAATTCCATGGATAGAGGAACCTGGCAGGCTATAGTCCGTGGTGTCACAGAGTCAGGCAGGACAGAGCATGTATATAGAGCCCTAGTCTAAGAAACTTGAATTTAGCTGGACAAATATGACAGAGAGTTAAAAACTGAATAATGATACAAAACATATGCTAAGAACAACTAAAGGTTGCACAGCTATTTTCAAAATTTGTTATTACATAGGCTACTTGGGTAAAATGGACATATAATGTAGCTATATTACAGGTAAAGAAACTGAGTACACAGTGGTTAACTAATTTGCTCAAGCCCTTAATCTCTTATTTGTCCATGCATCCATCCATCCATCCAATATTTATGAAATATTGTAACAGAACTTTGAAAACATCCTGTAAGGGTTAAGTGTAGGCAGGGTGGAGTCAGGGAAGTTTTCTCAACTGCATGTGGTAGAGAAGAGGAAGTGACATCTGAAGTGGGGAAACAATGTGAGACGAGACCTGAGTCTCATTGATTTCACAGGACTCTGTCATCTCAGTCCAGTGGTCTTTCACTCACAGCCTAGACAGTACCATTTGTTTTGACACTGGCACTTCTTTGGCTCTTTAACCTTAAAAATGTACTATAGGAAGAAAACTGCTGTAGCAGATTGTATTCTGGGTTGTAACCCTGGGTTGACTATGTAAGAGGTGGTTGGCTCCCCAAGTGTTTTTACATGATGAATCTGAACATAGCAAAAATTCCCTTAACAGACAGTATCATTCTGTGAAAAGGGTCATAAATGTGAAAAGAGTTGGCTCCTGTTTTTAGGCATTTGCTTTTCTTTGGCCTTTATGACATCTCTGCTTTTACCTGTGTAGTCACAGATGCAGGCTTTGCCAGCTTTGCTTTTATTATTCAACAAATACTTATTGAGTGTCCACTGTGTGTCAGGTACTGTTCTAGCACAGGTGATCCAACCATGAACAAAACCAACATCTCTGCCCTACTAGAGCTTATACAACAATGGGGGACGATCAATAAGTAAATAATACAAAATGCACAAATACATAAAACAATGTTAGATAGCATAGATCTTCCAAAGGAAAAAGAAAGCAGAGTAAGGATGTAAAATGTGAGAGCAATTCTATTACATATGACTATCCCAAATGGCCTTTCTGAGGAGGTGACATTTGAGTTGAGAATTGAACTGAGTAATGAGCGGGCCATGAAAATACAGTAGAACAGTATTTCAGAAAAAGAGAAGCGCAAAGACCCTAAAAGTCTTGCATGCATTTTCATCCTCTTTTTCAGACTATGCTTTAAATGCTCCAGGGATGGGATCTGGGCTCAGAAGGTCTGTAATTGTTACAATTTACCAGCTGAGACCTCTTTAGCTTCCCAAATGTAGGTACAGAACTGCCTACTCTGAAACAGAGATGGAGAAGTGGGAACTGGGGCCTGGGAATTTTTATCATTTCTCACACACACACATATTAGGACCATGTCTCTCAAGTGGAGGTCTTTGAAACACAGGAGCCAGTTTTTGTCTAAATAGGCTGCTTAATTTTCCGTCTCTGCTGAAGGCTCAGACTCCGGAGTCTCTAGAATCCTATTTTTAGCAATATTACCTTTTACTTGGAAGTGCATGGCTTTGGCTATAGCACCAGATGGTCTCTCTGGTGTCTGTTTGCTGCCTGTGCTTGCCAAGATGTCTAGTGGGAGACAGTTTAGTGAAAGTGAAGTTACTCAGTCATGTCCGAATCTTTGTGACCCCAGGGACAGTGGCCTACCAGACTCCTCCGTCCATGGGATTTTCCAGGCAAGAGTACTGGAGTGGGCTGCCATGACAGTTTGGGCATTCTGAAAACAGTGCAGGCTCTCTGAGGTTAAACTCATTCACCACTTCATGGTCATATGGCTTCAGGCAAATGATACCTTTCTGGGTCTCAGCTTAGTGAAAGTGAAAGTAAAGTCGCTCAGTCGTGTCCGAGTCTTTGCTACCCCAGAGACTGTAGCCTACCCGGCTCCTCCGTCCATGGGATTTTCCAGGCAATAGTACTGGAGTGGATTGCCATTTCCTTCTCCAGGGAATCTTCCCAACCCAGGGCTTGAACCTGGGTCTCCCACATTGTAGACAGACGCTTTACCGTGTAAGCCACCAGGGAAGTCTCAGCTTACTCACCTATAAAATGGCTACAGTTTCTTCTTGATGGTAAATCCCTCTTATTTCCATTCAGCTAACCCTGAATAACTCCTGGATGTAGGTAGTGTCAAATTACCTGAATTCACCAGGGACATAGGGTAAGATATTCAGGCACACTCTGAGTGTTCTCCCTTAATGGAGTCACTGGGCTGGCAGACACACTAATTTTGATGATTGCTTACTCAGTTTTCTTCTTGTCAGATACTAACTCTTGAGGGAGTTGTCAATCCTGTTACTGCATATAGAGGTTGGGAGAAGATACAGAGGATCCAAACTATTAAAAAAGGCTCTCAAAATAGCTGCCTACTAAATGATATGGTGAATCCAAAAGCACTAGAACCTTAGATACCTTGCTTGGAAGGTATTGTCTGATTTTCTATAGTTTGAGGTGTGGGGTGTATGTAGTGAGAGTCTCAGTGAATATTGTAGAGCTTCTGGTAAGAACAATGTGTTTCCAGGGGACAGCAAATAACAATCAGGGCCCACAGACCTGCTTAACATTTTTCAACTGTCGTTTCTAAAAACCTTTGAGAACCAATAAGCCTTCAATGATAATTAGCAAAACTTGTTTTCACTGAACACAGAAATGTCTCTAATGAAAAAACTGCTTTTTAAATGACCGTGGACATTATTACTGCCTGGCAAGGAAGCACCTATGCCATTATCTATACAAAATGTTGTATGTTCATACCTGATGAGTCTGCTTACATGTCATCTTTATTAAATCACATGAAGACAGAAGTGAATGCCCTGAGTACTCTGACCCCCAGTCTAGGGACCTTACTAAATCAGTGTGGTTCAGATCATGGGGTTCTTGGTGGAAAAAATGTTGCTCACATCAGGAATCATTATCTTACTCTGTGTTTTCTCTTCAGTTCAGTTCAGTTCAGTCGTTCAGTCCTGTCCGACTCTTTGAGATCCGATAAACTGCCACACACCAGGCTTCCCTGTCCATCACCAACTCCTGGAGCTTGCTCAAACTCATGTCCATTGAGTCAGTGATGCTATGCACCATCTCATCCTCTGTCATCCACTTCTTTCTCTTTCAGTCTTTCCCAGCATCAGAGTCTTTTCCAATGAGTAAGTGTTTTCTCTTGCATGTGTCTATATTGTTGCTGTGGCATCTGTCTCCCATGCAGACAGGTAGCCATCGAAGGAGTCACCTCCATGCTGGTGAAACCCCTTGCTGACCACTCAGGGCACATTACAGAAGAGGAAGGCATGTGGGATTATAAGAGGTGGTCACGATGGGGTGGAATGTTTGGGGAGGTCGTCAAGAAGACATGACGGCCGGTTGACCCACAATGGTGGGACCCAGGCAATCGGAGGCTCCTCACCCCTCCCCTGTTCTTGGGTGTACATTCTGCCCATAATTCAAACTATGGGAGCCATTTTCAAGGACACTGCCTTGAGAGAGCAATGTGTTGTGGAGATGCATTTAAGCACTGAAGCCAGTTAAGGATTCAGCTAAGGATGACTGAACCTAATTAAGGCCTCTATGTAAACTTTTAAGAGTCTGGTGGTAGGTTTGGGAATCTACGCATCTTGCAGCTGCCCAAGACAAGCCTTGAATATAAGCTACCTTGCTTATTAAACCTACCAATAGATAGAGTGTCTGATGAACTATGGAATGAGGTTCCTGACATTGTACAGGAGACAGGGATCAAGACCNAGGGACTCTTCTAAGTGTTTTACATATAATTGCTCATTTAATCCACTTAAGTAATTTAACTCAAATGATGTTGTTCAGTCGCTAAGTCATGTCTGACTTTGACCCCATGAACTGCAGCATGCCAGGATTCTCTGTCCTTCAATATCTCCCAGAGTTTGCTTACATTCGTGTCCACTGAGCCAGTGATGCTATCTAGCCATTTCATCCTCTGTTTCCACCTTCCTCCTTTTGCTTTCAATCTTTCCCAATCAGGGTCTTTTCCAGAGTTGACTCTTTGCATCAAGTGGCCAAAGTATTGGAACTTCAGTTCAGTGTCAGTCCTTCCAGTGAATATTCAGGGTTAATTTCCTTTAGAATTGACTGGTTTAATCTCCTTGCTGTCCAAGGGACTCTCAAACATCTCCAGCACCACGATCAAAAACATGTAAATACAGTCTACTCTCATGAGACTCACAGTCTTATTGGGAGAGACAGAAAGGTAAAAGTAACCATGATGCAGTTTGGTAACAGGGTTAGTCACAGGGTGCTATGGGATTGCATATGGTATGGTATTGGCTTTATATTACTGTGTAATAGGCTTTGCTGGTGGCTCGGTGGTAAAGAATCTGCCTGCCAATGCAGGAGATTCAAGTTCAATTCCTGGGTCAGGAAGATCCCTTGGAGAAGGAAATGGCAACCCACTCCAATATTCTTGCCTGGGAAATCCTATGGATAGAGGAACCTGGAGGGCTAGTCCACCGGGGCACAAAAAAGCTGGACATGACTTAGTGATTAAGTAGCAACAATAATAACAATTTGCCACAGATGTAGTGACTCAAAACACAAAGTTATTACCTCACAGTTTTGTAGGTCAGAAGTATGGCCTTGCTGTGTTCTTTGCTTGTGGTCTTACTGGGCTAAATCAAGATGTTAGTTAGGCTATGTATCATCTGGGACTCAGCATTCTCTTGCAAGATCACTGGTTGTTGGCAGAATTCGTTTTCCTGAGACTCTAGATCTGAAGTCCCTGTTGTTTTGGTGGTTGTCAGTTATGATTCTGTTTAATCTTCTGGTGTCCTTCCCAAAATTCTTTCCAGATGGCCCCCTCCACCTTTAAGCCAATAATGGCACATCAAAACTCCTTCACACTTTAAATGTCTTACTTCCTCTCCTGCAACCAGTCAGAGAAAACTCTATTTTTGAAGAGCTCATGAGACTGGGTTGGGTCCATATCACCTCTCTTCTGATTAACTCAAAGTCAATGTATTAGTCACCCAGTCATGTCTGACTATTTGTGACCCTCATGGACTGTAGCCCATCAGGCTTCTCTGTCCATGGGATTTTTCAGGCAAGAAATACTGGAATGGGTTGCCATTTCCTTCCCCATTGGGTTTTCTTGACCCAAGGATAGAACCCACATCTCCCATGTCTTCTGTATTGCAGGGAGATTCTTTACCCGCTGAGCCATGTGGAAAGTAAATATATTAATAACTTTAATCACATTGGCAATATCTTTTTTGCCATTCATGCACTGTAACATGATCATAGCAGTTATGTCTTGTCATATTTACAGGGGAAAGGGGTCATATATGGGAAAGCGTCATTGGGGGTCATTTTGGAATTCTGTCTGTGGATATACAAGAGGAGCACTTTTCTTTTTTTTTAATTTTTACTTTATTTTACTTTACAATACTGTATTGGTTTAGCCATACATTGACATGAATCCGCCATGGATGTTCATGAGTTCCCAATCCTGAACCCCCCTCCCACCTCCCTCCCCATATCATCTCTCTGGATCATCTTCGAGGAGCACTTTTCTTAATTTTGGGATTGGAATGGGAGTAGGTAGAGCAAGAGAAAGCTTTTGAAAGAAAGTGATATTTAAGCAGAGAGCTAAAGAATTTATAGGAATTAGGCAGGTGAAAAAGAGTCGAAATGAATACGGGGAGGAGGGGTTCCTGGCTAGTGTGTTGTTGGTCAGTTGCTAAGTTGTGTCTGCCTCTTTGTGAACCCATGGACTGCAGCACACCATGCTTCTCTGTCCTATGCTATATTAACCAGTATAGTGAGGGTGATATTTGATCTCAACCAGTGTTCTTTTTGTTCCTGATATTTATTTTCTGCTCTGAAATATTTGTTTACTTTGTGTTTTGTTCCTGATATTCCCTGTGTACTTAAACCTATCCATTTATTTCAGGTGGCAGCTAAGGCAACCTGAGCTTTCAGGGAGGGAATGGGTCAATACTCAGCTTTTGTGTTCCACAGCAGACTTGTAAACTTCATGGCGGAGACAGTAGATAAAAACACAAAAATTATTTCCATCTCAAAAATAAAAACCCTGAAAGACTCAGACAAAGAATTTTGATTTGGAAGACTGAGAATCTGTGAAAACCTGTTTTTCCAAGTGAGAAGAGAGAAACTCTTCCTTGGAGAAGAAGAATAGTGTTAGAAACTGGTGCAGTTATCTGATAAGGGGTAGTGTAGCCTGCATTGGTCTGGGTGAGGACGATAGAATCATCATGTATATGGGAAGGTCAGGGAGCAGAAGTGGGGTGAGTCTTGCTTGGAGTCTCAGGAGTCATCAATTTTAGCAGAGTTCTTTTGTCTCAGGTCAAGAGGCATTAGTGAAGAGGTGGCTGTGGGGGATGTCTAGTCAAAGAAGCCTGACACACGTCACTCAGTTGTCTATCACCCTAGAGAGACTGAGAATATGAACCAGCAGACCCAGCCAGGAAGACAAGATGCCACATAGGATGTTGAGTTAGTCTGTAGAATGAGAGACCACCTGGAAACTCAAGCCCCAAAGAAGATGTAGATAGGGAAAGACTGATGTTGGGTCAGTGGGGAGATGGCCGTCTCAGCAGATGCCAGAATAAATAAAGAGTGGACGATGCCAAGGTGATAAGATTTTCCTCATCCATACTTCAACCTAAACATTATACAAGGCTGCTTGGACTTTAGATGTGATCCTAGGAGGAAGAAGAATCTGAAAATGCAGAAATGATCTGAGTAGGAAGAAACAAATGTGATTACAATCAAATTACTACCTCTAGTTAGACTGGGAGCTTAAGCTAGAAATCACATTTAATTACAGAAAAGTAAAAGGATTTCTATTTCTAGATGTCTGAGTTTGGGGTCTGGAGAGTTTGTATCCACCACAAAATTCTAAAACAAGTGAAAGTGTTGTGACTAAGGAGGTTGGAGGGTGAGGGCTTGAGCTGGATCTTAATGGATTTTCAGGACAGATGAGAGTATAGTGAGGGAGGATTAATATAGGGTATGAGGAAAGAGAGAGAGGGCTTCCCTGGTAGCTCAGATGGTAAAGAATCTGCCTTCAACACAGAAGGCCCAGGTTCATCCCCTGGGTCAGGAAGATATTTTGGAGAAGGAAATGGCAACCCACTCCAGTATTCTTACCTGGGACATCCCATGGACAGGGCTTGGTGTGGGGTTGCAAAGAGTCGAACATGACTGAAATGACTAACATTAAAGGGAGAGAGGGAGAAATGGAGATGAAGAGGGTCAGGAGACTAGCTGTAGCATAAAATTTATTCAAGGGGACATGTGATTGGACATGGAGGGCAGAGTCAGATTATGAAGAGCCTCAGTGGATTGGCAAGAGCTGGTGCTGAAGAGCTTATTAGAGAGGGGAAAGTAAAGCATCATTATTGCATACTTTTTGAGAATATACCCAAGAAAATGCCTTGAGGGAAGAAGCTGCATAAGATGGATCTGATAGAGCATAAAGCCTTTTTTTTTCTTTTAGTCTAAATTATTTCCCTCCTCAATTTCTAATGGTTTCAACTGCAATCTCCACAAACCTACAGCTGTTTGAAAAATTCATAAAACATTAAAAAGAAGTAATAGCCCAAGTCTTTTCACTTTGGCAGGTTTATTCAAGGACATTTAGTTCTCATAATTAGTTTCCAGAAGGTATGAGCTATACCTGCAGTGTTTCAAAGAAACAGTTTAACTTTCTCCAGGCTCTTTGATAGGAAAATTCACTTAGCCACTGTTGCAGCTTGCCACACACCCAGAGCTACACAGTCTGTTCTTTTGTAACATATGGGAAAAGAACAATGAAAGCACAAGCCCTCTGTGATATCTGAAATTTATGCACTTTTATGCCCACATTTTCATGGAATTTCTGGTAACAAGACATCTGGAAGCTTGCTATCAGCAGTCTGCTACCAGCAACTGGTTCTTATTTTTGAGGCAGGTCTGCACATCAGGGGCTCCCAGGGTTTTGTGAAGGGTTAATCTTTTTCTTAAGACCTTGCCATCACTTGGAGTTACAGTCAAGGTTCTGGTTAATATTTCAGGTTGCTTGTTGTGAGGCAATAAAAACAGACGCTGGCTAGCTTAAGCTAAAAACATAGAAAAATAATGAAAAGTTCCTGGGCTATTTCATGAGACTGAAAGAAGAGTAAAAAAAAGTTGATAAATGAGAGCATCCCTGGGGAACCCACCCTAGGACTTGGTGGATCTCTCCAGAGTCTAGAAATCAATGCAGGCCAGTTCTGAAGACTGAGTTCTCTCCCATTCAGATTTCCAGGAGAGGATATGATCAGATTAGTTAGATGTGGGGTTCTTCCTGTGCATCAAACGTCATTTCCAGAAGGAGGACTCTATGAGTCAAGCAGGCATCATTTGTTATGTATAGAACAATGTCTTTAGAGTTAGATAGATCTGGGTTAAACCCAGCTATTCTCCATTCATTCGTTTGTTCATTAGAAATATTTGTTGAAAATCCATTGCATCTAATATATCTCTATTTCATATTTTTAAGCACTCAAGAAATGTGGGTTTCTATTTTATGAAGAAGGAATATAAAGACAGTCTTTGGCATGTGTGGGTTTGACAATCAAGTTTATCAATAAACTAAGAAAAGATTTATAGAGAGCAACTTCCCTTCTATTAAGAATGAAGGCAAACTACAGAAGAGCACTGATGGGGAGCAAGTATTTAGGGCAATCAGTGGCTAGGTGAACTTTCAAGTTTGAGTCTATAAATATGAATTTGTACAAATTTTCCAGAGAGTGAATACATGTCAAAAGCTTTAAACATGTTTATTTTTTGACTCAGAAATTTGACCTCTATGCATTTATCCCATGGAGATAATTTGACAAGGGTAGAGATATTACACTGCAAAATGTTCAACATAGCAGGTTTAAAATTTGGAGATGATTTGGACATCAACAGAATGAGATTGGTTAAATTGATTACCATAATATATGTGTAACAGATTACCTAGCCAATTGTATCATGTTGTAAGAGCCTATTTACTGATATGATGGATGCCCAATAATGTTTGAGTTTGAAGTACTGTATTATTCTATGCTTTTTGGTGAAAAAACAAGGAAAACCATACACACACAAAATGTCTAGAGATAAGACTACTTATCTCTAATAGTGATATTATAGGGATTTACATTTTTACCTGTAGTAATAAAAAATTCCTAGATGTGTGGCAGAACCAATGCAATATTGTAAAGTTAAAAAAAGAAAAAAATTAAAAAAAAGAAAAAATTCCTAGGAAATTGCTTGATTCTTACTAACTGAATGCCACCTCCTTTGCTGTTTGTCAGAATCTTTGAGGGAAGTTGGAAAGCTGATATTTCTTTTTTTCTGCCTCTGCATAACAGAACCAGCGTTTGCATAGTTTGTACTAGATTCTCTCAGAACATTATACTTAGGAAGTAACTTAGGAGAAATTAGAGGCAGCGCTATGAGGAGGCTTGAAAGGATCCGGAGATGATTAAACAAATAATGTGGGGTAAGGCTGGAATTGGCAGGAGCCATTGGGGTCTTTTCTGTCTCTGTTTTGTGGTTAGGCAGCCAGTAGAAGTCCATGATTTGTAATTTATGTCTCAGCTATCTGTGTCCTTTACATTGAGTGCATCACGGAGTAGGTCATGCCTCTCCTTGGGCCACAAAAGCAGGACAGCTCTAGTCTGCTTCTTCCCCTGGGCTACTTAGTATTAAAGAGTTTAAAATAAAGAAAAAAAAATTAACTCCATCAAACTGTCTATTAAATACTTTTCCTCCCCCTCTCCCATAAGATGGCAGAGTAGAAGGACATGTGCTCTTCTTATCCTGTGAGAACACCAAGATCACAACTAGCTGCTGAACAGTCGTTGACAGGAGAATGTTGGATCCCACCAAAAAAAGATACCCCATGTTCAAGGGCAAAGGAGAAACCCCCAAAAGATGGTAGGAGAGGCGAAATCACATTTAAATCAGACCCCAGACTTGCCAGAGGTGCTCGAAGGGCACAAACAAAACCTTGTGTGCACCAGGATCTGGAGAAAGGAGCAGTGACCTCCACAAGAGATGGAGTCAGACCTACCTTTGAGTGTTTGAGTGTCTCCTGCAGAGGCAGGGGTCANACCCCCAAAAGATGGTAGGAGAGGCGAAATCACATTTAAATCAGACCCCAGACTTGCCAGAGGTGCTCGAAGGGCACAAACAAAACCTTGTGTGCACCAGGATCTGGAGAAAGGAGCAGTGACCTCCACAAGAGATGGAGTCAGACCTACCTTTGAGTGTTTGAGTGTCTCCTGCAGAGGCAGGGGTCAGCAGAGGCCTGTTATGAGGACAGAGGCTCTAGCTGCAGCAGACCTGGGAGGCACAGTGCATGGCACAAGGCCTCTTGGGGAAGGTCACCATTAGCTCCACTATAGAGCTACCAAACAGATGACACACAAATTAGAGAACAATTATACCAAAGAAGTTCTCACACTATGGCAAAAGTTCTAGGTCCCACAACAGATTTCCCAACCTGGGGATCTGGCAAAAGGACTGAGAATTCTTAGGAAAACACTCTTGGAGGGCACAACAAAACCTTGTGTGCACCAGGATCCAGGATAAAGGAGCAGTGACTCCACAATAGACTGAGCCAGACTCGCTGTGAGTGCCCAGGAGTCTCTGGCAGAGGTGTGGGTCAGTAGTGGCATGCTGCAGGGTCAGGGGCATTGACTAGAACAGTTCTGGGAGCAGCAGCGTGCAGGCATAAGTCCTTTTGAAGGAGGTCACCATTACCTCCATTACCCCTACCATATTTTAGCCAACTACGGGGAGGGAACACAGCCCCACCCATCAGCAGAAAATTGGATTGAAGATTTACTGAACATGACCCTGCCCACCGGAGTAGAGCAAGGCCCAGTTTTACCCACCGCCAATTCCTCCCACCAGGAAACTTCCACAGGTCTCTTATCTGCATCCATCAGAGGGCAGACAATGAAAACCACAGTCACAGAAAATTAACCAAACTGATCATGTGGACCACAACCTAGTTTAACTCAATGAAACTATGAACCATAGTTTCTGACTATGAGGGCCACTCCATTTCTTCTAAGGGATTCTTGCCCACAGTAGTAGATATAATAGTCATCTGAATTAAATTCACTCATTCCAGACTATTTTAGTTCACTGATTCCTAAAACGTCAATGTTCACTCTTGCCATCTTGTTTGACCATTTCCAATTTAGCCTAAGGCCACCCAAGGCAGATGGGTCATGATGGAGGGTTCTGACAAAATGTGACAAAATGTGGTCCTTTGGAGAAGAGAATGGCAAGCCACTTCAGCATTTTTCTTGTGAGAACCCCATGAACAGTATGAAAAGGCAAAAAGATATGACACTGAAAGATGAACTCCCCAGGTTGGTAGGTGCCCAACATGCTACTAGAGAAGAGTGGAGAAATAGCTCCAGAAGGAATGAAGAGGCTGAGCCAAAGTGGAAACAATGCCCAGTTGTGGATGTGTCTGGTGATGAAAGTAAAGTCCGATGTTGTAAAGAACAGTATTGCATAGGAACCTGGGATGTTAGGTCCACGAATCAAGGTAAATTGGAAATGGTCAAACAAGATGGCAAGAGTGAACATTGACATTTTAGGAATCAGTGAACTAAAATGGTCTGGAATGGGTGAATTTAATTCAGATGACTATTATATCTACTACTGTGGGCAAGAATCCCTTAGAAGAAATGGAGTGGCCATCATAGTCAGAAAAGGGGTCCAAAATGCAGTGAAAGTGAAAGTGAAATGGAAGTTGCTCAGTTATGTCCAACTCTTTGCGACCCCATGCACTGTAGCCCACCAGACTCCTCAGTCCATGGAGTTTCCCAGGCAAGAGTACTGGAGTGGGCTGCCACTTCCTTCTCCAGGGGATCTTCCCAACCTAGGGATGGAACCACATTGCAGGCAGATGCTTTACTGTCTGAGCTACCAGGGAAGCCCCAAAATGAAGTACTTGGGTGCAATCTCAAAAGTGACAGAATGATCTCGGTTCATTTTCAAGGCAACCCATTCAATATTACGGTAATCCAAGTCTAGGCCCCAACCACTAAAAAGGTAAATTCATATTTTTTTTTGTTTACTTTGAAATAATGAACGTCAGTCTGAGTGAACTCCAGGAGATGGTGATGGGCAGGGAGGCCTGGGGTGCTGCAATTCATGGGGTCGCAAAGAGTCGGACACGACTGAGCGACTGAACTGAACTGAACTAAATAATAAAATGCTCATGGGCTCTTCCTTATGTGACTCTTAGCTCTCCAGGTCCATGAGTAGGTGGCGCAAATGCTGATGTAGTTTCCGTCATCGCCTGGCAGGGCTCTCCTGAGTCACAGGTTTTATGGGGGAAGAGGTAGCTGTATGTTTGAGTGTCAGTCTCCTGAACACTCAGCATCTCCGTTTCCTGGTTGACTCATCTGCAAAGTGGAGGTCATAATGCCTGTCTCAGTATGTTGAAGTTTCTGGATTGTGTGTTTAAAGCAGAGGTCCCCAGGCTTTTTGGCACCAGGTACGGGTTTCATGGAAGATGATTTTTCCACGGACAAGGCTGAGTCGGGGGTAGTTCAGGTGGTAGTGTGAGGGATGGGGAGTGGTGCAGAGCAGCTTTACTTGTTTACCAGCCCCTCAGTTCTGGCTGTGCAGCAGGTACAGCTCTAGGGGGTAGGGGACCCCTGACGCAAAGCACTGAGCATGTTTTCTGCTACATTAGCAAGCACTAAAATACGGTAACTATATTAACATTAGGACTCTGTGTTGTAGCCATTGAAAATTCAACTGAAAGTGGCTTATATAATAAAGGAAATTTGTGGCTGACATATATAAAAAGATCATGGGTGGGAGTAGCTTCAGATGAGATTTGATCCACCTTCCTGATAGCTATGTGCAACAACAACAGGGAAACTTTCTCTTCATCTTTCCTATCCCACTCACCCTTACAATCAACTCTTTTTTTCACTTTGAGTTTCTAGGCTCTCCTTTTTTGACTGTACTAGTTCTAGATCTCAGGTCACTGGCTATCCATCAGGGAAAAAAAAAAAAGAAACAACCTCTGCTGGTATTTCTAATTGGAAAGAAAAATTCCTTTGCTTGAAACTGTAACTTCAAGTTGTAGTTTCATATTTCACTGGTTCTGAGTGGGTCTCATGTTCACACCAAACTTTGCAGCCAGAAAATGGGGTATATTAATTGGCTAAGGTTAATCAAGTTCTAGCCTTCGAGTTAAGGTCGAGTTGATTCCTATCCAATCTACATAGCTGAGAATGGAGAAGCAGAAGTAGAAGTCAAAGAAAATTTGATTATGTTTGATACAAAGTGTTAAGTTGCAAACAACAGGCTTTTATCACTGTATTTTTAATTTGCTCTTTTCTGATAATTAATGATAGCAATTTAATATGCTTATTTTTCCTCTTTTGTAGAGTGACTGTTCAATTCTTTTGCTCATTAAAAAAAGTGTTGCCTTTAAAAAAAATTGGTTTGTGAGAGTTCTTTTTGCGAGTGATACATTTTGAAAATATCTTCTCCCATCTGTGGCTTGTCTTTTCATTCTTTTAAAGGAATTTTCTGATGAACATAAGTTCTGAATTTGAGTAAAGTCCAATTTATCAATGTTATTCCTTATGGTTAGTACTCTTACAGTCCTGGTTAAAAACTCTTTTCCAATACCAGCTATCCTCTGATGTTATATCTTTATTATTTTACTCTCCACATTTAGGGCTGCAATCCATCTGAAACTAAATTTAGTATATGGACACCTTTGGACCTGGAATTTACTTTTTTGGAAAGGTTTTTGATTACAAATTCAATGTCTAATAGATATTCACATTTTTTTTGGGGGGGGGTCAGTTTTGGTTAGTTATGTTTTTCAGGGATGTGTTTATTTCATCTTAATTGTTGAATTTGTTCCCATAAAGTTTTAAGTACTATTTCTTTATTATCCTTTTAATGTTTATAGGGCTTGGAAAATTTTTTTCTGTAAAGGGCCACATAGTAAATCATTTAGGCTTTATGAGCCAGGCAGTCTCTTCCACAAGCACTCAGTTCTGCTATTATGGTGTGAAAGTGGCCATAGGTTCATTCATGAATGAATGAACGTGGCTGTGTTCTAATAAAGTAATTGGTAGGCACTAAAATATAAACTTCACATAATTTTCATGTGTCATACAATATTGTCCTTTTGATTTTTTTCTCAACCATTAAAAAATGTACAAACCATTCTTAGCTTGCAAGCTATAGAAAACCAGGTGCTGGCAGATCCAGCCCACAGGCCACAGTGTGCCAGCTGGTCTATAGCATCTGTGGCTCTGCCGCTTTTTCACTCCCAAACTGATAATATCCAGGACTGATCTCCTTTAAGATGGACTGGTTGGATCTTCTTGCAGTCCAAGGGACTCTCAAGAGTCTTCTCTAACACCACAGTTCAAAAGCATCAATTCTTCAGTGCTCAGCTTTCTTTGTGGTCCAACTCTCATATCTATACATTAAACATTTCTTAGTATATTTTCCTTTTACTCATATTTTAGCTATACTCCACTGTATTTTTGAAAATGAGTTTTCTATAGATTATAATGTGTATCCTTATATTACACAGTCTTTTTTATTAGCTTTTATTTTTAAATTTATTTTTAATTGGAGAATACTTACAATATTGTGTTGGTTTCTGCCATATAACAAAGAGAATCAGGCATAAGTATATATATGTCCCCTCCCTCTTGAACCTCTTTCCTACCTCCACCCCATGCCACCCTTCTAGGTTGTCACAGAGTACAGAGTTGAGCTCCCTGTGTTATATAGCAACCTCCCATTAGATATTTATTTCACATATGGTAATGTATATGTTTCAGTGTTACTCTCTCAATTTGTCCCACCCTCTCCTTCTCCTACTCTATCCACAGGTCTGTTTTCTATGTCAGCATCTCTATTTTTCTCCTGCAAGTAGGTCCATCAGCATCATTTTTCTAACTTCTGTATATACGTGTTACTATATGACATTTGTTTTTCTCTTTCTGACTTACTTCAGTCTGTATAACAGTCTCTAGCTAATCTACCTCTAGAAGTGACTCAAATGTGTTACTTTTTATGGTTGAGTAATATTTCATTATATATATATATATATAGTTTAAGTTTAGTACATACTAAACTTAGTATGTACTAAAGTATATACTTCACTAAAGTATGTACTAAAGTGTATATATACATATATATGTATGTACTAAACTTCTTTATCCATGCTTCTATTGATGGACATTTAAGTTACTTTTCTCTTTAGTTTTGGTTTTCAGCAGCTTGGCTATTAAATAACTCGGAATGGTTTTGATTTCTATTTATCTTGCTTGAGACTGGCCAAACTTTCTAGCTATATTGATATCTAGATATATATTCTAATGGCTTGTCCCACAAAATCCAGTCACTTCAGCCAGTATAAACCCTGATGTCTGCTTCTGCAGCTCAGTGAGACAGTTCCTCTGTACTTTGTCTCTGCCTCACTATACTTTCTGCTCCGAAAAGTGCCCCCAGGCAGAAATCCAGGTGAATATAGGTTTTACCTGAGTATTCCTTTGCTCAAGAACTCTGGCCCTGTGCTTCTCATCATTGAATGCATGACAACAGCTGTCTTATATATTTTTTCCAGTTTTATAATTGTTTACGGCAGGAGAATAAGTCTAGTTTTACTAGCTATTCTATCTTATGCAGAAGCAACTGCTACTACGTTATATATAAATACATAATAATTTCTCTGGGGGCTTTGAACCATTTGCCAACATAATTTTCTGGTCTCTATGCTCTCGCATATTTTAGGGAAAGATGAAGGTCATCAGAGTTTTGCCTATATTTTAGTGGTTCTCAAATTTTGATGTGCAAAGGAATCATCTTTTATGTCGNCATGGAGTTTCCCAGGCAAGAGTACTGGAGTGGGCTGCCACTTCCTTCTCCAGGGGATCTTCCCAACCTAGGGATGGAACCACATTGCAGGCAGATGCTTTACTGTCTGAGCTACCAGGGAAGCCCCAAAATGAAGTACTTGGGTGCAATCTCAAAAGTGACAGAATGATCTCGGTTCATTTTCAAGGCAACCCATTCAATATTACGGTAATCCAAGTCTAGGCCCCAACCACTAAAAAGGTAAATTCATAATTTTTTTTGTTTACTTTGAAATAATGAACGTCAGTCTGAGTGAACTCCAGGAGATGGTGATGGGCAGGGAGGCCTGGGGTGCTGCAATTCATGGGGTCGCAAAGAGTCGGACACGACTGAGCGACTGAACTGAACTGAACTAAATAATAAAATGCTCATGGGCTCTTCCTTATGTGACTCTTAGCTCTCCAGGTCCATGAGTAGGTGGCGCAAATGCTGATGTAGTTTCCGTCATCGCCTGGCAGGGCTCTCCTGAGTCACAGGTTTTATGGGGGAAGAGGTAGCTGTATGTTTGAGTGTCAGTCTCCTGAACACTCAGCATCTCCGTTTCCTGGTTGACTCATCTGCAAAGTGGAGGTCATAATGCCTGTCTCAGTATGTTGAAGTTTCTGGATTGTGTGTTTAAAGCAGAGGTCCCCAGGCTTTTTGGCACCAGGTACGGGTTTCATGGAAGATGATTTTTCCACGGACAAGGCTGAGTTGGGGGTAGTTCAGGTGGTAGTGTGAGGGATGGGGAGTGGTGCAGAGCAGCTTTACTTGTTTACCAGCCCCTCAGTTCTGGCTGTGCAGCAGGTACAGCTCTAGGGGGTAGGGGACCCCTGACGCAAAGCACTGAGCATGTTTTCTGCTACATTAGCAAGCACTAAAATACGGTAACTATATTAACATTAGGACTCTGTGTTGTAGCCATTGAAAATTCAACTGAAAGTGGCTTATATAATAAAGGAAATTTGTGGCTGACATATATAAAAAGATCATGGGTGGGAGTAGCTTCAGATGAGATTTGATCCACCTTCCTGATAGCTATGTGCAACAACAACAGGGAAACTTTCTCTTCATCTTTCCTATCCCACTCACCCTTACAATCAACTCTTTTTTTCACTTTGAGTTTCTAGGCTCTCCTTTTTTGACTGTACTAGTTCTAGATCTCAGGTCACTGGCTATCCATCAGGGAAAAAAAAAAAAGAAACAACCTCTGCTGGTATTTCTAATTGGAAAGAAAAATTCCTTTGCTTGAAACTGTAACTTCAAGTTGTAGTTTCATATTTCACTGGTTCTGAGTGGGTCTCATGTTCACACCAAACTTTGCAGCCAGAAAATGGGGTATATTAATTGGCTAAGGTTAATCAAGTTCTAGCCTTCGAGTTAAGGTCGAGTTGATTCCTATCCAATCTACATAGCTGAGAATGGAGAAGCAGAAGTAGAAGTCAAAGAAAATTTGATTATGTTTGATACAAAGTGTTAAGTTGCAAACAACAGGCTTTTATCACTGTATTTTTAATTTGCTCTTTTCTGATAATTAATGATAGCAATTTAATATGCTTATTTTTCCTCTTTTGTAGAGTGACTGTTCAATTCTTTTGCTCATTAAAAAAAGTGTTGCCTTTAAAAAAAATTGGTTTGTGAGAGTTCTTTTTGCGAGTGATACATTTTGAAAATATCTTCTCCCATCTGTGGCTTGTCTTTTCATTCTTTTAAAGGAATTTTCTGATGAACATAAGTTCTGAATTTGAGTAAAGTCCAATTTATCAATGTTATTCCTTATGGTTAGTACTCTTACAGTCCTGGTTAAAAACTCTTTTCCAATACCAGCTATCCTCTGATGTTATATCTTTATTATTTTACTCTCCACATTTAGGGCTGCAATCCATCTGAAACTAAATTTAGTATATGGACACCTTTGGACCTGGAATTTACTTTTTTGGAAAGGTTTTTGATTACAAATTCAATGTCTAATAGATATTCACATTTTTTTTGGGGGGGGGTCAGTTTTGGTTAGTTATGTTTTTCAGGGATGTGTTTATTTCATCTTAATTGTTGAATTTGTTCCCATAAAGTTTTAAGTACTATTTCTTTATTATCCTTTTAATGTTTATAGGGCTTGGAAAATTTTTTTCTGTAAAGGGCCACATAGTAAATCATTTAGGCTTTATGAGCCAGGCAGTCTCTTCCACAAGCACTCAGTTCTGCTATTATGGTGTGAAAGTGGCCATAGGTTCATTCATGAATGAATGAACGTGGCTGTGTTCTAATAAAGTAATTGGTAGGCACTAAAATATAAACTTCACATAATTTTCATGTGTCATACAATATTGTCCTTTTGATTTTTTTCTCAACCATTAAAAAATGTACAAACCATTCTTAGCTTGCAAGCTATAGAAAACCAGGTGCTGGCAGATCCAGCCCACAGGCCACAGTGTGCCAGCTGGTCTATAGCATCTGTGGCTCTGCCGCTTTTTCACTCCCAAACTGATAATATCCAGGACTGATCTCCTTTAAGATGGACTGGTTGGATCTTCTTGCAGTCCAAGGGACTCTCAAGAGTCTTCTCTAACACCACAGTTCAAAAGCATCAATTCTTCAGTGCTCAGCTTTCTTTGTGGTCCAACTCTCATATCTATACATTAAACATTTCTTAGTATATTTTCCTTTTACTCATATTTTAGCTATACTCCACTGTATTTTTGAAAATGAGTTTTCTATAGATTATAATGTGTATCCTTATATTACACAGTCTTTTTTATTAGCTTTTATTTTTAAATTTATTTTTAATTGGAGAATACTTACAATATTGTGTTGGTTTCTGCCATATAACAAAGAGAATCAGGCATAAGTATATATATGTCCCCTCCCTCTTGAACCTCTTTCCTACCTCCACCCCATGCCACCCTTCTAGGTTGTCACAGAGTACAGAGTTGAGCTCCCTGTGTTATATAGCAACCTCCCATTAGATATTTATTTCACATATGGTAATGTATATGTTTCAGTGTTACTCTCTCAATTTGTCCCACCCTCTCCTTCTCCTACTCTATCCACAGGTCTGTTTTCTATGTCAGCATCTCTATTTTTCTCCTGCAAGTAGGTCCATCAGCATCATTTTTCTAACTTCTGTATATACGTGTTACTATATGACATTTGTTTTTCTCTTTCTGACTTACTTCAGTCTGTATAACAGTCTCTAGCTAATCTACCTCTAGAAGTGACTCAAATGTGTTACTTTTTATGGTTGAGTAATATTTCATTATATATATATATATATAGTTTAAGTTTAGTACATACTAAACTTAGTATGTACTAAAGTATATACTTCACTAAAGTATGTACTAAAGTGTATATATACATATATATGTATGTACTAAACTTCTTTATCCATGCTTCTATTGATGGACATTTAAGTTACTTTTCTCTTTAGTTTTGGTTTTCAGCAGCTTGGCTATTAAATAACTCGGAATGGTTTTGATTTCTATTTATCTTGCTTGAGACTGGCCAAACTTTCTAGCTATATTGATATCTAGATATATATTCTAATGGCTTGTCCCACAAAATCCAGTCACTTCAGCCAGTATAAACCCTGATGTCTGCTTCTGCAGCTCAGTGAGACAGTTCCTCTGTACTTTGTCTCTGCCTCACTATACTTTCTGCTCCGAAAAGTGCCCCCAGGCAGAAATCCAGGTGAATATAGGTTTTACCTGAGTATTCCTTTGCTCAAGAACTCTGGCCCTGTGCTTCTCATCATTGAATGCATGACAACAGCTGTCTTATATATTTTTTCCAGTTTTATAATTGTTTACGGCAGGAGAATAAGTCTAGTTTTACTAGCTATTCTATCTTATGCAGAAGCAACTGCTACTACGTTATATATAAATACATAATAATTTCTCTGGGGGCTTTGAACCATTTGCCAACATAATTTTCTGGTCTCTATGCTCTCGCATATTTTAGGGAAAGATGAAGGTCATCAGAGTTTTGCCTATATTTTAGTGGTTCTCAAATTTTGATGTGCAAAGGAATCATCTTTTATGTCGATGTCAATGTATGGCAAAATGAGTACAGTATTGTAAAGCAAAACAAACTAAAAAAAATAAAAATTAAAAAAAAATAAAATAAAAAATATAGATTCATTTGGGTATGAGATGGTGTCTAGGATTATTCATTTTCAACATGCACATAAGGAGCTTTTTTTGGTACATTTGATCTTAGTTCTACACTTTTCAAAACACTTTCTTATAATAATAATAGCTTATTTGTTCAAGGGAAGTTTCCTCATAAGCAAATGTGAATCACTGGTAAAGAAACTTGATGAAAATCCACACATATCATTCTCAGAGGGAAGTAATCACTTCACAGTAGTGATGCAGCTTCTTCCTTACAAACCTTTGTAATTGAGCCTTGAGAAATGAAGTGTAAACTCAGATTTTATTTTATAAACTGGCAGTCTATTCTCCCCTACTAGACTTAGGTACACTACATGTAATTTGACTGATTTAAAAATACAGGAATTCTCTAAGTGTTTAAAGATGATATTATATTAAAAAGTCAGATTCCACTTTGTTTCCTGTGATAAAGACTAAAATGTTAGGGGTTTGTAAGTCTGCTACATTTAAAGTTTACTATTGCTTTCTACAAGAAGCATCTTGCCTTAGGCTCTTGTGTAACTTGGTTTGACAGAAGGAATCCATAAGGTTGTTTGACTGTTTGCTGTTTGTGTAACTTCTGTAGCAAATTTCTCTTCTAAGGTAGAGATTTTTTTGCACTCTTAAAGAGAATTTACTCTTTCCCATTACTTATATAATTTTCAGTCTGTCCTATATGAAATGTATAAATACAGCTTTGTCTATATGTATCCAACATAAAGACTGTACTGCAAAATGAATATATATAGTAATTATTACTCTTCCTCAAGACATTTCCTTTTTTTTTTAAATAATGAAAGTCAAGGTAGCTTAGGGAAACATTACATCAGTTAGTTGTGTCCAACTCTTTGTGACCTCATGTACTGCAGCATGCCAGGCATCCCTGTCCATCAACAATTCCTGGAACGTGCTCAAAATCATGCCCACTGCCTTGGTGATGCCATCCAACCATCTCATCCTCTGACATCCCCTTCTCTTCCTGCCTTCAGTCTTGCTCAGGATCAGGGTCTTTTGCAATGAGTTAGTTCTTTGCATCAGATGGCCAAAGTATTGGAGTTTCAGCTTCAGCATCAGTCCTTCTAAAGAATATTCAGGACTGATTTCCTTTAGGATTGATTGATTTGATCTCCTTGCAATCTAAGAGACTCTCAAGAGTCTTCTCCAACACCACAGTTCAAAACGATCAATTCTTTGGCACTCAGCTTTCTTAGTGGTTCAACTCTCACATTCATACATGACTATTGGAAAAATCATAGCTTTGACTAGATGGACCACTCTTGGCAAAGTAATGCCTCTGCTTTTTAATATGCTGTCTTGATTGGTCATAGCTTTTTTTCCAAGGAGTAAGCGTCTTTTTTTTAAAATATAAATTTATTTATTTTAATTGGAGGTGTCTTTCATAATTACATATCTGCAGTCACCATCTGTAGTGATTTTGGAGTCCAAGAGAATAAAGTCTGTCACTGTTTCCATTGTTTCTCCATCAATTTGCCATGAAGTGATGGAACCAGATGCCATGGTCTTAGTTTTTGGAATGTTGAGTTTAAAGCCAGGTTTTTCATTCTCCTCTTTTACCTTCAAGAGGTTCTTTAGTTCCTCTTTGCTTTCTCCCATAAAGGTTCTGTCATCTGCATATCTGAGGTTATTGATATTTCTCCCAGGAATCTTGATTCCAGCTTGTGCTTCATCCAGCCCAGCGTTTCTCATGATGTACTCTGCATGTAAGTTAAATAAGCTAGGTGACAATATACAGCCTGGATGTACTCCTTTCCCAGTTTGGAACCAGTCTGTTGCTCCATGGCTGATTCTGACTGTTGCTTCTACACCTGCATACAGATTTTATCAGGAGTCAGGAAAGATGGTCTGGTATTCCTACTGGATTTGTCTTATTCATTATTATATCTCCCATGATAACAATGCTCAATTATTATGTTTTGAATAAAAGAAAAAGAGAAAGCCCTAGGCTTGAGGAATCTAGATGAAGCTGCAGGAATGCAAACGAATGGTTAGAATGCAGTTTGAGGTATATTCTCATAGAAATAGATGAAAAATGCTATGTGATTAAGCTGGGAGGAACAACTAAATGTTTAAGGGTAAGTGATTTCTCTAGTGCAGTAATGCTTGCAGGTTAGTGCCATCAATCTGAGAACATTAGGTGCACTCATTATATTAAATAAGTTAGGAAAAAATTGGGGCTGCTGTCCTTGGAAAAATGATCTGACTGGTGCTAATAGGTGCTTACAAACAAAGATGAGATATATTAAAATTAACACTGCTGCTAAGTCACTTCAGTCGTGTCCGACTCTGTGTGACTCCATAGACAGCAGCCCACCAGGCTCCCCCATCCCTGGGATTCTCCAGGCAAGAACACTGGAGTGGGTTGCCATTTCCCTCTCCAATGCATGAAAGTGAAAAGTGAAAGGAAGTTGCTCAGTCGTGTCTGACTCTTCGTGACCCCATGGACCACAGCCCACCAGGCTCCTCTGTCCATGGGGTTTTCCAGGCAAGAGTACTGGAGTGGGATGCAATCACCTTCTTCGAATTGGAACCCACCTAAAACAACTTGCAATGGTCAAAGNTGGGTTGCCATTTCCCTCTCCAATGCATGAAAGTGAAAAGTGAAAGGAAGTTGCTCAGTCGTGTCTGACTCTTCGTGACCCCATGGACCACAGCCCACCAGGCTCCTCTGTCCATGGGGTTTTCCAGGCAAGAGTACTGGAGTGGGATGCAATCACCTTCTTCGAATTGGAACCCACCTAAAACAACTTGCAATGGTCAAAGCTGGAACAATTTGCACAACAAAATAAATAGCAGTAGTATTGGATTGCACTATATAATTATAGTATTATTGTACAATATAAAAATACAAAAGTAGTATTGGATATTATATAAAGGACAGAAATGGTAGGGACCTAACAGAAACAGAAGATATTAAGAAGAGGTGGCAAGAATACACANCATTGTACACAAAACATAGAATGTACTCAATAAAAGTGTTAAATAAAAATTAAAAAAAAAAAAGAGAGTGAAAGAAGAGAGTGAAAAAGTTGGCTTAAAGCTCAACATTCACAAAACTAAGATCATGGCATCCAGTCCCATCACTTCATAGCAAATAGATGGGGAAACAGTGGAACCAGTGGCTGACTTTATTTTTGGGGGCTCCACAATCACTGCAGAAGGTGATTGCAGCCATGAAATTAAAAGATACTTACTCCTTGGAAGGAAAGTTATGATCAATCTAGACAGCATATTACAAAGCAGAGACATTACTTTGTCAACAAAGGTCCATCAAGTCAAGGCTATGGTTTTTCCATTGGTCATGTATGGATGTGAGAGATGGACTATAAAGAAGGCTGAGTCCTGAAGAATTGATATTTTTGAACTGTGGTGTTGGAGAAGACTCTTGAGACTCCCTTGGACTGCAAGGAGATCCAACCAGTCCATTCTAAAGGAGATCAGTCCTGAGTGTTCATTGGAAGGATTGATGTTGAAGCTGAAACCCCAATACTTTGATCACCTGATGCAAAAAGCTGACTCATTTGAAAAGACCCTGATATTTGGAAAGATTGGGGGCAGGAGGAGAAGGGGATGATAGAGGATGAGATGGTTGGATGGCATCACTGACTCAATGGACATGGCTTTGGGTGGATTCTAGGTGTTTGTGATGGATAGGGAGGCCTAGTGTGCTATGGTTCATGGGGTCACAAAGAGTTGGGCACGAGTGAGTGACTGAACTGACTGAACTGAATTGATTGGATTATAGCTCAAAGAAGAAAATATTCATAAGTACATACTGATATACATAACTGAGTAAAAAATAAAAAGAAAATTCCTCACAAAAAACTCCAATTAATAGGTGTGGAAAGAATGAGGGTTGTAGAAAATCATGAAGAGAGCACCACAGTAATAATTTCCGTAGACAAGAGCCACAGATGAATATTAAAATCAGAGTAGAAGAAATATTTTTGAATTGATATTTACTCAGTAGAAAGGAAAATATTTACTAGTTACACATAAACTTTCAGCAAAACTAGAAAATCTGGGCACATTCCTTTTTAACAAAATTATCAAAATTAATATCACCAGTAACAACACATGTACTGTACATGTATAGGTAACATGTACTGTATTTTAGGATGAGAAAGGCCCATTCTGTCTCTTGTCTTCTTCCTAAACATTAATAATCTTAGTATAAACAGGAGAAGCTGTCAGTTCAGTTCAGTTCAGTTCACTCAGTTGTGTCTGACTCCCTGCAACCCCATAGACGGCAGCACGCCAGGCCTCCCTGTCCATCACCAACTCCAGGAGTTTACTCAAACTCATGTCCATTGAGTCAGTGATGCCATTCAACCATCTCATCCTCTGTAATCCCTTTCTCCTCCCACCTTCAAACTTGCCCAGCATCAGGGTCTTTTCAAATGAGTCAGTTCCTCACATCAGGTGGCCAAAGTGTTGAAATTTCAGATTCAGCATCATTCCTTCCAAAGAAATCTCAAGGCCGATCTTCTTCAGAATGGACTGGTTGGATCTCCAAGGGACTCTCAAGAGTCTTCTCCAACACCACAGTTCAAAAACATCAATTCTTTGGCACTCAGCTTTTATTATAGTCCATACAGTCAAAGCATAGCTTTGACTAGACGGACCTTCAGACAACCCTAAACTGAGAGACAAAACACTTGACCAGTCCTAATACTCTCCAGGAGTGTTCAGATCATGACACAGACATGGAAAACAAACTTACAGATACTAACAAGGAAATGGGACTAGGGATATATTGGGAGCTTGAGATTAACACATACATACCACCACTGTATGTATAAAATAGGTAGCCAACAATATCCTGCTGTGTAGCAGAGGGAACTATATTCAATGTTTTATAATAGCATATAAGGGTAAAGAATCTGAAAAGAGTATATATATGTATATAATATAAATATATAGACATGTGAGTCACTGTGTTTTACCCCTAAAACTAATAAGACATTGTAAATCAATTATACATCATAGTAATAATAAAAGAATGTCAACGTCATGAATGACTGAGGAACAGGCACAGGACTGCAAAGACTAAGGAGACATGATGTTTAGTCACTCTATCATGTCCAACTCTTTGTGACCTCATGGACTGCAGCATGATAGGCTTCCCTGTCCTTCACTATCTTCTGGAACTTGCTTAAACTCATGTCCATTGAGTCGGTGATTCCATCCATGGAATCCTCAATTGTCCCTTTGTCTTCTTGCCTTCAATCTTTCCTGGCATCAGAGTCTTTTCCAATGAGTCAGCTCTTCGCATCTGGTGGCCAAAGTGTTGGAGCTTCAGCTTCAGCATCGGTCCTCCCAGTAAATAGCCAGGATTGATTTCCTTTAGAATTGACTGTTTTGATTTCCTTGTAGTCCAAGGGACTCTCAAGAGTCTCCAACATCACAGTTCAAAAGCATCAGTTTTTCAGCACTCAGCCTTCCTTATGGTCCAGCTCTCGCATCCATATATGTCTACAGGAAAAACCACAGCTTTGACTATATATGGACCTTTGTTGGCAAAGTAATGTTTTTACAATATGGGGTCTTGGACCCTGAAAAGAAAAAGGAAATTAGTGAGAAACTGGTAAAATCTGAATAAAGCCTTGTTAATATTGATAGTATTGTATCAAAGTTATTTTCTTTGTTTTGATGATTGTGCTATGGTTATATGAAATTAATACATCAGCAAGTTGAAGAGTACGTTGGAATTCTCTATTATTTTTGCAACTCTTCTGTAGTCTAAAGCTGTTAAAAAGTAAAAAATAAAAAAAACTGGACCTTTTCGGGGAACACTCTACATACTGCCCTTATAGAATTGCTTTTTTGCCAGTTGAAACAAGAACAAGGCTGACATGGATACTAGCAAGTGGATAACTTGAAGGAGACACAAATGCCTCATATGTTTTGAGCTTCAGACCTCAGCAATGAAAGCAACTCTTTCACATATGGTGTCACGAGGTAGGCTCTTTGAGCTGTTGGGTAGCCACTTAGGAAAAGAGCAGCAGTTCTATCTTCAGCAATTTAAACACTTTTAAAATTTTTCCTATAGAAGAATTGATAAATACTTGAGCACAGACAAGAACTGGTTTCTATTGATGTTTTACTCCCATATAATATTTTATGGGGGGGATCTCAGAGGTAAAGAGATAAGAGATTATAAGAGAATATTTTGATATTAATTGTAAAGGAAGAGAGTGTGAAAGAACAAAGTCATCAAGATGGAAAATTTTATAGACCCTTAGTAGAAAGAACAAGGCTTCCCAATAAAAAAATATAGAAATTATTAATTTTTATCAAATTAGTAAGTTTTTATTGAGCTGTTACTACATTCCAGGTACTTTTCATGTGTTATATCCTATTTAAACATAAGCAAAATACTTGAAATAGATAAAATTATTTACACTTAACAAATGAGAAAACTAGGATTCAGAGAAATAGGTTGCCCAAAGATGCAAACTTGGCAGTCTTATTTGCAGATGGAGGAGCATCCTGAGAACATCAAGTTCACTCACTAAATTAGTTGAAGGGAACATTTGGTACTGTGCCAGTGTGTACAATACAGACAGCTTGATGTGTGCAGATTCAGAATGTTCAACTTTAGAGTGGGCAGCTAGAATAATAACCCAGACTCATCCAAATCAGAACCGAGTGATATTGTATGATATCAGATGAATTTTGTGGGAGTTTAGATGAAGAGATGAAACGCACTAGAACTGGACAAGTAGGTAGGATTTGGACGTCCAAAGAAGAGGCAGAGATGTAGTCATAATGGAGGCTGACTAAATATCTTAATGGTCCCTTGATGATTCGAAGAGTTTTCAGTCCTTTTCTACTATTTTTTTTTGTTGTTGATATGGATATCTCTTCAAAGAAATACATATGATGACCACCTTCAAGTTCAACTGATTAAAAATATCTTCTCTTTGCTTGTAACTTTCCCCCAGACTGTTAGGAATTTGTCTCCTCCATGAAGAAATGACTTGGAATAGTACTGATGTGCTTGAAAAAAATGCAGAATATCTACTCTTTTATACCCTCTACCAGACAGCCCTGGTCTAAGTCTCCCTTTTCTTCTAAAATAGTTTGGATTCTGGAAGAGGATGGGATTTCCTATAGGGTCCTCCATTAAGGGTTCCTCTTTTGACTCTCAGCTTTGCCACGACCTAAGTATATTTTCATAAAGAGAATCCATGGGCGGATCAAAGCTAGACCTCTGTCAGGCTTTTTGCTTATCACATCTCCAGCTTCTCTCCTTCATTACAGAGAATGTTTAGAACTCAGGGGGACCAAGAAGAGCCCAGAACACTTACTGTTGAACAACCAATTTTATTGTAAAATTTTTAAAATAAAAAAATTACTTTATTCTCATAAACTGGGCAGTTCATGTGTGGAGCAGAGTACCCTGAATTCCAATTTGGATAAAAGATTAAGGCAGATTAACAGAATATTTAAAGTTGTCTTTTATGCAATAGACATTAAATAGAAATAAGAAAATTTTATTAAATTCTTTCCAATGTAATTCTACAGTTCTTTCATCTCTTCTGTAAGTTGCTAGGCAATAGACTGATTTAGTCAGCAAGCACTTGTTAAGCAACTGCAACACCTCTTTCAAGCATTGTACTAGGGGATAGAGCTACAAAAAAAAGAGTATTATATCTACTCTCAGAAACCTCATAATCCAGTGAGGGAAGCTAGCTAAAAGTACTTAGAATATAATTTCATAATGCTAGGATGAAAGTATAATAAAGATTTGAGAAGCAAAAAGAGGAATGAGCAACTTTGGGGGTGAGAGGTGGTTGACAAAATGTCAAGTAGATTCATGGTAATCGATAGCTTAGAGGTTGGACTATGTATGACTTGCTGGGAGTTCAAGGTTTGTTTTAGTCTGTTTGGGTGCAAAGTAACAAAGTACTGTAGACTAAGTCGGTTTATAAACAACAGAATTTTATTTCTCACACTTCTGGAGCCTGGGAATTCCAAGATCAAGACACCAGCAGATTCAGTGTCTAGTGTGGGCCTGTTTGCTGGTTCATCTTCTGTCTCCTCAAATGTTGAAAGGAGCTCCCTGGGGTCTCCTTTATAAAGTCACTAATCTCACACATAAGGGCTTTACCATCAAGACCTAATCACTCACCAAAGGTCTTACCTTCAAATATTATGTTGGGGGCTAGAATTTTAGCACATGCACTTTGGGATGGCACAGACATTCAGACCATAGCAAGATTCTAGTAGGAGTGTTTTCTAGAGTCAATATTGATGAAGTAAAATAACTCTCAATGAGAACAATTGCAAAAAAAGTTATTTTAAGCTAGTCCTATGAATTTTCCACAATCCATAGTTTGTTGTGATCCACACAGTCAAAGGCTTTAGCATAGTCAATGAAGCAAAGTAAATGTTTTTCTGGAACTACCTTGCTTTCTCCATCAAATGTTGGCAATTTGATCTGTGAATCCTCTGCCCCTTCAAAACAAAGCCAACTGTGGAAAATCCTAAAATAAAAGAGAACATCAGACCAACTTATCTGTCTCCTGAGAGAACTGTATGCAGGTTAGGAGGCAACAGTAGGAACTGGACATGAAACAACTGACTAGTTCAAAACTGGGAAAGAAGTACAAGGCTGATTATTATAATAATCATCCCTGATTATTTAACTCCTATGCAGAGTACATCAGATGAAATGCTGGGCTGGATGAATCATAAGCTGGAATCAAGATTGCAAGGAGAAATATCAACAACCTCAGATATGCAGATGACACCATTCTAATGGCAGAAAATGAAGAGGAACTAAAGAGCCTCTTGATGAGGGTGAAAAAGGGGAGTGAAAAAGCTGGCTTGACATTCAGCATTTAAGAAACTAAGATCATGGCATCCAGCCCCTTTACTTCATGGCAAATAGAAAGGGAAAAAGTGGAATTAGTGACAGATTTAAATTTCTTGGGGTCCAAAATCACTGCAGATGATGACTGCAGCGTGAAATTTAAAGACACTTATACCACTAGTCAGTAGTGACACTAGAGGTGAATAACCCACTTGCCAGTACAGGAGACATAAGAGACATGGGCTCAATCCCTGGGTTGGGAAGATCCCCCAAAGAGGGAAATGGAAACCCACTCCAGTATTCCTGCTTGGAGAATCCCATGGATAGAGGAGCTTGGCAGGCTACAGTCCATGGGCTCCTACAGAGTTGAACATGACCTAAGCAACTTAGCACATGCATGCATTCCTTGGAATGATAAATGTCCTCTTCCAGTTCTGTGGCCACTGCTGAGTTTTCCAAATTTGTTGGCATATTGTTGCAGCACTTTAACAGCATCATCTTTCAAGATTTGAAATAGCTCAGCTGAAATTCCATCACCTCCACTAGCTTTGTTCATAGTAATGCTTCCTAAAGCCCACTTGACTTCACACTCCAGGATGTCTGGCTCTAGGTGAGTGATCACACCATCATGTTTGTCTGTGTCATTAAGACATTTTTTATACAGCTTTTCTGTCTATTCTTTCCAACTCTTCATAATCTCTTCTGCTTCTGTTAGTTCCTTGCCATTTCTTTCATTTATTTTGCCCATCTCTACATGAAATATTCCCTTGATATCTCCAATTTTCTTGAAGATCTCTCTAGTCTTTCCTATTCTATTGCTTTCTTCTGTTTCTTTGCATTGTTCACTTAAGAAGGCTTTCTTACAATGCCATATTCCCAAATCCTCCCACCCTCTCCCTCTCCCACAGAGTCCAAAAGGCTGTTCGACACATCTGTGTCTCTCTTGCTGTCTCACGTACAGATTTATGTCAATGTATGGCAAAATGCGTACAGTATTGTAAAGCAAAACAAACTAAAAAATAAAAANAGCTGACTAAATATCTTAATGGTCCCTTGATGATTCGAAGAGTTTTCAGTCCTTTTCTACTATTTTTTTTTGTTGTTGATATGGATATCTCTTCAAAGAAATACATATGATGACCATCTTCAAGTTCAACTGATTAAAAATATCTTCTCTTTGCTTGTAACTTTCCCCCAGACTGTTAGGAATTTGTCTCCTCCATGAAGAAATGACTTGGAATAGTACTGATGTGCTTGAAAAAAATGCAGAATATCTACTCTTTTATACCCTCTACCAGACAGCCCTGGTCTAAGTCTCCCTTTTCTTCTAAAATAGTTTGGATTCTGGAAGAGGATGGGATTTCCTATAGGGTCCTCCATTAAGGGTTCCTCTTTTGACTCTCAGCTTTTCCACGACCTAAGTATATTTTCATAAAGAGAATCCATGGGCGGATCAAAGCTAGACCTCTGTCAGGCTTTTTGCTTATCACATCTCCAGCTTCTCTCCTTCATTACAGAGAATGTTTAGAACTCAGGGGGACCAAGAAGAGCCCAGAACACTTACTGTTGAACAACCAATTTTATTGTAAAATTTTTAAAATAAAAAAATTACTTTATTCTCATAAACTGGGCAGTTCATGTGTGGAGCAGAGTACCCTGAATTCCAATTTGGATAAAAGATTAAGGCAGATTAACAGAATATTTAAAGTTGTCTTTTATGCAATAGACATTAAATAGAAATAAGAAAATTTTATTAAATTCTTTCCAATGTAATTCTACAGTTCTTTCATCTCTTCTGTAAGTTGCTAGGCAATAGACTGATTTAGTCAGCAAGCACTTGTTAAGCAACTGCAACACCTCTTTCAAGCATTGTACTAGGGGATAGAGCTACAAAAAAAAAGAGTATTATATCTACTCTCAGAAACCTCATAATCCAGTGAGGGAAGCTAGCTAAAAGTACTTAGAATATAATTTCATAATGCTAGGATGAAAGTATAATAAAGATTTGAGAAGCAAAAAGAGGAATGAGCAACTTTGGGGGTGAGAGGTGGTTGACAAAATGTCAAGTAGATTCATGGTAATCGATAGCTTAGAGGTTGGACTATGTATGACTTGCTGGGAGTTCAAGGTTTGTTTTAGTCTGTTTGGGTGCAAAGTAACAAAGTACTGTAGACTAAGTCGGTTTATAAACAACAGAATTTTATTTCTCACACTTCTGGAGCCTGGGAATTCCAAGATCAAGACACCAGCAGATTCAGTGTCTAGTGTGGGCCTGTTTGCTGGTTCATCTTCTGTCTCCTCAAATGTTGAAAGGAGCTCCCTGGGGTCTCCTTTATAAAGTCACTAATCTCACACATAAGGGCTTTACCATCAAGACCTAATCACTCACCAAAGGTCTTACCTTCAAATATTATGTTGGGGGCTAGAATTTTAGCACATGCACTTTGGGATGGCACAGACATTCAGACCATAGCAAGATTCTAGTAGGAGTGTTTTCTAGAGTCAATATTGATGAAGTAAAATAACTCTCAATGAGAACAATTGCAAAAAAAGTTATTTTAAGCTAGTCCTATGAATTTTCCACAATCCATGGTTTGTTGTGATCCACACAGTCAAAGGCTTTAGCATAGTCAATGAAGCAAAGTAAATGTTTTTCTGGAACTACCTTGCTTTCTCCATCAAATGTTGGCAATTTGATCTGTGAATCCTCTGCCCCTTCAAAACAAAGCCAACTGTGGAAAATCCTAAAATAAAAGAGAACATCAGACCAACTTATCTGTCTCCTGAGAGAACTGTATGCAGGTTAGGAGGCAACAGTAGGAACTGGACATGAAACAACTGACTAGTTCAAAACTGGGAAAGAAGTACAAGGCTGATTATTATAATAATCATCCCTGATTATTTAACTCCTATGCAGAGTACATCAGATGAAATGCTGGGCTGGATGAATCATAAGCTGGAATCAAGATTGCAAGGAGAAATATCAACAACCTCAGATATGCAGATGACACCATTCTAATGGCAGAAAATGAAGAGGAACTAAAGAGCCTCTTGATGAGGGTGAAAAAGGGGAGTGAAAAAGCTGGCTTGACATTCAGCATTTAAGAAACTAAGATCATGGCATCCAGCCCCTTTACTTCATGGCAAATAGAAAGGGAAAAAGTGGAATTAGTGACAGATTTAAATTTCTTGGGGTCCAAAATCACTGCAGATGATGACTGCAGCGTGAAATTTAAAGACACTTATACCACTAGTCAGTAGTGACACTAGAGGTGAATAACCCACTTGCCAGTACAGGAGACATAAGAGACATGGGCTCAATCCCTGGGTTGGGAAGATCCCCCAAAGAGGGAAATGGAAACCCACTCCAGTATTCCTGCTTGGAGAATCCCATGGATAGAGGAGCTTGGCAGGCTACAGTCCATGGGCTCCTACAGAGTTGAACATGACCTAAGCAACTTAGCACATGCATGCATTCCTTGGAATGATAAATGTCCTCTTCCAGTTCTGTGGCCACTGCTGAGTTTTCCAAATTTGTTGGCATATTGTTGCAGCACTTTAACAGCATCATCTTTCAAGATTTGAAATAGCTCAGCTGAAATTCCATCACCTCCACTAGCTTTGTTCATAGTAATGCTTCCTAAAGCCCACTTGACTTCACACTCCAGGATGTCTGGCTCTAGGTGAGTGATCACACCATCATGTTTGTCTGTGTCATTAAGACATTTTTTATACAGCTTTTCTGTCTATTCTTTCCAACTCTTCATAATCTCTTCTGCTTCTGTTAGTTCCTTGCCATTTCTTTCATTTATTTTGCCCATCTCTACATGAAATATTCCCTTGATATCTCCAATTTTCTTGAAGATCTCTCTAGTCTTTCCTATTCTATTGCTTTCTTCTGTTTCTTTGCATTGTTCACTTAAGAAGGCTTTCTTACAATGCCATATTCCCAAATCCTCCCACCCTCTCCCTCTCCCACAGAGTCCAAAAGGCTGTTCGACACATCTGTGTCTCTCTTGCTGTCTCACGTACAGATTTATGTCAATGTATGGCAAAATGCGTACAGTATTGTAAAGCAAAACAAACTAAAAAATAAAAATTAAAAAAATATTACGTAAGTATATAGGATAGGTAATTAATAAAAATATTCTGACTCTTTTTTCAAAAAAAAAAAAAAGAAGACTTTCTTATCTTTCTTTGCTGTTCTCTGGAATTCTGTATTCAGTTGAGCATATCTTTCCCTTTCTCCTTTGCCTTTCAATTCTCTTCTTTTCTTACCTATTTGTAAGGTCTCTTCAGACAACAACTTTGCCTTCTTGCATTTCTTTACTTTGGGATGGTTTTGTTCACTGCCTCCTGTACAATGTTACAAACCTCCATCCATAGTTCTTCAAGCACTCTGTCTACAAGATCTAATTCCTTGAAGCTATTTGTCACCTTCACTGTATAATCAAAAGGGATTTGATTTAGGTTATATAGGTCATAGCTGAATGGATTGGAAAAGGTTAGTTTTCATTCCAGTCCCAAAGAAAGGCAATGACAGAGAATGTTCAAATTACTGAACAATTGCACTAATTTCACATGATAGCAAGATTAGCCTCAAAATCCTACAAATTTGGCTTCAGCAATATATGAAGGGAGAACTTCCAGATGTACCAGCTGGATTTAGAAAAGGCAGAGGAACCAGATTTCAAATTACCAACATCTGCTGGGTCATAGAAAAAACAAGGGGATTAAAAAAAATAAAAAATATTTATTTCATTGACTACACTAAAGCCTTCGACTGTGTGGATCAGAAAAAACTGGAAAATTCTTAAAGATATGGGAATCAGTTCAGTTCAGTTCAGTCGCTCAGTCATGTCCAACTCTTCGCGACCCCATGAATCACAGCATCCTAGACCTCCCTGTCCATCACCAATTCCTGGAGTTCACTCAGACTCACGCCCATCGAGTCAGTGATGCCATCCAGCCATCTCATCCTCGGTCGTCCCCTTCTTCTCCTGCCCCCCAATCCCTCCCACCATTAGAGTCTTTTCCAATGAGTCAACTCTTCTCATGAGGTGGCCAAAGTACTGGAGCTTCAGCTTTAGCATCATTCCTTCCAAAGAACACCCAGGGCTGATCTCCTTCAGAATGGACTGGTTGGAGGAATACCAGACCACATTACCTGTCTCCTGAGAAACCTGTATGCAGGTCAAGAAGCAACAGCTAGACCCAGACATGAAACAATGACTGGTTCAAATTTGGGAAAAGAGTACGTTAAGGCTGTATATTGTCACCCTGCTTATTTAACTTATATGCAGAGTACGTCATGAGAAATGCTGGGCTGGATGACTCACAATCTGGAATCAAGATTGCTAGGAGAAATATTAACATCTTCAGATATACAGATTATATCACTTTAATGGCAGAAATGGAAGAGGAGCTAATGAGCCCCTTGATGAAAGTGAAAGAGGAGAGTGAAAACTCTGGCTTAAAACTCAGCATTTGAAAAACTAAGACCAGGGCATNCTCACAATCTGGAATCAAGATTGCTAGGAGAAATATTAACATCTTCAGATATACAGATTATATCACTTTAATGGCAGAAATGGAAGAGGAGCTAATGAGCCCCTTGATGAAAGTGAAAGAGGAGAGTGAAAACTCTGGCTTAAAACTCAGCATTTGAAAAACTAAGACCAGGGCATCCAGTCACATCATTTCACGGCAAAAGGCTAGGGAAAAATGGAAGTAGTGGCAGACTCCTTTTTTCCTGGGCTCCAGAATCACTGCAGATGGTGACTGCCAGGAAATTAAAATACGCTTGCTCCTTGGAAGAGAAGCTATCACAAACCTAGACAGTGTATCAAAATGCAGAGACATTGCTTTGCCAACAAAGATCTGTATAGGCTGAGCTATGTTTTTTTTAGTAGTCATGTATGGATGTGAGAGTTGGACCATAAAATAGGCTGAGCACCAAATAATTGATGGTTTTGAACTGTGGTGTTGGATAAGATTCTTGAGAGTCGCTTGGACTGCAAGGATATCAAACTAGTCAATTCTACAGGAAATCAACCTTGACTATTCATTGGAAGGACTGATAGCTACAATACTTTGATCCACCTGATGGGAAGGGCAGACTATTTGGAAAATAATCTGATGCTGGGAAAGATCGAAGGCAAAAGGAAAAGGGAGTGTTAGGGGATGAGGTGGCCAGATAACATCACTGATTCAGTGGACACTCTCTTCCTGGAGATAGTGGAGGATGGAGGAGGCATGCTACAGTACTTGGGCTGTAAAAAGTCGGACATGATTTAGCAACTGAACAACAACAAATCCTATTAAGACAAGAATGAATCATAAAGAAACTCTGAAAAATTCTAGGGCAATTAGGATGTTGCTCAATTTTGTTTAAATAGAGAAAATTTTGATATGTGGATTAGATGTGGGTAATGGATGAATCTAACTGATGCTGGCTTAATCATTTCTATTTTTAGTATCCTCTTGAGACCTTCTGGGTGACACATCTGTAAATGTGAAATCTCAAAGGGCAGACATATATTCTTCCTGAGCTTGCTTCAAAAGGTACCTTTTAAGTATATTTTAATTATAAGAATACTAAATAGCATGAATAGTAACTTATTCCTAAGGACAGGTAGTGGCAAATTTTTTTGAATAAACTGGCTGCTTTTGTTGCTGTTGGCTCATTCTCATATATCTGGTCTATGCTCTCCATGGTACACAAGCAGGTTGTATTACACTGAATTAAATTCATTAAATGTTTATTAAGAACTTATTGTGCACCAAAAAGATCTGGAAAACTGACTGCAAAAGTGTTGGTTTTACTCAAACTTTCTGTTATCACAACATCAAGGGATTTTGATAATTCACATACTCAGACAACAGAGAAAAATGTAGATTTCTGACTATTATGTGTAACTAGTTGAAACAAATTATTATCTTAAAACTGCTACCAGAATTTCTCTTTAAGAAAGAAACTCTTTAGAGAAATACCTTGATAAGCTGAACAAAAGGCGAGACACTGAAGTGGTAGTTTAGTAGAAGGTAAATCAACACAAGAAGTAAAATGTTATCATTAGATATGAAGAGAATGTTGGAATGAAGACGCCCAGAAGGTAGAAGCAATATGATAAATACAGTGCGCTAAGATGGTTTATAACAGGAATGTGTAACATTCAATTTTAAGTTTTTTGTATTGTGGTGAAGTTAACTGTCTTTATGTGCCTCTCACAAACCCTCAGTGAATTCCATTACATACACACACACACACACACACACAAAGGCTCTGTGTGTGTGTATGTAGGTGTGTGTGTGTGTTTGGAAGAGAGAGACAAAGACAGAGAGAGAGATGATGGTGATTGAAATGCTGATTGAGAAGATTCTTAGTAGCTGAAGATAGCCAGGCACCCCCCACAAGGATCAGATCTACATAGGAATGGAATAGTTAAACCTTTTATCATTTTGATCTGGGGTTGAAGAATTCCCATGATTGCAACCATGAAATTAAAAGACACTTACTCCTTGAAAGGAAAGTTATGACCAACCTAGATAGCATATTCAAAAGCAGGGACATTACTTTGTCAACAAACGTCCGTCTAGTCAAGAATATGGTTTTTCCAGTGGTCATGTATGAATGTGAGAGTTGGACTATAAAGAAAGCTGAGTGCTGAAGAATTGATGCTTTTGAACTGTGGTGTTGGAGAAGACTCTTGAGACTCCCTTGGACCGCAAGGAGGTCCAATCAGTCCATTCTAAAGGAGATCAGTCTTGGGTGTTCATTGGAAGGACTGATGTTGAAGTTGAAACTCCAATACTTTGGCTACTTGATGCAATGAGCTGACTCTTTTGAAAAGACCCTGATGCTGGGAAAGATCGAAGGCAGGAGGAGAAGGGAACAGCAGAGGATGAGATGGTTGGATGGCATCATTGACTCAATGGACACGGGTTTGGGTATACTCCGGGAGTTGGTGATGGACAGGGAGGCCTGGCGTGCTGCAGTTCATAGGGTTGCAGAGTTGGACACAACTGAGCGACTGAACTGAACTGATGGATATTTTCCTCCTACTGTTGAAGATTCATATTTTTGGATGAAGTTTGACTTCCCAGTTGTTGACACTAGGACACTGTTTATTGAACCTAGCCTTTTACAGCATTATTTGCTGTTTCAAACCTCCTTGGGGATAAGCTTGTCGGATAAAATATAGGATGCTGATTTAGGTTTGAATTTCAGATAAACAATGAATAATTTTTTAGTGTAAATATGTCCCATGCAATATTTGGTATATATTTGCACTGTGCCATGTTTAGTTGCTCAGCTGTGTCTGAGTCTTTGTGACCCCATAGACTGTAACCCATCAGGCACCTCTGTCCTTGGGGATTCTCCAGGCAAATATACTGGAGTGGGTTGCCATGCCTTCCTCCAGGGGATTTCCCCAACCCAGCAGGCAGATTCTTTACCATCTGAACCACCAGGGAAGCCCATATACTTGCACTAAGTTTGTGTACAATCTTAATTTAACTGGGCATCCTGTGTTTTTATTTGCTACTTAGACAGAAAAGTCACTTGGGACTGAGATGCTAAAATTCACTTTATAGGACATCTGCAGGATACATGGAAATATAAGCCTGTCTCATGCTGGGAAGAGAGCATGAAACCATTGCAGTATATCACCCTGCCAAGAATTAAACTCCTTTTCTAGCACTTTTCTTTTCAAAACATGTGCCAAAGTAATTTTCTAGATTGAAGTAATGAATTCCAGAGCTTTTAATACCATGTACTGTAATTAGTTGGATAATAACCTATAATTATTCAGGAAAAGTGAACCCGTGTATAAATTATTAGAGTTGTAAACTATGCTCTTTCAGTGGAGGAACTTTTGGCCTTTTCTAATCAGCTGTGGCATTCGGAATCCTCTGGTGAGGATTTGGCCCTCTGGGTTGGTCCATCAGCCTCCCGTTTCAGCCATTCTCCTAGACCTCTCTCACTTTCTTTAGAGAGATTGGGCAGGCATGCTGGATGTGCTGTGTCAGGAGATGGCACAGAGCTAGACTAGATATAGAGGAAGCTGTAAGTTCCATGAAGTAGAAGGCCAGGGAGGCATTTCCACAGTAGTTAGGGGTGCAGATGCCCATGGATTTATGGCCTGAACACTGGGAACTAGTCAGGTGAAAAGTGGAGGACATTGTGTATGATGTCCTTTGGCACAAATCACCTCCCGTGGATATCACCAATGGGACACACTTTTTCCACAAAGTACCTCCATCCAAGTACCATGCTTCTCAGAACTGTGAAATTAGTAAAAGTTTATCATTAGAATTCAGTAGCATTTTTCCTCCCTCAGGACATTTTCATTCCTCTGATGCCCTCTGTCTGCTTAATCACTAACAGATTACTTATCACTCTCTAAAGAACTTGCAATTTGAAAAAAGAAATCTGGTGAGGAGTCTGTTTTGGGCTTTTATCCAAGAAGCAAGTCTAATAGTGAAACTTGAAATACTGCAGAGACTTTTGGAATATATTCTAAGAAGTAGAAAGTTTCTGGTGGTCTTTGGTTTTTATCACATAAAAAACTGATATAAGGCAAGCCATGTTCCAACTTTGGAGGGTGTTGGATATCTCAGAAGAAATATGAGGAGGCCCAGTGTAGTGACAAATTGTCCTAACACTTAAGCCCCAGAACAGCCATCAGGGTGACTTCTTAGTCCTCTGACTGATGGGTCAAACATCTAAATTGTTCAAATCTTGGAGCTAACAGATTTTTGTATGCTTACTATAAAAGGATTCTGAGTCTATTTTATGCATTAAATGTTAGAGGGGAAATAATTTCAATAATACCTATATTTACTGAATACCAAGTATGTTCTAGGTGACTTACATTTCTTGTCATTCTTATGGTATTATAAGAATATCACTGGACTCATTTTACATTTGCAGAGTGACACTCACTGAGGATAATGATTTGTCTCAAATTAGTGAGTGGCACAGTCAGAATTGAACCCAGGCTCGTCTACATCCACTTTGTTTGTGTACTGTCATGAGTCTTACATTATTTTGTTAATGGTGACCCTGGAGTGGCACATGATAAAAACCTGCTGCTGTTTAAGTTTTAGAGCTTGAAGGGATCTTAGAGATTATCTAGTACAAATTCTTACATTTTGGAAGTTAAGAATCTGGGCCAGGGCTTCTAAGTGACTTGTATAACATCCCTCAATTGAGTAGAGGCCAAGTTGACATCAGGACCCATATTTTCTATCAGTGCTACTTCTATTTAACTGTCTTATGACTCTGTATGCATGTTTCAGACACAAGATAGATTTTGGTCAAGATTCAGCTACTGGTGTATTCTGTAAGGAGATGTTTCAAGGTATCAGGAATCAGGTATACTTTATTTTCTCTTTTTATCATTCAACTCCATACCAGGAATTATGAGGAACTTGATGATAATGATATCATTTAGGAACTTTTGATTAAAGACAAATAAATGAATCTTCCAGGCAATAAATATATAACCAGAGATTCAAACATAAACAATAAAAAAGAACTTTCTCTTTCCTCTATATATCAGTGCCTAATAATTGAAGGGTCAGTTGTTTAGGTAGAAATACAAACTAATCTTGAAGTCCCCATAGCTGTTATTTATTAGTAATTTTTCTTGCTTGCTACTTGATTTCTTTCAGGCTCTGAGTTTTTGTGGATATGTATTGACTGGTGATATTTTTCATGAATATCATTTTAACGAGGCCACACAACTGTTAGAAAAAAAAGAGAACAGTTTTATTTCTGTTTTTAAGGCTCTATCAGTACTGTTACTCAGAACTCAGTCAAAAGTCCAGCATTTAAAAACTCTAACAAGAATGCTGAAATAGGAGTGTTCTCATGGATTCATATCAATATTTAGTTACTGCCTTCCTGCTAAAGTTTGTGCACTGATTTGGAGGTAAAGGAAATGTAAAGTGTGGTTCTTTTCTTCAATGTATTTATAATTGGCAAACATGTCTGAAAATATACAAAATAAAATGAAACCAAATAAATGACAAATGAGCTGTGTGCTTGGTAAGATAAGAGTAGAAAGGTCACTTTGAGCTGATAAGGGCAGCAGAGGATTCATAAACTAGGCAGAACACAAGCTGGATCTGAAGTTCATTTAGAATATTAAGATGACACTGATATCATCAGTGTGTTTGCCACACTTTGAAGAAAAAGTGTGTGGTTCAAAATGGCTTTGATGAGTTAGAGAAAAGTCTAGAAACTGAAAAAGCCAAGTCCAAGAAGGAGTGCTAGACTTCCTTGGTGGTCCAGTGGTTAAAAATCCACCTGCCAGGGCAGATCTCACATGGTACAGGGCAACAAAACCCGTGCACCACAGTTACTGGAGACCAGTGGAAGCCCACGCTCTAGAGCCCATGCTCCACAAAAGAAGCCAGCGCAATGAGAAATCTGCACACCACAACTAGGGAGTAGACCCTGCTTGCTGCAATTAGAGAAAATCTATTAGCAGCCACAAAGAGAGAGCACAGCCAAAAATAAATTAAAAATAATAAAATTTTAAACATTTAGAAAATAAGTCTACCTATTTCTTTATACAGGGTAGATAGATTAGGAGGGAGTGATTCATTTATTCTTTTAACAAAGTTTTGTTAAGCACCCTGTAGGAGCAGAGAGTATGGTGGAGAGCAGAAGCAGATATATCCTGAAGTAGGTATTGAGAGAAACAGGTGCTTTTGGGGTTCTGCACATATCTAAGTCTGTTGTTTACATTCTGGGCAACGAAATATTGAAAGGCTGAACTTCTAGAGACTGAGAAAGGTGGGAAGAGAGTGCTTGGTGCTTTTAGACAAAGAAAAGGCACAGGATCATAGTGAGTGGAGGTTAGCTGACAGTGAGTCAGTAATATGGCATTGCATTATTATTACTAATGTTGTTATTGTTATTATTGTTTTAAGAGCAAGCCTAACTTTGGCCTTGAATCCTTGGTGGCTTAGATGGTAAGGAAAGTGCCTGCAATGCAGGAAGTGTCAGTTTGATCCCAGAGTCAGGAAGAGCTCCTGGAGAAGGAAATGGCAACCCACTCCAGTACTCTTGCCTGGAGAATTCCATGGACAGAGGAGCCTGGCAGGCGTCCATGGGCTCACAAAGAGTCGGACATAACTGAGCTACTAACACTTTCACTTTCATTTTTTAAGACAAGTCTCACTGAGTAAGCAAGTGGTCTCATTATATGAAGGTAAATTATTTTGGTCACGCTCAGCATCCAGAATTTTTCTTTCTCCTATGGATTAAGACCACACAAAGAAAAGAAAACAAAAGGATCCACTCTTTTCGATCCCTTTTTATCTCACTTCTCTTCCACTTTCAGCCCCTCCTTATCCATTCCTTCCCTAAAAATTAATTTAAAATATAGAGACCTCTGAGATGCCCTCTATTAAAAGACCCATAGTCATTTGCCATGCTTTATTCTGTTGTCATTTCAAGCTGTCAGTTTCTCCCCTGAATTTGGCCAGCACAATACCCGCCATATTAATGCTTTCCTGACTTCCAGCCTGAGAGCTGGTCTATTCTCACAGTAACTGCCAAACTTATGCATAAAGTTAAAGTTGGAACCTTTTGTCTATGCAGACAGAGGAATTCACAGAACAATTACTGTGGGAAGTGACTGTTCACAATTTGCTGGGAAACAGCTTTGCTGACTTGTGTGCACTGCAAGATAATTTAGCTCTGAAGAACAGGGAATAATAATCAAGTCCTTTCTTGAGGACCCTTGTAATAAGTGGAGAGCACAGCCACAGCAGCTGACTATGTGAGTTCAGAAAATGCCACCTCTACGGGCAGTTTTTAATCATTGAGAAGCTGATGTATAAGCCTTGCCAGCGAGCTGTTTTCTACTCTTTTCCTTTTTACTGTAGGCACACAGAGCTGAGCTCATTCATCCCTTTACCTGTGCAGTTGAGGGTTTGGGAGGGATCCTGTCAGACCTTGAGCCCACTTCCCTCCCACTTTTATGGCTAATGCATTTTAGGTGCAGGCACAGGCCTTTGAGCTAATTCATAAGAAAGGATGAAAATTAGTCCCTAGAAGGCTGAAAAAAAGAATTTCTCCAGAATAAGTTCTTTTTTCCTGTGATAACACTTTTTATGAGTTATACTTAAATTTTAAAAATAATAAAATATTTTGATCTTTGAAAAATCTGTTACCTTTGTTCAGAGAGTTGATGCCCTTTAGATAGGGAATTAAGGTACATCATTTAAAAGGCCAGCTTGTCTCTAATGACCTCTGTGACCTCAAGTAAGTCTTCCTAATGATGAGTAGGAGTTAGTTTCCTTATCTGTATGTAGCTGCTGGGGTGGCCCTTGCCTCAGCTTAAGCATAGATTGGGCTGGGTGTCCTAGCAGCCCAAGCTCATCTTCCACTGAGCACATTCTCATGAAATAACAGTCACAAGAGCATCTCTCTCTTCTTCATCAGAAGAGAAAAAAAGGACATTTCTGTGGAGGTATAAGGGCAACACAAGAAAAGAATAAGATAATGAAGGAGCAGATAATTTGGGTTCATTCTGAGCCCCCAGAACAAGAGAAGTTATAAGCAGAAGCTGAAGATATTTTGGGGAAGGTCGTGATGAGCCTCTAAGCATAGGTGAGGCTCCTTTGAGGCTCAGTTGGTGCAATACAACCCAGAAGTAGACAGAGGGTCATTCTCTTCCATCAGCCAACAGCTCAGAAGTGAGGAGAATTCCAGCTAAAGCCTTTCCAGGTTTGGTAAAATTGATTGCCCTATAAGAGAGGTAGGAGGGAAAGTGGGACTGAGAAGAGATCTTTAGCCCCATACAATCAGCACTGAGTATTTTAAAAGATGATACTTTGCAAGGAAAAACTTAGACTATATCAACCCTGGCTACAGTGTCATTCATACAGTCTCAAGGTTTGACATGCCACCAGAGAAATAATTTTTTGTAGTGGGAAAAATGGTGAGGAAACTTGACAGCCTCTCTGATGCTGGGAGGGATTGGGGGCAGGAGGAGAAGGGAATGGCAGAGGATGAGATGACTGGATGGCATCACTGACTCGATGGGCGTGAGTCTGAGTGAACTCTGGGAGTTGGTGATGGACAGGGAGGCCTGGCGTGCTGCGATTCATGGGGTTGCAAAGAGTCGGACATGACTGAGTGACTGAACTGAACTGAACTGTATTAATAAAAAGAATGAAGTCAGAAAATGGACAGTTTCCTTGAAGGGTCTTTTTCGGCCTTACTAGAAACCTTTGAACTTTGACTGAAACATGCCTTCTGAGAGGTAGGCTCTAGAAAGAAATAAAATAAGGATGTTGATAGTTTGTATGGCTCTTTGCTGGAGTTTGTCTAACTGCTCTAGCAGAATGCTGTGATGGAGAACTTGGTTATATTTAACATTTATTCAAATATGGGAAGCTGTAGGACAGTGCAAGTTTCATAAGCTTGATGAGCTGGAAAAGAATGAACAAATGAACACTTATTTGTGTTGTTGTCTTACAGAAAGCCATTGTTCATTCATTTTCAAAATATGTTGCACAGAGCCCTGAATTTCCCTCAGTGTCTACTTAGAGGACCCCCCTCCTCCCTCCCCCCTCC
>SJYA01002157.1:22334-38279 GCA_006410615.1 Neotragus moschatus | reverse complement strand
TCCTCCCTCCCCCCTCCCCCCTCCCTGCAGTGGAATGAGAGAGTGCGAAAATGTGATGGGTGGGGAGGGAGGCCAAGAGTTGGGATTCCTGGTCTCCTACCTACACTTCAACCATTAGTGGCTTGGCAATGAATATTGGGCCACTGCTTATGACTTTGTTTAAACAAAGCACTCCTTGGCTGATCCATGGCCATTGTAATAGAGGCTGTGGCTAGAAGGAAGTAGTTAGTTCAAAACTCATTGCCAGAGAAGTCTTAATGCAGGATTTGGTGCAGGTTCAGGCTACAGTGGCAACCTGAAAAGTTTTTTTGGTTCTCTAGGCTTCTCATGGGCTTTAAGAGAAGGGGAGGAACTCTCACCCAATTGAAATAGTTACTAAGACCCTTGCCAGGGTTGAGGAGACAGCACAATCAATGATTTCATATTTCAGAACAGTGCCCAAATATACTGCAAAGGCCACTGAAACTGTAGGGAGCATATTTCCACCCTGAAGTGTGACTGTTTTATGAAACAAGAGCCAGTGACTTCTGAAGCAGAAATTCTATTATTGTTGAACAGAGGGTGACCATTTCCTGGAATATTTCAAGTTTAGAGATCCCTTAATGAGTGAAGGCTATGGTTTTTCCAGTGGTCATGTGTGGAAGTGAGAGTTGGACTGTGAAGAATGCTGAGTGCCGAAGAATTGATGCTTTTGAACTGTGGTTTTGGAAAAGACTCTTGAGAGTCCCTTGGACTGCAAAGAGATCCAACCAGTCCATTCTGAAGGAGCTCAGCCCTGGATGTTCATTGGAAGGACTGATGCTAAAGCTGAAACTCCAATACTTTGGCCATCTCATGTGAAGAGTTGACTCACTGGAAAAGACTCTGATGCTGAGAGGGATTGTGGGCAGGAGGAGAAGGGGTCAACAGAAGATGAGATGATTGGATGGCATCACTGACTCGATGGACATGAGTCTGAGTAAACTCCAGGAATTATTGATGGACAGGGAGGCCTGGAGTGCTGTGATTCATGGGGTCACAAAGAGTCAGACATGACTGAGCAACTGAACTGAACTAATTAGTGATCCAGAAACAAAATATAGTTGAAAGCACAGAGCTGTATTCTATGGTTTTCCTTCCTACCCCACCATCCCCCAGTTCCCAGTGCATATTCCTAAACTGCTACATGTAGTTGAGGACTGATTAAGCTCTTGAAGAAAAGAGATTGAACTCTTTTCCAAACTCTTCAAACCTTGAGCTTGAACTCAAAGTTGCTCAGGCTCCAAACCTGGAATTCTTTGACTCTCACATTTCACATCTAATCTATTAGCTAGTTTTGTTGGGTCTATCCTCAGTATCAATTCAGAATTCCATTTCTCACCACTTCCTTAACTACCACCTTGGTGTCAGTCTCATTTTCCTGTTATCTGGATTCTTGCTATAGTTTCCTAATTGTCATCCCCTCTCCCACCGCCTATTCTCAGTGGAGAAGTCAGAGTTATTCTGTTAAGATGTGAAGAATGTGGGTCATTGTACTTCCTGTTTAAAATTGCATTTCACTCATAGTAAGTCAGTGTCTTCATAAAGGCCTACAGGGCCCCTCTACTTAGTATACGTGCTTGGATGCTAAATTGCTTCAGTTGTGTCTGACTTTGTGCAATCCTATAGACTGTTGCTTGCCAGGTTCCTCTGTCTATAGGATTCTCCAGGCAAGAATACTGGAGTGGGTTGCCATTTCCTACTCCAGGGAATCTTCCTGACCCAGGTATTGAACCTGTGTCCCCCATATCTCCTAAATTGCAAGTGGATCCTTTACCACTGGGGAAACCTCCTACTTAATATGATCTTCCATTATTTCTCTGAACTCATTTCCCATTCACTCCAGACATACTGGCCTTCTTGCTGTTTCTTTTAAAAATTTATTTATTTATTTATTTCTAGCTGCACTGGGTCTTCATTGCTGCACAGGCTCTTCTCTGTGATGAGCATGGGTTGCTTTCTAGGTGTGGGGCATGGGCTTCTCGTGGTGGTGGTTTCTCTTGTTGCAGAGCACAGGCTCTAGGGCATGCAGGCTTCAATAGTTGCAGTGCAGGGGCTCAATACTTGTGGCTCGTGGACTTTGGAGCACAGGCTCAATAGCATACAGGCTTAGTTTCTCTGAGGCATGTGGGGTCTTCCTGGATTAGGGATAAAACCCAGGTCTCCTGCATTGACAAGTGGATTCTTTACCAATGAGCCACCAGGGAAGCCCCAGTACAGATATCTTTTTAAGATCCTGACTTCATTCCCTTTGGATATAGTCCCAGAATTGAAATTACTGGATTATAAAGTTGCTTTACTTTTAACTTTTTGAGGATCCTCCACACTTCCTACCAACAATGTACAAAGGTTCTCTTTTCTCCATATCTTCACCAATACTTTTATCTTTTTTCTTTCTGATGTCAACTTAAAAAATTGCACAACATGAAATTTGCAAGTTAAGTTTTGTTTGGGGCAAAATGAAGACTGCAGCTAGAGAGACAGCACCTCAGAGATCTCTGAGAAATTTCTCCAAGGATGCAAGGAGAAAAGTCAGTATATATGTGATTTTGGTGAAGGGGGAAGCTCTGCAATCAAGCACATAGTTTTTTAGAAAGTTTCTACTACTGTCATGAAGATTTTCACTGGTCAAGAGGTCACAGTTGAGGAGATACAAGAATTGGGCTCATAAAACTGGCTCCTGAAAATATCTAACCATCTGAACACCTATCTTTGCAGTTTTTTCCCTGAGCACAAAGTGCTTCATTTCTGGTCTCCACCCTGAACTCCTTTCAGGGGGACTTGGAGAAGGAAATGGCAACCCATTCCAGTATTCTTGCCTGGAGAATCCAATGGACGGAGGAGCTTGGTGGGCTACAGTCCATGGGTCGCAAAGAGTCGGACACGACTGAATGACTTCACTTTCACTTTGAAGGTCAGTAGCTACAGGAGTTCATGATTTAATCCTTGTAGATGTAAATGGCAAGTGACAATTTATAGTTGACAGTGATAATAGCATTTTAAGAGGTATGAGATGATATAATATTGTGGCTTTGATTTGTATTTTCATAGCAGAGCACCTTTTCATATACGTATTGACCATTAGTACATCTTCTTTTGAGAAATGTCTATTCAGGTCCTTTGCCTATTTAAAAAATTTGGGATATTAGCTTTTGCTATTAAGTTGTATGCATCCCTTATATATTTTGAATATTAGCCCAATTATCAGATATATAGTTTGCAAAAATTTTCTCCCATTCCATAGGTTGCATTTTTACTCTGTTGATTGTTTCCACTGCTGTACAGAGATTTTAATTTGATGCAGTTCCACCTGTCTATTTTTCTTTTTGTTATCTATGCTTATGTTATCATATCTAAAAATCATCAACATGAGCTAGTCTTTATTTTCTGGAAAGCAGAATAAACTGAGTTTCCTACTATCTGAATTCTCCTCTGAAATCCTATGTCACTCAAAATAAATAAAGAGAAACAGTTTGTGGGGAATTAGTAGAGCAGAGGGAGTGCCTACGTTCCAGAAGTCAAAACAGGAAGACAGGTACCTAGAGCATTTCTGGGCACAGTTCACGGTCAGGTCCCACAGTGCTGACTACTATTGTTTCTCGCCTTTCTGATTGAAGGGAGAACACAAACCTTCCTAAAATGTACACTAGTCATCCTCCAAGTCCTAGACAGTTTCTTTCTCTATTCAGTATATACTCTACTCAGGGACTTCATCAGCCCATCTCTTGCCCAGATCCTTTGTGAAAACGGTCTTTTTATCTGAGCATTGGGTGAGGGATTACAATGAAGTTTGTTGTAATGTCATGTGCACGACTATATTGTGTATTGTTACACTGCATTAGAGTACAGTGATGACTCTATTTGAGCCAAGGGACATTTTCTGGAATCTCTGCTGTGATATTTGAGAATATTACTATGCTGTATATGGACTTGCCTCAAGTACTGCAGTTAAAAAAGAAAAACAACACAAACTTTCCAATAAATGTAATAATTCCAAAGTGGAAGGATGCAATTCTGACTCTTCCTTTCTTTTACTTCTAAACATGTGCCCATAAGAATTACTCAGAAGCACTGAAAATATAAATTGTGAGAAAAATCAAGTTTAATTGAATGCCATCTCTTTTGGTGGATATGGGTCAAACCAATCCTCTTACCTCGTTTCATCAGATTGCAAAGAGCCTCCTACTTCTTACTGTATACTTCAGTTCTGATGGTTATGTGGATAAAATACACAAACTAAGATTATCTTAAAAGAATTTCAGAATCTCCCAGCATACTGGCAGAGGCAGTAATGATGTAAAATCCCTGCTGAATGGTTAGCAATATTCATTCTGTGTTATTTCTTCTCATGTAGCCTTTATCTTTTGGGCCAGCTGCAGACGAATGGTTTGGAAGCTGGGTTTTTGGCTGAAGAATTTAGGTTATATGTTTATATTATTTATTGGTGACCTCTGGACCTCAGTAATCAACATCTTCACAACTTTTGCCAGAGAGATTGTGCCCCTAAAGGCTCTCAGTAAATGGTTATTCTTATTTCTTTCTTCTTTCCTTTGGTATCTCCCCTGCAGACTGGGATAGTTTATGTGGCATGGGTGAAAGCATAAATGGGGAACTTTGGGAGAAATAAAAAGCAAGGGGATTTTCAGTGCATTAGGTAAATAACACACAAAGGTGTGCACATGTTCTAAGTGAGCTCTGGCTTTGAGGTCTGAAGACAAAGAATAGTTGCTTGGTTCTGGAACACGTCACTCAGGGTTGTAGTTCCCGTGGTCCATTCTGGCCTGAGGGCATAAGGAGTGTCTCGCAGTTTTTGGTTGAGGTATTTCTATTGATTCCTCTGGTCTTTGTCTCCTGGTTTCTGAAGCTAAAGCTTTTGTGGACAGTGTGGTCCTTCGGGTCTTTGCTAGGTGAAATTGAAGAACTATTGTATCAGATGAGTTCTACCCAGAAAGAAATGAGATTCTTTGGGCAAATTTAGTGTCCTTAGGTATGTAGCTTGTGCCTAGATACATGTCAATAAGAGAGGAAAAAAACGTTAACACTGGTGTTTGAGGAAGAAAGGTGGAATTCATATCCTTATATAATTAAACTAGTACCTTGCTGGCTCAGATGGTAAAGAATCTTCCTGAAATGTGGGAGACCTGGGTTCAATCTCTGGGTTGGGGAGATCCCCTGAAGAAGGGAATGGCTACCCACTCCATTATTACTGCCTGGAGAATTCCATGGACAGAGGAGCCTGGCTGGCTATAGTCCATGGAGTCGTAAAAAGTCAGATATGACTGAGTGATTATTCTTTTTTTTTTTTTTTTTTTAGTAATAAAGCTAGTAAGTGGAAATTATCATCTTGGTGTATTATTCCTGCTTCAGATAGGCCCACTGTCGTTTGGACTGATCTAACCAGAGCAGAATTCCAAACCTGTAGCTTGAGGTTGTGCTATTCCTTCATTCATTCACTTGCTCACTCAGCCATCCATCCATCGCATCCATCTTATTTATCCATCTATTTATTCAAGAAATAGTCATTCAACACTTATGTGTTGAGCTAGACACTTTTGATTCAGAGAAAAGAGTCAGTTTCCCCTTCTCATTGTAACAGGAGAAACACAGACAGATCAGTGATTATAGCATAGAGTCGGTTGCTCTATAAGCAAGCACAGTGATGCTGGAGAGGGGTGTCCCATGCTAGCTGAGAAATGAGGGCTTAGCTGAGTTTTGACAGATGAGAAGGGGTCAGCTTCTTGAAGAGGGAGGAGAGGGCCTCCTGGGCAGTGGGACAATGTCCCATCATCTGGTTGAAGGCTCTTTTTCAAATCATTCTTACTCTATCTCCTTCTAACTGGATGAAACCTACTAATGTCTGGTGTCAAGATTCTTGTGTGCTCACTGAATTCACCTGAGGACTCTGAGCCTTTTTTGGTCTAGCAATTATTTAATTCTAAGGAAAGTATGTGGAAGCCACTGCTCAATTGATTTCAGGGAAGACTGAGATATTGTGCCTTCTGGAGATTCTGCTTTTCTTTTTAAGGAACTCACAACAGCTTCACAATAAAATTGTTCTCATTAAAATAACCCCTGAAAGTGAAAGTTGCTCAGTTGTGTCTGACTCTTTGCTATGCCATGGACTGTAGCCTGCCGGGCTCCTCTGTCCATGGAATTCTCCAGACAAGAGTACTGGAGTGGGTAGCCATTCCCTTCTCCAGGGGATCTTTTCAACCCAGGGATTGAACTGGGGTCTCCTGCATTGCAGGTGAATTCTTTGCCAACTGAGCCACCAGGGAAGCCCAAGAATACTGGAGTGGGTAGCCTCTCCCTTCTCCAAGGGATCTTCCTCACCTGGGAATTGGACTGGGGTCTCCTGCATTGCAGGTAGATTCCTTACCAGTTGAGCTACCACTAACTGATAAAAGCTTGAATAGTCTTTGGGATTTCCTGCTAAGATTTGTAATAAATGGTGAAACCTGAAGTCAAGAGATGACACTTTATAAAGGTNGAATTCTTTGCCAACTGAGCCACCAGGGAAGCCCAAGAATACTAGAGTGGGTAGCCTCTCCCTTCTCCAAGGGATCTTCCTCACCTGGGAATTGGACCGGGGTCTCCTGCATTGCAGGTAGATTCCTTACCAGTTGAGCTACCACTAACTGATAAAAGTTTGAATAGTCTTTGGGATTTCCTGCTAAGATTTGTAATAAATGGTGAAACCTGAAGTCAAGAGATGACACTTTATAAAGGTGGCTGAAAAGAAATTATTAAAGAAATGTTGACAAAGTGAGTCAAATAATGGCCTGGCACTATTCTTTGAGTAGAAGGCCCAGCTTTGATCTTTTCCCACTGAACTGACTGATTCACAATATACAGTGTCTTATCGTTATCCTCCTCTCAAGTACACCATTCCTCCTTTTGTTCAGCTGCAAGCTTTTGTTTTCATTTCTGGCTTTCTCATGATCACTGAGAGGGCTGGTAGTATTATTTAAATACAACATATGCTCTTTCTGATTGTTGGAGAAATTTCCAAAGGTAAAGGGACCTTTTCTAATATCACATAAAAGTATCTGAGCATTTTTTCCTCTCTTTTTTGACATGAGGAAAAATGGAGGCCTGAGGTTTGAGCACTGCCAAGTCCAATCAATCTAGGATCTAAGTGATGGGCAAGTACACTCCTCCTACACCTGAGCCGTGTGTCTCTTTGAGGTTTGATGGTAAACACTGAATGACAAGAGGTGAGTGACTTGTGTCCTAATTGATGCCTACTCTAAAAGGTCAGAGGTCCTGATTTTAAATGAAGATATCTGACTTATGACAAGGCTGGAAGAAGCAGTCTTGATCAGAGAAAACTTTTTAACCCCTGAGTGGGTCAGAGATAGCAGATGATATGCATTGTGGTGGTTGGAGAAGGAAATTGAGTCAATTCACAATTGACTCAAGGGATACAGGATAGAATTCCAAGCTTATATGGACATTGAGTCCATGACCTTGATTCCATTTCTAAGAAACTAGAGCAACTGAAGTTCTCAAGGGGTTTCAAGTGGAAATGGTAAAGTAGGGAAATTCGCATGAAGTATGCTCATGGGTGTCAGATGGATCTGAATTTCAGATCTGAGTCTCCCACTCATAAGCTGTATGGTTCTAGACAAGTTACTTAAACTCTCTGTCCATGTCCTCTTATATAAAGTGGAGATAATTATTTCAGAATGAATAGCAAAGACTATTTATTATTAAGACAAAAAGAATTGTATAAACATGACTAAAGTGACTGGCACCCAATAAAGGATACCTACACATAGTAGGAAAAATTAGCCAGGAAGTGAACTACAAGGGTAAGATAGGAATGATGCATGCAGACAATGGGAAGCCTCTATAAGTCAATTGATTACACAATTGACCTCCACACTTCAAAGTCAGTAATAACAGCAATGAAACATAATAACAATGACAATTTGAGTTATAGAATTTTGATATTATGAAATGATGTGATTCTGATTCAGCCATGCTTCAGTGCTGCCTGGCATCCATTTGGGATCTGAGTTTGATGCCTAATTGGCTCTGCCTTCCTTACAAGTCTTGGGATCTGAAACCCTCTTATTAGCAATACAAAAGAAGTGAATAAAAAGTGAAAGAGCTAGCTAGTTGGTCTTTAGAACAGGTCTTGGACTCAGTTCACCACCCAACTGTTTATCTGTAGGGGAGCAGAAAAGCTCATGAGAAGACTGCAGGACCATCTCTCTGGGTAGTATATTCACCTAGCAAGGTCTGCTTAGGAAGAGTGGTCACAGAGCACAGAGGCCCCCATCCATTAGGAAGACATGAACCAGTGTAGACCCTACAGCTCCTTCATCTCTAGAGGCAAGGAGCTGGTAGCTAACATTTACCAAGTGTCCTCAGGCAGTCCTGCCTGGTTAAAATATCATGTTCTTAAGTTCCCTGCTAGGAAGTACCAAAAAGGAAGAACTGGCTACTCTTCTGACCGAAAATACAAGAGCATGAGCCCTTCTTTGTGAAAAGTATCCTGCTGCTGCTTCTGCTGCTAAGTCACTTCAGTTGTGTCCAACTCTGTGCGACCCCATAGACGGCAGCTCACCAGGCTCCCCTGTCCCTGGGATTCTCCAGGCAAGAACACTGGAGTGGGTTGCCATTTCCTTCTCCAATCAGTCAAAGTGAAAAGTGAAAGTGAAGTCGCTCAATCAGGTCCGACTAGTAGCAACCCCATGGACTGCAGCCTACCAGGCTCCTCCATCCATGAGATTTTCTAGGCAAGAGTACTGGAGTGGCTTGCCATTGCCTTCTCCTAGTTGTTGCAAATTCTGATGTTTGCTTTTTACCTTACCTTTTAAACTTGCAGAATGTCTTTAATTGTAATATAACTTGACTCTGTATTCTCTTTTTGACTCTTAACTTTTTAAACTGCCCAGTTTGGTAGATATTACTTTATTTTTTTGTGTGTGTTAGAAATCCATAGTAAAGAATTTACAGTAAATATTTTTTGAATATTATGTGAATATTTTTTGAAAACCAGTAAGTTATATTGTCAGGTGAGCATTCATTTCTCTGTACAGAAAATCAATTTTGTTTACTTGTTAATAGACTGAGTTTTGGGTGCTGATATAAGATCTTATTCGGCAAACATAGGCTTGTGAAGCTATGCTAGAATGCACTAGGGTTCAGAGTTAAACAAAAGAGATCCAGCTGTGTCATCTACACTCACAATTCTAGCAAACTTCTCCATCCATGCCTTTTCTAAGGACATAGGATGAAAAAGGCAACTCTATCACAACGGAAATACCCATTTTGGATTGGAGTCTCTGATTCTTTTCTGTACTTTCAAAAGAAGCCTGATGACTAGATGGAAGGGTTTTGTAAATAGGAAAGCCCCATTTTAATATCATCTGTTAATACTTCTACTATTAGTTCAGTAATTTGGCTCTATTCAGAGAATATTTATTAAGTGATTTCTAAGTCAAGGCTATGGTTTTTCCAGTAGTCATGTATGGATGTGAGAGTTGGACTATAAAGAAAGCTGAGCACAGAAGAACTGATGCTTTTGAACTGTGGTGTTGGAGAAGACTCTTGAGAGTCCCTTGGACAGAAAGGAGATCCAACCAGTCCATACTAAAGGAGATCAGTCCTGGGTGTTTATTGGAAGGACTGATGTTGAAGTTGAAACTCCAATATTTTGGCTATCTGGTGGAAAGAGCTGACTCATTTGAAAAGACATTGAAACATGTATAATATCATATATGAAAAGAGTCGCCAGTCCAGGCTCGATGCATGATACTGGATGCTTGGGGCTGGTGCACTGAGATGACCCAGAGGGATGGTACGGGGAGGAAGGAGGGAGGAGGGAGGGGGGTTCAGGATGGGGAACACGTGTATACCTGTGGTGGATTCATGTTGATGTATGGCAAAACCAATACACTATTGTAAAGCAATTAACCTCCAATTAAAATAAATAAATTTATATTTAAAAAGGACCCTGATGCTGGGAAAGATTGAGGGCAGGAGGAGAAGGGGACGACAGAGGATGAGATGGTTGGATGGCATCACCGACTCAATGGACATGAATTTGGGTAAACTCTGGGAGCTGGTGATGGACAGAGAGGTCTGGCGTGCTGTGGTTCATGGGGTCCCAAAGAGTTGGACATGACTGAGTGACTGAACTGAACTGAACTGAACTGAATATGCTTGGCATATTCTGAATTCTTTGGAGAATTTTTTTTTTTTTTTTAAATTCACAGGACTTGATTTTTCCTCTCAAGGCAATTATAATTTACTGGGAATATTTGGCATAAATATTTTGTATTTATGAACAAAACAAAAAAATTGAGTACTTAACCACAGAATAAATTAAGAAAACATTTTGAAGAATATGCATATTAGGAATTCAGTTTTCAGCTACAGTATTTACTATTATACACATGTGTCACGGTTGGTTGTGAGATTTATTGCAGGTAACTTACTAGTAATAATAACTGAAAACCTAAAATTTGTGAGTTATTTATTTTGTATATAATTAGGGTGGATTCAGTGTAATTTCTAAACATCACTTGTTTGGATGCTGAAATATTTTCTTGAAGGAAAAATCAGAGAAGTTGAAGCTAACAAGCTGTAATTATAGTATTGCTTTTTGTTTAGGAGTTCTGGCCTTGCAATCACTCAAATCCCAAGTCCCTCACTTTGATCTAACATCATTCAGATGTTAGATCCTTGGTTTGCCATGAGGATTCATGGAGAGAATCCCTGAGCAGTGTGCCCACCTTACCAAGAAGCAACCATCAGATAAATGTCAACCAGTGTCATTATTAAATATGTGTGGTGCTGAGTATGCAGCTATTATTCTAAGAGACCAGAACAGAGCAAGCAGTGCTGGCTTCAGTGAAGAAGGAAAGCCTAAGAACAGGACACCTGCAAGAATGGTGCAGGTTAAGGAGACGCATTCATTGCACTTTTGCTGGTCTAGTGCCAGGCCCCATGCTATGTCTCACTTCCTGTTTCGCCAATCCTGAATTTTCTATTTGATGTCCTTGGAGTTTGACTGATCCTTACATGAATGGATTGTTTGGCTTTGAGAAAGTGTGTCATCCCTTGACTCTTTTCTTCTTTTTCTCATACAAACAAGTTCCTATTTATCACTTATATTCCTCCATCAGTGCAGACTGGCCCTTCCCAAGCCAGGATCCTCAACCTACGTTGGACCTTTGGCTTATCCCTCAAGCTATTTCTTTGTTCTTAGTCAACCCAACTGCATTTCTATCTGTAATTTTTCAAATCATCACCTCCCTTAACACAACTACTTACACTCGTTTAAAAAATATTTTAAGTATCTTTAAAAAAAAGTAAAGAGAAATAAGAAGTTCCACAGATATATTAATTTTCAATTATTTTGAAGATTCTGCCCTATTTGATTACTAGTGGCTTAGACAGTAAAGAATGTCTACAATGTAGGAGACCCAGGTTCGACCCAGGAGACCAGGTTCCTGGTTTGAGAAGATCCCCTGAAGAAGAGAATGGCAATCACTTCAATATTCTTGCTTGGATAATTCCATGGACAGAGAAGCCTGGTGGGCTGCAGTCTATGGGGTCGCAAAGAGTCAGACATCACTGAGCAACTAACACTTTCCCTTTCAGACAGTAAATAGTTTGCCTGCAATGCAAGAGACACAGATTTGATCCCTGGGCCAAAAAGATTTCCTGGAGAAGTGAATGACAACCCATTTCAGTAATATTGCCTGGAGAACTCCATGGACAGAGGAGTGTGGTTGGTTACAGTCCATGGGGTCTCAAAGAGTCAGAAACACAACTGAGAAACCAACACATTTACTTTTCATCCCTTTTTGTTTTTCTCCTGTGTTGAACTATTCTTATTTTTTTAACTGAAATATAGGAGTATGACTCAGAAGCCAGACAATAGAGCCAATTTTAAGATCATGCTTAGCTGAAAGAAAAACTTTAGCCACAAACCCACCATATCCCTCCCTAACCTGAATATCCATCCTAACACCTAGACACAGCTCCACACAACTTCCTGCAGGCTTCTGTGCTAGACATCTCATGCCAAACAGTGAAACAGGACCACAGCTCAGTCCATCAGCAGACAGGGTGCCTAAAATAGTACTAAAGTCACAGATACCCAAAACACACCCTCTGATATGGCCCTATCAGTTAGAGGGAAAAGACTCAACCCCACCCACCAGAGCAGAAGCACCAGTCCCAACCATCAGGAAACCTACACAAGCCTCTGAACCTACTCACTCACCAGGGGTCAGACAACAGAAGTAAGAGGAACTATANAAAATAGTACTAAAGTCACAGATACCCAAAACACACCCTCTGATATGGCCCTATCAGTTAGAGGGAAAAGACTCAACCCCACCCACCAGAGCAGAAGCACCAGTCCCAACCATCAGGAAACCTACACAAGCCTCTGAACCTACTCACTCACCAGGGGTCAGACAACAGAAGTAAGAGGAACTATAACCCTGCAGCCTGCAGAAAAGAGACCATAAATGCAGTAAGTTAGAGAAAATAAGATTACAGAGAAATATGTTGCAGATGAAGGAGCAAGGTAAAAAATAAGGTCAAATAAATGAATAGGAAGTAGGCAATCTACCTGAAAGAGCTTTCAGAGTAATGATAGTAAAGATGATCCAAAATCTTGGAAATAGAGTGAAGGCGCAGATGGGGAAAATACAAGAAATGTTAAAAAGGACTTAGAAGAACTAAAGAACAAGCCAAGAGTGATGAAAAATACAATAAATGAAGTGAAAAATATGCTAGAAGGAATCAATAGCAGAATGAGTCAGAAGAACAGATAAGTGAGTTAGAAGACAGAATGATGGAAATAACTGCTGAAGAGCAAAATAAAGAAAAAAGAATGAAAAGAAATGAGGACGATCTCAGGACCTTTGGGATAACATTAAATGCAACTACATCTGAATTATAAGGTCATAACAGAAGTGCGCCGGCTGTGATGGACTGCACAGAAGCGTGGCTGAGAGGAGCTAACCCTTGCCCAAGGTCATGGGCAGTGACCGAGTGCCAGGCTGTGTTGGCACAGCAGTGGCTGAGAGGAGCTACCCCATGTCTGAGGTCAGGGGTGGCAGCCAAGAGAAGCTACAACATGCCTGAGGTCAGGTGAGGCAGCGGAGAGAAGCAACCCCACATCCAAGGAGCGGCAGCTGCGCGGGTGCAGGAGGGCCGAGAAGCGCTACTCCACGTTCAAGGTCAGGAGGGGCAGTGGTGAAGAGATACCCCTCTTTCAAGGTAAGGAGCAGTGGCTGCACTTTGCTGGAGCAGCCATGAAGAGATACCCCATGTCCAAGGTAAGAGAAACCCAAGTAAGATGGTNTGGGATTTCTTTGGAAGGAATGATGTTAAAGCTGAAACTCCAGTACTTTGGCCACCTCATGTGAAGAGTTGAACATTGGAAAAGACTCTGATGCTGGGAGGGATTGGGGGCAGGAGGAGAAGGGGACGACAGAATATGAGATGGCTGGATGGCATCACTGACTCGATGGACGTGAGTTTGAGTGAACTCCAGAAGTTGGTGATGAACAGGGAGGCCTGGTATGCTGGGGATTCATGGGGTCGCAAAGAGTCGGACACGACTGAGCGACTGAACTGAACTGAACTGAGGTTAAGTAGTAATCATTTCTTCTTTTCTGTATGGTAACTCTCCTATATTCCAACTTTAGACATTAGTATCATCTTATTATTTTTGTGTGTGTGGTCTTAAGTATACTGATGCCTGACTACTTGGTTTGCAAGCTTCAAACCGCACATACACATATCCCAGTTAATACCTACACAATAATCAGTAAGAGTGACTTCTGTATATTTTTAGAGCATAGACCAGTTCATACTATTATAGTACATTTAGCTTCATCTTTTAATCTTATTTAAGTAGATAAATATATTTAGTGCTCACTCCTAGAACATCATGTTAAAAACCTTCCAATTATTTTGTAGCCATCTGAAGCTTATTCAGAATAGGCTCATGGAAACAATATTCTCTAAGTTCAAGTGTGTCTGTGACCTTTATCTGAATACAATTTTGGATAGATTTGAAACTCCAATTTGCAGGTTTTTTTTTTTCCTTTGAGTATGTTAAACGTGCTACAGCTTACTCGTATGACATATTGTTGTCAAATAATATTGATGTTTTTCCTTTTGGGGGAGGCCAAAGTTAGTAGTTTTGTAGCACTTATTCATATCTTGGGTCGGTGGCAATTCTCTGTTATGAAGTTTTGTTGATAAAGGCTCCTCTAGACTTTCTCTCCTTGGTCATGGATGATCTGATTGGGTTGTATCTTCTACATATACAGTATAGTCTCAAAAACTGTACTCTCACAAGATCATGCTGTCTTCCCTATCCCTTATTGGAAGATCTTGTTTCTTATTTTGTCTCTAAACTTCCTGCCTGCTTGCCCCATATGCAGATGTATCTATATCCAGATCTATCCTTATCATCCTCCCTTCAGACTCAGAAGAATGTTCTAGGTATTACCAAGGGCAAGCTTCAGTTCCCTCTCCTCTTGCTACTCCTGGGAGATCACTCTGTCAGCCATCCTTCACTCTTTCCTTTACCATTAGTCTCGCTCTTTGCAGACATCTCCTTATCTCATGAACATGATTATCTTCAAAAACAAATCTTTTTATGACACAATACAAGATACCATCCAAACTCTCTCCCACTTATTCCCAAGTTAATGATTAGTAGTCTTTTCCTCACCTCCCAGTTACTCTAACTCATTGCAAACTGCCTTTTGTTTCACAACTGTTTTCAAAATAAATCTTGTTATAGTCATCAATGAGTTACCAGTTGAAAAATATAACAGACATCTCTAGGTTTATCTTATTTGATCATTATTATATTGAAACTGCTGATTATGCCCTTCTGTACTCCCTTGTGTGTACCTGTAAATTCTCTCTGGCCATTCCTTCTCCACTTCTTCATTGAAGCCTCTTGTATTCCCCACACTTTAAAATTCCTGTTTCTTAGGGCTCCATTTCTAGATAAATTATTTCCTCATTCTGCATTTTCCTTTTGTTGGTCTCATCTACTTTCTCAACTTTAACTACTATTCATAGGCTGGGGCGGAGAAGGCAATGGCACCCTACTCCAGTACTCTTGCCTGGAAAATCTCATGGGTGGAGAGGCCTGGAAGGCCGCAGTCCATGGGGTCGCTGAGGGTCAGACATGACTGAACGACTTCACTTTCACTTTTCACTTTCATGCATTGGAGAGGGAAATGGCAACCCACTCCAGTGTTCTTGTCTGGAGAATCCCAGGGACGGGGGAGCCTGATGGGCTGCCGTCTATGGGGTCGCACAGAGTCGGACATGACTGAAGTGACAGCCATAGGCTGCGGACTTCTTATTCTGTGCTAGGTAAAGCTGATGGATCTCCCTGTTCTTAAGAAGCATAGTATTTGATTAAATAGTGAGATCAGAGGTAAAATGTTCTGGGCTTAGAATATGAAGAAATGTGTCTTAGAGGAAAAGAACCATGAAGTTGTTGGGATATCTGGTGGATCTCACTATTAATAGCCATGACCTTGAAGGACAATCTTTCTCAATCTGTGAAATGAAATGATGGTCTACTTTTCACCATTGAGGATAATGTTTGCTGTGGGTTTGTCATATATAGCTTTTATTATGTTGAGGTATGTTCCTTCTATTCTTGCTTTCTGGAGAGTTTTTATCATAAATGGATGTTGAATTTTGTCAAAGGGTTTCTCTGCATCTATTGAGATAATCATATGGCTTTTATTTTTCAACTTGTTAATGTGGTGAATTATATTGATTGATTGATTTGCAGATATTGAAGAATGCTTGCATCCCTGGGATAAAGCCCACTTGGTCATGGTGTATGATCTTTTTAATGTGTTGTTGGATTCTGATTGCTAGAATTTTGTTGAGGATTTTTGCATCTAT
>SJYA01002157.1:0-16244 GCA_006410615.1 Neotragus moschatus | reverse complement strand
TGCCCCCAATCCCTCCCAGCATCAGAGACTTTTCCAATGAGTCACCTCTTCACATGAGGTGGCCAAAGTACTGGAGCTTCAGCTTCAGCATCATTCCCTCCAAAGAAATTCCAGGACTGATCTCCTTCAGAATGGACTGGTTGGATCTCCTTGCAGTCCAAGGGACTCTCAAGAGTCTTCTCCAACACCACAGCTGAAAAGCATCAATTCTTCGGTGCTGAGCTTTCTTCACAGTCCAACTCTCACATCCATACATGACTACTGGAAAAACCATAGCCTTGACTAGACGGACTTTGTTGGCAAAGTAATGTCTCTGCTTTTAAATATACTATCTAGGTTGGTCTTAACTTTTCTTCCAAGGAGTCAGAGTCTTTTAATTTCAACCATTAGCCTGGTACAATTGGCCTGGCAATGTAAAGAAAACTCATGACAAAATTATAGGCACCAAATATCTTCCCTGTAGATACAGATTCATGAACTATTGCCAGATGATATGACCTTATTTTCATGCTCATTCTCCTTCACTTTTGTATCCCCATTCATTCTATTCCTCCTACCCACAATATTCCCTTCCCTCTGCCTACTAATTACATTCTCCTCAATCACATTCTGCTGCTGCTGCTAAGTTGCTTCAGTCGTGTCCGACTCTGTGTGACCCCATAGACGGCAGCCCACCAGGCTCCCCCGTCCCTGAGATTCTCCAGGCAGGAACACGAGTGGGTTGCCATTTCCTTCTCCAATGTATGAAAATGAAAAGTGAAAGTGAATTTGCTAGGTCGTGTCCAACTCTTAGCGACCCCATAGACTGCAGCCCACCAGGCTCCTCCATCCATGGGATTTTCCAGGCAAGAGTACTGGAGTGGGGTGCCATTGCCTTCTCTGCAATCACATCCTACTTCCTCTGTTTATATTTGTCTTTTTTCTGTGTTTCTGTTTACTGGGATTGTAATAATTATCATGCTTCCATATTTAATTATTCCCCAAACATTTCATGTGACTTAAATTTACTTTTATGATGAAAAATTTCAAGCTCATAGGAGCCTGAGGTATTTACTTTTAAAATACTCAAGACTTCCTCAGGCACAAGCACTGTGTTGGGGTCATAGTGGGTCCTTATAAAATCCTTCAGTTCTGTTCAGTCACTCAGTCATGTCCAACTCTTTGTGACTCCATTGATTTTGGCGTGCCAGGCTTCTCTGTCCATCACCAACTCCCCAGGCTTGCTCAAACTCATGTCACTCAGCCCAGTGATGTCATCCAAGCACTTCATCCTCTGTTGTTCCCTTCTCCTCTGGCCTTCGATCTTTCCCAGCATCAGAGTCTTCAAATGAGACAGTTCTTTGCATCAGGTGGCCACAGTATTGATGTTTCAGCTTCAGCATCAGTCCTTCCAGTGAATATTCAGAATTGATTTCCTTTAAGATGGACTACTTGGACCTCCTTGCAGTCCAAGGGATGCTCAAGAGTCTTATCCAACACCACAGTTCAAAAGCATTAGGTCTTTGGAGCTCAGCCTTGTTTATGGTCCAACTCTCACATCCATGCATGATTACTGGAAAAAACATAGCTTGACTAGATGGACCGTTGTTGGTAATGTCTCTGTTTTTGAATATGCTGTCTAGGTTTTTCATAGCTTTTCTTCCAAGAAGCAAATGTCTCTGAATTTTATGGCTGCGGTCACCATCTTCAGTGATTTTGGAGCTCAAGAAAATAAAGACCATTTCCATTGTTTCCCCATCTATTTGCAATGAAGTGATGGTACTAGATGCCATAATCTTAGTTATTTGAATGTTGAATTCTAAGCCAGCTTTTTCACTCTCCTCTTTCACCTTCATCAAGGGCCTCTTTTATTTGTCTTCACTTTCTGTCATAAGGGTGGTGTCATCTGCATATCTAAGGTTATTGATATTTCTCCCTGCAATCTTGATTCCAGCTTGTGTTTCATCTAGTCAGGCATTTCACATGATGTACTCTGTGCATAAGTTAAATAAACAAGCTGACAATAAACAGCCTTGATGTACTCCTTTCCCAATTTTGAAGCCTTCTGTTTCTCCATGTCCAATTTTAACTTTCACTTCTTGACCTGCAAACAGATTTCTCAGGAGGCAGATAAGGTGGTCTGGTATTCCCATCTCTCGAAGAATTTTCCAGTTTGTTGTGATCCACACAGTCAAAGGCTTTATAAAATCCAATGTTGGAAAAGATGGGGACTTTTTTGGTGGTGCAATGGCTAAGACTCCATGCTCTGAGTGCACAGGTTTGATCCCTAGTCAGGCCAGCTCCCACATGCTGCAACTAAGAGTTCTCATGCTGCAACTAAAAATCTTGTATGCTGCAAGTAAAGATTCTACATGCTGCAACTAAGACCCCAGTGCAGCCAAACAAACAGAAATAAAATCTGCTTGCTTTCTTTTTTTTTTTTAAAAGAAAAGGTGAGCTAAACATTGAATGAGAGCAGTTTGGTATTTTGGGGAAATTTTCAGCAGAGTTTCCTCTCGAAGAAGCTTCAAGTTTCAGACCAAGCAGACCTTCACTGCCTTTAGAAACCTGCCACAGACATTTTTTTGTATAGTTTTTCATTTTTAGGTTGTTAGCACTAATTGATGATGATCCTTTGCTTGTGGATTTGGGACTTGTGATCCTTCCCTCCTGACACCACCTAGAGCTCACCTTTGCTTATGGGATACAGCATGTCTTGAACAAAGCCTGCCACTGTTGCTAAGGCTGTTTCAACCTCGATTGGACAGATTCTTTTGCTCAAAAGGAGCTTCTGGAATCCTAGTAGCTTACTGCAGAGCTGGTCTGACTGCAGTTGCTGCTTCTCTTTGGCCCACTGCTTTGCCACATCACTTGAAGCTTTATACCAGGTCATCCATAAAGTATTTGCCTGCTCTCCCTAGCGAGCCATGGGCAATTTTATCTGTGTGACATACTCTACATCTACTGGCAGATAGAGTCACCAAAAGCAGCACTTTTGGAGGCTTGCCGGGGAGCAGGATGGGAAGTACATCTGTTACAACTCAGCTGGGCAGGTGCTGTGAATGACAGATGTGGTGAATGGGGGAGCTCTCTGCTGCAGGAGAGGGCAGGAACTGTCCTGTGGATTTTGACTGAGGGCTCATTCTGCTACCAGGAAACCCTTGACTTCTCTCAGGTGGGGAACTGAGTATGTCTCTTTCCCAATTTTATTTAAGCTCTTACTACTGCAGGCAATGACATATTTCCCCAAAGACTCCGTGGCAATACTCTATTTGTATATTCACAGGCATTTTATGGAATGCGGCTCTTATTCCTTTTAAGAGCTGGTATTCAATTCAATTCATTCAAATATAACAACTGTGTTTTAAGGGGCTGGATTGCTGGGATTGCACTGTCAAGACAGACATGGCATATGTTCTCTGAGATTATCTTGTATTCTTCTGGAGCTTTTAAAATTTTGTCTTTACATGGAAACTATACTTTAATAATTATATTAAGTTAGTGAAACATTAAATTATTAATTAACTTAGAATTGATTTCGATATAAGGTATGAAATAAGAATATGATTTTTCATAATTTTCTAGATAGTGATTTCCTTGTCCATTTTTTGAATAAATCATCCCTCTCTCTCCGTGAGCAATATCCATTTATTACGGCAGACTTCTTCCCTTGTGTTCTGATTACAATTTGTTTTAAGTAGAAGATATTCTTTGTGTTATTTCAATGGCAAAAAACTGATTTCCTGACCCTCAAAACAAAAAGATTTTATGCTAGAACAATCCCACACCCCCATTGAAATCTATACAATAGCTTCAATATTAATGTTTAGCTATTATAATCTGACATGACAAAAGCAAGTTTTATTAGTTTCTCTCTAAAATGTTTATATACCTGTACTCATTGATCTCTTTGACAGATATTAGATATTGTTGCAATCTTAAAGTAATCTTCACAGACAAAGCATTCATATAATCCTCAGTATTTAAGTAACTGAATTTTTAGGTTAAAAAATCAATAAAATAAATCGAAATGAAGAGCTTGTCATTATTATGTACTGAAGTATTTTAGAGGAAAACCAAATAGAACATGTACCAACTCTACAAAAGTCTACCTGTGGGCTCTGATTTCACAGCACTTTATTGCTCAGAGGAATCTTAATTGATCTTCTTAGTGCAAGTAAAGCTTATAAGCCAAAGCAGTAGTATTAAATGAAATTCTTCATAAATTGAGCTCTTACCATTTGATTACTTATACCGTAAGATATGGCTCTGCTAAACTCAGTATGTATTTGTGTTTACTTCTGGACTCACTATTTTGTTTTATTATTCATTTTTTCCTTTATGTAGCAAAATAATACTTTTCTAATTATTATAAATAGATAGTATGCATTAAGAGTCTTCACTTAATACTTCTCATTTTCTAGAACTTTTTTTGTTTTATTTCTAGATGTTTATTGTTCCAGATGAACTTTAGAAACACTTTTGTTTAGTTACTAAAAACATCTACTGGGGTTGAAGTTTCACAAGACTTATAACTACTTTCTAGTAAATTGATTTCATTTTGATATTGAGTCTTTGTTCTGATGAAACGTTTCACTTTTCAATCAGGGTCAAAGGATTTGTTAACAAAATAGGTCACTTGTTATATGAAAATAAATAATACAGTATTTATTAAATAATTACCTAGCTTACTTTCTACATACTAACATTAAAAGAAAAGAGAAATAGAAAGAACAAAGAATACATCACCAAATTGGGTTTTACCAACATTCAGACTTAAACAGTGCTGAGAAGTCCTCTGTCACAGCACATCTGGACTCGCAATTGGGAAAGGGTCTCAGGCAGAACATCCATTCCATGGGAGAGACTTCAAACACTGCAGTTCGAAGTTTCCACTTATAATCACAGGACGGGTGCAAACTGATATCATCGTCAATCTGTGACCAAATTGCAAGCCTGGTTTCAAGTTAATGCTGTTTCTTTTACCTTGTAAAACTTGGAATGTTGTTAAGCCTGGGCCTTGGCTAGCCAGGCCCCCTCCAGGGGCTCAACAACCTCAAAGTTTTCCCCCAGTTTTGTCTGTGGTGCTGCAAGTCTTGCACTCACAGCAGAAAGTCACTCCCAGCAACTCACAGTCAGGGCAGTGTCCAGACAGGTTAGAAGCAAGGTCAGAGGCTTGCTCTCTGAAGCCTACACAGAGTAACATTGGCCTGTAGATTTTTGTCTATGTTTTCAGAGTTAATATTATACTAACTCCTCAAAACTTTTCTGTATTGTTTACAGAGTACTATTTAGATATATGTAAGAGATTGACACAATCACTCTTGAGAAGCAAGATACTTAATGGTTCTCTAATTTAGTGTTCACTATCAATATTTTTTTCATTTATATCCTAGTTGGCTTAAATTCATGAATGAAAGTAAATTGAAAGTGATCAAAAGGGAGATGGCAAGAGTGAACATTGACATTTTAGGAATCAGTGAACTAAAATGGACCAGAATGAGAGAATTTAATTCAGATGACCAATATATTTACTTGAGTGTTCATTGGAAAGACTGATGCTAAAGCNAGATAGCATATTCAAAAGCAGAGACATTACTTTGCCAACAAAGGTCAGTCTAGTCAAGGCTATGGTTTTTCCAGTGGTCATGTATAGATGTGAGAGTTGGACTGTGAAGAAAGCTGAGCACCAAAGAATTGATGCTTTTGAGCTGTGATGTTGGAGAAGACTCTTGGGAGTCCCTTGGACTGCAAAGAGATCTAACCAGTCCATTCTGAAGGAGATCAGCCCTGGGATTTCTTTGGAGGGAATGATGCTGAAGCTGAAACTCCTGTACTTTGGCCACCTCTTGTGAAGAGTTGACTCATTGGAAAAGAGTCTGATGCTGGAAGGGACTGGAGGCAGGAGGAGAAGGGGACAGCAGAGGATGAGATGGCTAGATGGCATCACTGACTCGATGGATGTGAGTCTGAGTTAACTTCGGGAGATGATGATGGATAGGGAAGCCTGGCGTGCTGCGATTAATGGAGTCGCAAAGAGTCGGACACGACTGAGCGACTGAAATGAACTGTACTGAACTGAACTGAGGTGAGTGCAATTGTGTGGTAGTTTGAATATTTTTAGCATTATGTCCTGTGGCCATTACTGAATTTTCCAAATTTCCTGGCATATGGAGTGTAGCACATTAACAAGATTTGAAATAGCTCACTGAAATTCCGTAATCTCTACATTTATTCATAGTGACGCTTCCCAAGGCTCATTTAACTTTTGCATTCCAGGATGTCTGGCTCTAGGTGAATGATCATACCATCATGGTTAGCTGGATCATGAAAATCTGTTTTGTATAGTTCTGTGTATTCTTGCCACCTTTTCTAAATGTCATCTGATTCTGCTAGGTTCGTACTGTTTTTGTCCTTTATTGTGCCCATCTTTGCATTAAATATTTATTTGATATCTCTAATTTTCTTAAAGAGATCTCTAGTCTTACCCATTCTATTGTTTTCTTCTCTTCCTTTGCACTGAACATCGAGGAAAATTTTCCTAACTCTCCATGCCATTCTTTGAAACTCTGCATTCAGATGGATATATCTTTCCTTTTCTCCTTTGCCTTTACCTTCTTTTCTTTTCTCAGCTATTTTTAAGGTTTCCTCAGACAACCATTTTGACTTTTTGCATTTTGTTTCTTGGGGATGGTCTTAATCACTGTTTCTTGTACAATGTCATGAACCCCTGTTCATATTTCTTCAGGGACTCTGTCTATCAGATCTAATCCCTTGAATCTATTTGTCACTTCCACTCTATAATTTTAAAGGATTTGATTTAAGTCATACCTAAATAGTCTAGTTGTTTTCCCTACTTTTCTTCAATTTAAGTCTGAATTTTCCAATAAGACTTTCATGATCTGAGCCACAGTCAGCTCCCGGTCTTTTTCATCATCATCATCATCATCTTCTTCTTCTTCTTCTTTTTTTTTTTGTTTTTTTGTTTTTGTTGGCTGTTTAGAGCTTCTCCATATTCAGCTGCAAAAAATATAATCAATCTGATTGCTTCCTGAGAAATTTGTGTGCAGATCATGAAGCAACAGTTAGAGCCAGGCATGGAACAATGGACTGGTTCCAAGTTGGGAAAGGAGTACGTCAAGGCTGTCTATTGTCACCCTACTTATTTAACTTATATGCAGTGTGCATCATGCTAAATGCTTGGCTGGNAGAGCTTCTCCATATTCAGCTGCAAAAAATATAATCAATCTGATTGCTTCCTGAGAAATTTGTGTGCAGATCATGAAGCAACAGTTAGAGCCAGGCATGGAACAATGGACTGGTTCCAAGTTGGGAAAGGAGTACGTCAAGGCTGTCTATTGTCACCCTACTTATTTAACTTATATGCAGTGTGAATCATGCTAAATGCTTGGCTGGATGAAGCACACTTGGAATCAAGATTGCCAGGAGAAATATAAATAATCTCAGATATGCAGATGACACCACTCATATGGCAGAAAGCAAAGAGGAACTGAAGAGCCTCTTGATGAAAGTGAAAGAGGAGAGTGAAAAACCTGGCTTAAAGCTCAACATTCAAAAATGAAGAGCATGGCATCTGGTCCCATCACTTCATGGCAAATAGATGGGAAAACAATGGAAATAACGACAGACTATTTTCTTGGGCTCCAAAATCCCTGCAGATGTGGACTGCAGTCATGAAATTAAAAAATGATTGCTTCTTGGAAGAAAAGTTATGACCAACCTAGACAGCATATTAAAAGCAGAGACATTATTTGCCAAGGAAAGATCCATCTATGCAAAGCTATGATTTTTCCAGTAGTTTTGTACAGATGTCAGAACTGAACCATAAAGAAATCTGAGAGCTGAAGAACTGATGCTTTTGAACTGTGGTATGGGAAAAGACTCTTGAGAGTCCCTTGGACTGCAAGGAGATCCAACCATCCTAAAGGAAAACAGTCCTGGGTGTTCTTTGGAAGGAATGATGCTGAAGCTGAATCTCTATTACTTTGGCCAACTGATGTGAAGCATTGACTCACTGGAAAAGGCCCTGATGCTAGGAAAGACTGAAGGCAGGAGGAGATGGCAACAACATAGGAAGAGATGGTTGGAAGGCATCACAGACTCAATGGACATAAGTCTGAGCAAGCTCTGGGAGATGGTGATGAATAGTTTGACCATAACTATCCAACTTTTTATAAAAGATTNCAGTCCTGGGTGTTCTTTGGAAGGACTGATGCTGAAGCTTAAACTCCAATACTTTGACCACCTCATGCGAAGAGTTGACTCATTGGAAACGACTCTGATGCTGGGAGGAATTAGGGGCAGGAGGAGAAGGGGACGACAGAGGATCAGATGGCTAGATGGCATCACTGACTCGATGGACATGAGTTTGAGTGAACTCTGGGAGTTGGTGATGGACAAGGAGTCCTGGTGTGCTGCAATTCATGGGGTTGCAAAGTGTCAGACACAACTTAGTGACTGAACTGAACTGAACCATAAAATATACGCAAATCTATTATAAAAAGTTAATTTAGAACATCTGTGGAGATGATGTGGTTACAATGATACATTTTGACTGGAGGGGGCTTGGGTTTGATCCCTGGTCAGGGAACTAAGATCCAACATGCTATAGAATGCAGGCCAGAAAAAAAGAAAAATTATCAAAACTCACCCACACAAACACAGACTATAATGACTTTATTCTAAGTAGAGAGAAATATGAACAAACATAAATATGCAATAGTAAGTCATAACTGCATGAAATTAACTGTAGTATGTGGTATACCTACTGTAATAATTTCATAGCCACTTTCTGTTCCTATCGTGTTGAGTTGAAGTGTCACAAGTATCCTCTAAAAACTCCATGTGACACTAATCATCTCTGTGTGAGTCGATTGTCTCTCCAGTAAATTGTGTATTTTAGTAAAAAGTGACCTCTTCTTTTTCTTTCATATTTTTATTGTGTTTAATGCAAAACTATAAACTTTGAATAACACCATGGGACTCATACAGAATGCCACCAGTGATACTGCAAGTGCTCCCAAGACACAGATATTACAAGAAAAGTAATGTTGTAACACTGCAAGAAAAAAGTTGAATTATTTGATAGGTACCAGAGATTGAGGTCTGCAGCTGTGGTTGCCAGCCATCTCAAGATAAATGAATCCAGTGTAACGATGATTTTTTTAAAAAAGAAAAGGAAATTTATGAAGCCACAAATCAAGCTCTACTGATAGGCACAGAAACCTTGAGCTTCTGGTGAAATACCTTATTATCTTACATTGAAAANCCTGTTTTTGAAGACAATGTTCTGCTATTCTGGATGCCTGACGACCTCTGACAGCATTCAGAAGTTGTTTTGTAGATTTTCCTCCGCGTTGAAATGTTCTTTGGATGAATTTGCTGGGGAGAAAGTGGTCTCCCCGTCCTATTCCTCCGCCATCTTCTCCGAATCCCCCGACTGATAACATTTAAACTTTACCAGTATCCATCAATTAGATGACTGTTTCTTGAAAATTTACAGGTAGGTTGCCTTCAAGATGGCAGAGGAGTAAGATGTGGAGATCACCGTCTTCTCCACAAATACATCAAAAATACATGTATATGTGGAACAAATCCTACAGAACACCTAATGAACACTGGCAAAAGACCTCAGACTTGCAAAAAGGCAAGCTAATCTCCACATAATAGGGTAGGGAAAAAGAAATAAGGCAAAAAAAAAAAAAAAGAGAGACAAAAGAATTGGGATGGAACCTATGCCTCTGGGAGGGAGCTGTGAAGGAGGGAAATTTGTGCACACTAGGAAATCCCCACAGTGGTAGAGTTAGGGGGTAGCTTCAGAGCCTCAGAGGACAGCACAACAACAGGTGTGCAGAGGCGAAGCAGAGAGAATTCTTCACAGAGGTCAGTGCTGACCAGCACTCCCCAGTCTGAGATGCTTGCCTACCAGGGTGAGTGGGGGCTAGGTGCTGAGGTTCAGACTTGGGAGATCAGACCCCAAGGAGAGGATTGAGGTTGACTGCTATGAAGAAAATCTGAGAGGGCCAAATTGACACAGTTGACAGAGTCCAGGAGAAAGCCTTGTCTTGCAAAAGCAAGAGATCATTATTGTGGGGTACATGAGAAGAGGGAAAAGACAGCCAAGGAGGTTCTAACTCTGTGCAGTCACAGATGGCAGGGAACTTCCCTAGAAGGGGTGAGAGTCATGGCTGTTATCTCTGATCCCAGAAGTGGACACAATGGCTGCCACCACTGCCACCAAACTGAGCTGCACAGGTCACTGCCCACACCTTTACCAGGAGCCTGTGCAACCTGACATTGCCAGGGCCAAATTCCCTGGGAGAAAACATGGCTTGACTCAGGGAGTAGCAACTTCCTGCCAGCTTCAGTCACTGCAGGCACTCCCCAAACATCCCAATTGTGTCTGTCACATCAATCTCTCTGCCTAGCCTGAATAAGCAAGTAAGCTCTAGTCAGCTGCTGCTTTTGCTCCATCCTGTCTGGGCAGGAAACAGATGGAGGTTGGCCTACAAGCTAAGGCAGGGCCAAAATCAAAGCTGAGCTCCAGGGACTGTGTGACCAAAGAAGAGGAAGGGAATTCTCTTATACAGTTACAGGAGCAGCAGATTAAATCCCCACAATTAGCTTGGTAAACTGCATCTGTGGAATGTACAACTAGAAAATGAACGTTCCCACATTTGAGGTTGTGGACTTTGAGGGCAATTGTGAACTTTGGAATCAAGTAAAAGCTGGAGTAAGGCAAGATCAGAGCCTAAGTTGGCCCCACAGTGCCCACAGCAGGTCCAGAGAATTTCCTAGAAATATTGGAGGATTTCCTGAGTAGGCAGATTGACTAGAGCTCACTGTGCAGGCAAGGATGCTGACAACAGAGGTCACAGGAAAATATTCTTATTACTACTACTCTTGTGCTCTATTTTTTATTTTTTGTTTCATTCTATTATTGTTCTTTTTTTATTATCCTAATTTTTGCTTTTCCATTTTTATGCTTTTATTTTTAAATATATTTTTAATTCATTTGTTTGTCTACCTACTATATTTTTGTTATATTGTATTTCCCATGATTTTTTCTTTTTTTGCATTGTTTTTATATTATTTTAACTACTTTTTGTATTTTGATTTGCTCTTGGTTTTGTGTTTTTGCCAGCTTAGATTTTAGTATTTGTTTTTATTTCTGTATTTGTTTGTTAGTTTGGTTGCTCTCTTCTCTTTTGTGTCTTCCTTTTTTCTCTTCTTTTTTGTGAGTGTGCATGTGTGTTTCTTTGTGCTTTTTTATCTGTTTAGCTTTGCTTTTAGCATTTGCATTTAACATAGACAAAACATAAAGGGTTTTGTCTGTCCCTTTTCTTTCTTTCTTTCTTTTTTTTGTTTTTCCTTCTCTTCTGTGCCATGTAGCTTACAGAGTAATAGTGATACAGCCAAAGGTCAAGGCTGACCCTCCAAGGTGGGAGACCCAAGTCCAGGATATTGGACCATAAAAGAGCTCTTGACACCATGGAATACTAAATGATGAAATCTCTCCCAAAGGCCTCCATCACAATATTAAGACCTGGCTCCAACCAATGGTCAGTGAGCGCCAATGCTGAACACCTCAGGCCAGAAAACTAGCCAAACCAGAACACTGACCTGCCCATTAGCAGACAGAATACTTAAAACAATAATAAACTCAAATACATCCCAAAACACACCACTCTATGTAGCACTGTTCATCAAATGCAAAAGATCCAGTTCCACTCATCAAAACACAGGCACCAGACCACCCCCCAACCATGTGTGCTTAGTCGCTCAGTTATATCTGACTCTTTGTGACCCCATGGACTGTAGCCTGCTAGGCTCTTCTGTCCATGAGAATTCTCCAGGCAAGAATACTGGAGTGGGTTGCCATGCTCTCTTTCAGGGGATCTTCAGGGGATCTTCCCAACCCAGGGATCGAATCCATGTTTCCCATGTTGCAGGTGAATTCTTTACTGTTGGAGCCACTATAGAAGCCAAATGGGGAGATTCCCCCCACCAGGAAACCTAAAAAAGGCACTTGTCCAACCCCAACCATAGGAGGCAGACACCATGATTGAGAGGAATTATGACCCTGCAGCATGTGGAAAGGAGATCCCAATCACAGTAAGTTAAACAAAATGAGAAGACAGAGAAATGAAGAAGTAAAACCCACAAATGGTTTTTCACCTTACCAAATGAAGGTAAGGTAAACCAAATGAAGGTTTTTTACCTTACCAAATGAAGGTAAAAACCCACAAGACCAAACAAATGAAGAGCATATAAGTAGTCTACCTAAAAATGACTTCAGAATAATGGTAGTAGATAACCCAAAATCTTGGAAATAGAATGGAGGCACAGATAAGTAGAGTGCAGGCATGGATTGAGAAGATAAAATAAATGTTTAACAAGAACATAAAAGAAATAATGAATGGAAATCAATGGTGCAAAACACAATAACTGAAATAAAAATACACTAGAGAGAAACATAAGCAGAATAATCGAGGCAGAAGCACAGATAAGTGAGTTGGAAAATGGAATGATAGAAATAATTGTCACAGAGAAGACTAAAGTAAAAAGAATGAAAAGAAATGAGAACAGTCTTAGAGATTTTGGAGCCAAGATTAAGTCCACCAACATTTGAATTATAGGGGTCCCTGAAGAAGAAGAGAAAGAGAAAGGGGCTGAGGAAATATTTCATGAGTTCATTATCAAGCTTACCCAACATTGGATCAGAAATAGTTACTCAAATCCAGGAAGCAAAAAGTCACATACATGGTAAACTCAAAGAGAAACACCCCGAGACACAGATTAATCAAACTAACAAAAACTAAATACAAAGAAAAATATTAAAAGCAACAAGGGAAAATCAGCAAATAACATAAAAGGGAATCACCATAAGGTTATTAATTGATTTTTTCCATGGAAAATATGCAAACCAGAGGGAGTGGCAGAATATATTTAAAGTGATGAAAGGAAAAACCTACAGCCAAGAATACTCCACCCAGCAAGGATTTCATTCAGATTAGTTGGAGACATCAAAAGCTTTACAAAGAAGCAAAAGTTAAGAAAATTCATCACCACCAAAACAGCTTTTTAACAAATGTTAAAGGAATTTTTATAGTCAGGAAACATAGTGAAGGTAAAGACCTATGAAAATAAAACCCAAGCAATAAAGTAAATGGTAATATGATCATACATATCAATTTTTACCTTAAATGTAAAGAGACTTAAGGCTCTAACCAGAATAAAGAAACTGATTGAATGGATATAAAAACAAAACTCATATTAGAGACCCACTTCAGACATAAGGACACATACCGACTGAATGTGAGCGGATGGAAAAAGACATTCCATGCAAATGGAAATCGAAAGAAAGATGGAGTAGCAGTGAGTGAGTGAGTGAGTGAAGTCGCTCAGTCGTGTCCAACTCTTTGTGACTCCGTGGACTGTAGCCCACCAGGCTCCTCTGTCCATGGGATTCTACAGACAAGAATACTGGAGTGGGTTGCCATTTCCTTCTCCAGGGGATCTTCCCAACCCAGGGATCAAATCCAGATCTCCCGCATTGCAGGCAGATGCTTTAACCTCTGAGACACCAGGGAAGCCCCAGAAGTAGCAGTAGTCCTATCAAACAAAATGAAAATGAAAGTTGCTCAGTCGTGTCTAACTGTTTGTGACACCATGGACTTCTCCTGGCCAGAATACTTGATTGGGTAGCATTTCCCTTCTCCAGGGCATCTTCCAAACCCAGGGATTGAACCCAGGTCTCCCCCATTGCAGGTGGGTTTTTACCAGTTGAGTCACAGGGAAGCCCCAAAATACTGGAGTGGGTAGCCTATCTATTCTCCAGCAGATCTTCCTGACCAAGGAATTGAACACGGTCTCCTGCATTGCAGGTGGATTCTTTACCAACTGAGATATCAGGAAAGTCATCAAGCAAAATAGACTTTAAAATAAAGACTGTTACAAAAGGAAAGGCAAGACATTATATAGTGATCAAGATACTAACCCAAGAAGATATAAAATTGTAGATATTTATAAGCTGAACATAGAACCACCTGACTACATAATGCTAACAGCTATAAAAGGTGAAATCAACAGTAAAACAATAATAGCAGGGAACATCCCATTCACAGCAATGGACAGATCACCCAGAAAGAGAATTAATAAGGAGACACAGGCCTTAAATAGCACATTAGACCAAAGGACCTAACTGATATCTGCTGGATATTTCATCCCAAAGCAGCTGAATACATCTTTTTCTCAAGTGCACATAGAATATTCTGCAGGATAGAGCATATCTTGGGTCATAAATTAAACCATGGTGAATTTAAGAAAACTGAAATTGTGTCCAGATTTTTTTCTGACCACAACAGTATGAAATTTGATGTAGATTATGGAAAAAGTCTGTAAAAAACACAAACATGTGGAGGCTAAACTTCTAAATAACCAAGAGGTCACTGACAATTATCAAAGAGGAAATAAAAAACCTAGAAACAAATGACAACAAAAATATGACAATCCAAAATCTATGAGGCAGGAAAAGCAGTTCAAAGAGGGAAGTTTATAACAATGCAAGGCTACCTCAACAAACAAGAAAAATATCAAATAAGCAACCTAATCTTCAGTTCAGTTCAGTTCAGTTCAGTTCAGTCGCTCAGTCATGTCCGACTCTGCGACCCCATGATTTGCAGCATGCCAGGCCTCCCTGTCCATCACGAACTCCTGGAGTTGACTCAGACTCGTGTCCATCGAGTCAGTGATGCCATCCAGCCATCTCATCCTCTGTCGTCTCCTTCTCCTCCTGTTCCCAATCCCTTCCAGCATTAATTTTCTAATGAGTCAATTCTTTGCATGAGGTGGCCAAACCTAATCTTACACCTAAAGAAACTAGAAAAAGAAGAACCAAAACCCCCCTAAAGTTAATAGAAGCAAAGAAATAATAAAGATTAAAGCAGAAAGAAGTGAAAAAGAAATGAAGAAAACAATAGCAAAGATCAATAAAACTAAAACCTGGTTCTTTGTGAAGATAAACAAAATTGACAAAGCATTAGGTAGATTCCCTAAAAAATGAATGAGGACTCAAATCAATATAATTAGAAATAAAAAGGAGAAGTTACAACAGACAAGAAAGAAATACAAAGGATCATTAGGGACTACTCTGATGAACTATATGCCAATAAACTGAACAACCTGGAAGAAATGGACAAATACTAGAAAAGAACAATCTTCCAACACTGAAATAGGAATAAACAGGAAATATGAACAGACCAATCACAAACACTGAAACTGAAACTCTGATCAAAAACCTTCCAAAAAACAAAAGCCTAGTGTCATATGGCTTCACAGGTGAATTGTATCAAAAGCTTACAGAAGAATTAACACCTATCCTACTCAAACTCTTCCAAAAATTGAGGGGTGTGTGTGTGTGAAGACTCCCACATTCATCCCACAAGGCCAACATCATCCTGATATCAAAATCAGACAAAGATGCCACAAGAAAAAGAAAATTACAAGCCAATATTGCTGATGAGTATAGATGCAAAAATCTTCAACAAAATTCTAGCAAACAGAATCCACTAACATATTAAAAGGATCATATGCCATGATCTACAAGACCTGCTAGAACTAACACCCCAAAGATGTCCTTTTCATTAGAGGGGACTGGAATGCAAAAGTAGGAAGTCAAGAAACACCTGGAGTAACAGGCAAATTTGGCCTTGGAGTACAGAATGAACCAGGGCAAAGGCTAACAGAGTTCTTCCAAGAGAAAGCACTGGTCATAGAAAACACCCTCTTCCAACAACATAGGAGAAGACTCTACACATGGACATCACCAGATGGTCCACACTGAAATCAGATTGATTATATTCTTTGCAGCCAAAGATGGAGAAGCTCTATACAGTCAGCAAAAACAAGACCAGGAGCTGACTGTGGCTCAGATCATGAACTCCTTACTGCTAAATTCAGACTTAAATTGAAGAAAGTAGGGAAAACCACTAGACCATTCAGGTATGACCTAATCAAATCCCTTATGACTATACAGTAGAAGTGAGAAATAAATTTAAGAGACTAAATCTGAGAGACAGAGTGCCTGATGAGCTATGGAATGAGGTTCATAACATTGTACAGGAGACAGTAATCAAGAACTTCCTCAATAAAAAGAAATGCACAAAAAGGAAAATGCAGTCTGAGGAGGCCTTACAAATAGCTGTGAAAAGAAGAGAAGTGAAAAGCAAAGGAGAAAAGGAAAG
>SJYA01002156.1:45141-73151 GCA_006410615.1 Neotragus moschatus | reverse complement strand
GTCAGATAAAGTAGACTTCAGAACAAGGAGTACTACCAGCAATAAAGCGGACATTAAATAATTATGAGTCAGCTCACTAAGAAGACATAGCAATTCTAAATGTGCGTGCAACTAACAGTAGAGCTTCAAAACACATGGAGACCGAACGGGGAGAAATGAAAGGATAAACAGATAAACCCACAATCACATTTGAAGCCTTCAATGCTCCTCTTAGAGTAGCTGATAGAACCAGTAGAAGGGAAGTCAGTAAGCATATGTATGACCTTCAACACTATCAACCAACTTGGCATAAGTGGTGTTTCCCAGGCATTCTCAGTTCAGTCAGTTCAGTCACTCAGTTGTGTCCGACTCTTTGTGACCCCATGGACAGCAGCACACCAGGCTTCCCGGTCCATCACCAACTCCCAGAGTTTACTCAGACTCATGTCCATTGACTCAGTGATGCCATCCAACCATCTCATCCTCTGTTGTCCCCTTCTCCTTCCGCCCTCAATCTTTCACAGCATCAGGGTCTTTTCTAATGAGTCAGCTCTTTGCATCAGGTGCCAAAGTATTAGAGTTTCAGCTTCAACATCAGTACTTTCAATGAATATTCAGGACTGATTTCCTTTAGGATGGACTGGTTGGATCTCCTTGCAGTCCAAGGGACTCTCAAGAGTCTTCTCCAACACCACAGTTCAAAAGCATCCGTTCTTTGGCGCTCAGCTTTCTTTATAGTCCAACTCCCACATTCATACATGACCACTGGAAAAACATAGCCTTGACTAGACAGACCTTTGTTGGCAAAGTAATATCTCTGCTTTTTAATATGCTGTCTAGGTTGGTCATAACTTTCCTTCCAAGTAGGAAGCATCTTTTTATTTCATTGCTGCAATCACCATCTGCAGTGATTTTGGAGCCCCCCAAAATAAAGTCTGTCACTATTTTCACATCTATTTGACATGAAGTGATGGGACTAGATGCCATAATCTTAGTTTTCTGAGTGTTGAGCTTTAAGCCAACTTTTTCACTCTCCTCTTTCACTTTCATCAAGGGCTCTTTAATTCCTCTTCACTTTCTGCTGTTAAGGGTTGTTTCATCTGCATACCTGAGGTTATTAGTATTTGTCCCAGCAATTTTAATTCCAGCTTGTGTTTCATCCAGCCTGGCATTTCTCATGATGTACTCTGCATATAAGTTAAATAAGCAGGGTGACAATATACAGCCTTGACGTGCTCCTTTTCCCACTTTGAACCAGTCTATTGTACCATGTCTGGTTCTAACTGTTGCTTCTTGATCTGCATACAGGCTTCTCAGGAGGGAGGTAAGGTGATCTGGTATTCCCCATCTCTTTAAGAATTTTCCACAGGTTGTAATCCACACAGTCAGAGGTTTTAGTGTAGTCAATGAAGCAGAAATAGATGTTTTTCTGGAATTCTCTTGCTTTTTCTATGATCTAACAGATGTTGGCAACTTGAACTCTGGTTTCTTTGCCTCATCTACATCCAGCTTCTGTGTCTGGAAGTTCTCAGTTCACATACTGTTGAAGCCTCACTTGGAGAATTTTAAGTATTCCTTTGCTAGTGTGAAATGGGAGAAGGCAATGGCACCCCACTCAAGTACTCTTGCCTGGGAAATCCCACGGATGGAGGAGGCTGGTAGGCTGCAGGCCATGGGGTCTCTAAGAGTCGGACACAATGGAGCGACTTCACTTTCACTTTTCACTTTCATGCATTGGAGGAGGAAATGGCAACCCACTCCAGTGTTCTTGTCTGGAGAATTGCAGGGACGGGGGAGCCTGGTGGGCTGCCGTCTCTGGGGTCGCACAGAGTCGGACACGACTGAAGCGACTTAGTAGTAGTAGTAGTAGTAGAAGTAGTGTGAAATGAGTGCAATTGTGTGGTAGTTTGAACATTCTTTGGCATTGGAATGAAAACTGACCTTTTTCCAGAGTCGTCATGGGAAATATGCAGAGTATATTATTCGAAATTCCAGGCTGGATGAAGCGGAAGCTGGAAACAAGATTGCCGGGAGAAATATCAATAACCTCAGGTATGCAGACGACATCACCGTTATGGCTGAAACTGAAGATGACCTAAAGAACATCTTGATGGAGGTAAAAGAGGAGAATGAAAAAGCTGACTTAAAAGTCAACATTCAGAAAGCTAAGATCATAGCATCCAGTCCCATCACTTCATGGCAAATAGATGGGGAAACAATGGAAACAGTGACAGACTTTATTTTCTTGCGTTCCAAAATCACTGCACATGGTGACTGCAGCCATGAAATTAAAAGACACTTGCTCCTTGGAAGAAAAGATATGACAAACCTAGACAGCGTATTAAAAAGCAGAGACAGTGCTTTCCCTACAAAGGTCTGTATAGTCAAAGCTATGGTTTTTCCAGTAGTTTTGTATGGATGTGAGAGCTGGAGACTAAAAAAGGCTGAGTACGGAAGAACTGATGCTTTTGAACTGTGTTAGTGGAGAAAGACTCTCAGGAATCCCTTGGACTGCAAGGAGATCCAACCAGTCAATCCTGGAGGAAGCTAGCTGTGACTATTCATTGGAAGGACTGATGCTGAAGCTGAATCTCCAATACTTTGGCCACCTGAGTCCAAGAGCTGACTCATCGGAAAAAATCCTGATGCTGGGAAAGATAGAAGGCAGGAGGAGAAGGGGATGACAGAGGATGAGATGGTTGGATGATATCACTGACTTGATGGACATGAGTGTGAGCAAACTCCAGGAGATGGTGATGGATAGGGAGGCCTGGCGTGCTGCAGTCCATGGGGTTGCAAATAGGTGGACACAACTGAGCGACTTAACAACAGCAAGGATTTTCCGTTACACCTGAGACAAACCGTAGCTTTTGTCAAATATTCTAACGGCAAGCTACTATGGATTTTTTGAAGATAAATTTAATCAACAGCAGACTTCCCCTGATACGTCTGCTGCTGTCTCCCAGAGCATTGGTAGCTCTGCAGGGTTGCCTTTTGCTTTGATTGTTGCTTTGACTTCCAGGAAAGGAAGAACCTCCCCTAAATTAATAACCCTATGTTGTATATAATCTAAATCAGTTTATCAAGAACCCAGCAAATGTGCCAGGCCTAGCAGCCCTCTTCCTACTTTCTCATTTCTTCTTTTAAAACCAGACATGTGTGTGTGTGCCTGTGTTTGTACATATCATTTTACTTTTCTGAATCTTTTAACAGATTTTTAGATGCTATCAGTTTCAGCTATGTCAGGTATGTTAATCTATACTGTTATGTAGTTTCAGTAGATAAAATAATGCCTTCCCAAAGATGATCATGTCTTAATCCTTGGCTTTTGTGAATATGTAACTTCACATGGTAACCTCATGTGACGTGATTGTTAATAATTTTGAGATGGGGAAATTATCTTGGATTATCTGGGTGGGCCTAAAGTTATTATAAGTGTCTTTATAAGAGTGAAACAAGAAACAGAGAGGTAAGAATCAGAAAAGGAGGTGTAGGGAATTTCCCCGTGGTCCAGTGGTTAGGACTTGGTGCTTTTCACTGAGTCTGAGTTCAATCCCTGACCCACAAACTCAGATCCCACAAGCCATACAGCATGGCCAAAAAAAAAAAGGAGGCATAAGAACAAAAACAAGGTTGGCGTGTGTGTTCTGAAGATAAAGGAAAAAGGCCATGATCCATGGAACGCAGGCAGCTGCTAGATGCTAAAAGAGGCAAGGAGCCTCCTAAAGGAAGATAGCTCTGCCAATACCGTGGTTTTAGTTCTGTGAGACTCATTTCAGATGATTGACTTCTAGAATTGTAAGATAATAAATTTATGTAAGATAATTTATTTTTTTAAGCCACTAAATTTATGGTCTCAGGAAACTAATACAGTAGTCATATTTATCCGTCTTTCTCTTTTTAGCTTTCCATTGACCTTTGGACTGAAGCCTGTCTTTCTCTATTGGATTCAGCTAGCCTTAGGTCGGTCAGTCAGTTCAGTTGCTCAGTCGTGTCCGACTCTTTGTGACTCCATGGACCGCAGCATGCCAGTCTTCCCTGTCCATCACCAACTCCTGGAGCCTGCTCAAACTCACGTCCATTGAGTTGGTGATGCCGCTTCCCTGATAGCACAGCCTTAGGTAGGGATAGTCATTTATTGTCTATCCAGCTGACACTAAAGCCTGCAAAACTTAGGCTTGGGGAATAGTGTTCTACTGAGGAATAGTGAGGAAAGAGAAGGACTGAGGGAGCCAGAACTCTTCTTGTGAGAAAAGATGTCTTGGATGTTGGAGTAGGGAGGAGGGATGTCCCCTATTCCCATAAAGAAACCCAGTGCTTTGTTTGGGGGGAGACAAATTATGCTCAGAGACTGAGATTTTAAAAAAAAATTATTTAACACAGGTTCACTGTGAAATAACAATGATTTCACAAGCCAATAGCATGCAAGATAATGTCTCTTAGTAAGTCAGTAAAAAATACTCCAAACCAGTGATAGATTATTCCAGCCATGGGGAAATGAAAATAAAACCCAAGTTTAGTCTAGGGAGTACCTTTTCTATGAGTTTTGAATTCTCGGTGGAGCTGATATCCTGGTGCCAGTGCAGAAATAAAAGTCCCTGGTTGCTAGGGCACGTTGCTGGGGAGCAATGGTAGCCGTGTTGGAGGGCCATCTGATCTCCCAGTCTTTGATCACTACTGCCAGTAAAGAAGTAGCCTTTACCAAAGCTGGGGCTAATGCCCCAATGTCTTTGGAGAACTAGGTTAGAAAAGAATAACTTTGCCCAGATAAAAATCTTGGTACTCATAGTCTAAATGTGCCCTGGCCACATGTTCTATGGAAAAGCCCCTTTCAGGATTCCATAGGATTCCTGCCACCAAGCTCAGTTCAGTTCAGTCGCTCAGTCGTGTCCAACTCTTTGTGACCCCGTGGACTGCAGCACACCAGGCTTCCCTGTCCATTACCAACTCCCAGAGCCTATTCAAACTCATGTCCATTGCATCAGTGATGCCACCCAACCATCTCATCTTCTCTCGTCCCCTTCGCCTCCCGCCTTCAATCCTTCCTAGCATCAGAGTCTTCTCGAATGAGTTGATTTTTTGCATCAGGTGGCCAAACTACTGGAGTCTCACTTTCAGCATTAGTCCTTCCAATGAATATTCAGACTGATCTCCTTTAGGATGGACTGGTGGGATCTCCTTGCAGTCCAAGGGACTCTCAAGAGTCTTCTCCAACACCACAGTTCAAAAGCATTCATTCTTCAGCACTCAGCTTTCTTTATAGTCCAACTCTCACATCCATACATGACTACTGGAAAAACCATAGCTTTGACTAGACGGGCTTTTGTTGGCAAAGTAATGTCTCTGCTTTTTAATATGCTGTCTAGGCTTGTAATAGCTTTCCTTCCAAGGAGCAAGAGTCTTTTTATTTCATGGCTGCAGTCATAATCTCCAGTGATTTTGGAGCCTCCCAAAAAGAAGTCTCTCACTGTTTCCATTGTCTCCCTATCTATGTGCCATGAAGTGATGGGACCAGATGCCATGATCTTAGTTTTTTGAATGTTGAGTTTTAAGCCAGCTTTTTCACTCTCCTCTTTCACTTTCATCAAGAGGCTCTTTAGGTTTTCACTTTCTGCCATAAGGATGGTGTCATCTGCCTATTTGAGGTTATCAATATTTCTCCTAGAAATCTTGATTCCAGTTTGTGCTTCATCGAGCCTGGCATTTCTCATGATGTACTCTGCATATAAGTTAAATAAACAGGGTGACAATAAACAGCCTTGACATACTCCTGTCCCGATTTGGAACCAGACTTTTGTTCCATGTTCAGTTCTAATTGTTACTTCTTGACCTGCATACAGGTTTCTCAGGAAGCAGGTCAGGTAGTCTGGTATTCCCATCTCTTTCAGAATTTTCCACAGTTTGTTGTGATCCACATACTGTGAGGCTTTGGCATAGTCAGTAACGCAAAAGTAGATGTTTTTCTGGAATTTTCTTGCTTTTTCAATGACCCAACGAATGTTGGCAATTTGATCTCTGTGTCCTCTGCCTTTTCTAAATCCAGTTTGACTATCTGGAAGTTCATGGTTCATGTACTGTTGAAGCCTGGCTTGGAGAATTTTGAGCATTACTTTGCTAGCATGTACTTGAGTGCAGTTGTGCAGTAGTTTCAATATTCTTTGGCACTGCCTTTCTTTGGGATTGGAATGAAGACTGACACTTCCAGTCCTGTGGCCACTGCTGAGATTTCCAGATTTGCCAGCATATTGAGTGCAGCACTTTAACAGCATCATCTTTCAGGATTTGAAATAGCTCAACTGGAATTACATCACCTCCACTAGCTTTGTTCATAGTGATGCTTTCTGAGGACAACTTGACCTTGCATTCCAGGATATCTGGCTCTAGGTGAGTGGTCCCACAATCTTGATTATTTGGGTTATGAAAATCTTTTTTGTGTAGTTCTTCTGTGTATTCTTGCCATCTCTTCTTAATATTTTCTGCTTCTGTCCATACCATAGGTATGGTCCATACCATTGCTTTCCTTCATTGAACCCATCTTTGTATGAAGAGTTCCCTTGGTATCTCTAATTTTCTTGAGATATCTAGTCTTTCCCATCCTGTTGTTTCCCTCTATTTCTTTGCACTGATCACTGAGGAAGGCTTTCTTATCTTTCTTTGCTATTCTTTGGAACTGTGCATTCAAATGGGTATATATTTCCTTTTCTCCTTTCAGCTTTACTAAGCTACTGAGTGCTTATCAGTGACAGATGAAATGATGACATCCTGACTTCATTCTCATATAAAAACAACTTTTACTTATAAAAACTTTGTTTCATCTTAGTCATAAAAAAGTAGATTAAAACAACTTTGCATAAGTCTGTTAGGACCTAACATACACCATGACAGGCTTTAAGGCCTGAGTTCCATTTATCAAGAAACTGAGTCATTGCCTAGGAGAAACTGAGATCATCTTCCGTGGGTGCCAGGACTTAACCAATTAGCATGTTCCCCGTAGCCTGGTTTGAGCCTGTCAGGACGTAATGGACATCCCCCAAGAAAGCCCATGCACACAAAAATTTAGCCAATTATTAGATGCCCAGAAACCCTTGCAACCAATCTGCCTTTGTCAACTCCCTGCCTTTGTTCTAAACCTATAAATACTGCTGTAATTCAGGGCTCAGGGCTCTTGCTCGACTCCACTATGCTGGATGTGGTTTGAGCCCTAGCTCGAGCTAGCAANTGCTCTAGACTTTGTGGCATCCCAGTCACTTTAGTCATTTTGAAGGCTCCCAGTGGTCTACTCAAGAGCCCCTGAGCACCCCTATATATACCCCTCCCCAGGTGGCCACACCATTATGAGGTCAGCAAGTCACTTCGCCAGCCAATGGTGGCCCTGGGTGAGCCTTGACATCACAAAGCCCTATCCTGACACCTCTAGGGGAGGATGGGGAGCAACTCTGATTTTTCGGTGGTAGAAATGAGGCATTTTTAATGCCGCTAAGGAGCCCTCCAACTGCCATCCTCATCTCTCTAAGTCAATTCTGATGTGTTACATGCCAGGGAGAGTGTGTCTCCTCCAAACCTTCCATCACAGCCACACTATTTAGGGTTTCATTCTGTTCTCACTCACCTTTCACCATTATCTCGTTTTTAATATCTTGCCTAAAATCCCTCTATGGCAATTTGGCTATATTTAAGTGTCCGTGGAAATGAGATTCATTCCACTTTCTTCCTACAAGGTGGTCTTAATGCACCTTGAAGATCATTTAATTCTAGGCCACCTACCAGAAACCTTTTCCATCCCACCTCCTTTGCCCAGTGTTCACATAGCTCTCCTCATTTTTCTAGTTTCCAGTCTGAAACCCCTGTCTTCAGGCTGTGAGACTTCATTGCTAAGTGTCGGGCTGACTGAGCGACTTCACTTTCACTTTTCACTTTCATGCACTGGAGAAGGAAATGGCAACCCACTTCAGTGTTCTTGCCTGGAGAATCCCAGGGACAGCAGAGCCTGGTGGGCTGCTGTCTATCGGGTCACACAGAGTCGGACACGACTGAAGCGACTTAGCAGCAGCAGCAGCAGGGGATGAGGCAGATAAATGCATGCTTCAGGTTGTGCTAGGTGATCCCATGCAGGAAATGACAACCTGAGACTAATTAGTATTCCCAAGAAGGGGTGGAGCTTGCCCAGAGGTGTGTGAGCCTCGTGTGCAATGGTCTTCTCGACTTGTGCCTTCACAAATCTTTTTTTCTCATCTTGTTTACTTGCTGGCACCTCCATTGGAACTTACAGTCAAGACTATGGTGGAATTCATTTCCATGAAGAGTTACCACAAGCCTCCAGCTTCTTGAAGGAGACACTGAGTTATCACGTCCTGCCCATCTAGTTCTTAAGGTCTCTCACTGAGGTTGTTGGCTCTGGAGGAAAGGGGAGTGAGTTGCAAACTTCACCGCAGTCCTTGTGTTCCTAATGAGTAGAAGGGTCAGCCAGCCTGAGGTGTGCCCCTGGGGACACAGTGTTTTGGCTTAGTGGCTCTTCTTGTGTTTCCTGTGAATTTCTCACTTCCTAGTATCCACTGGTTGCTTATTCATGCAGGATGCATCACAGTGTTTAAAATTTTAAGAGGCAGAACAAAGCACACCAAAAACAAGCCCAAAAGATGACTCTTAAAAGTTTTAGAACAAGGAACCTAAAACCTTGCCCTGAAGGTCCCGGACAAGCCCCCAAGATGATAGCTTATGGAGAATGACGTCTGATTCATAATCTCCACAGAAGATTTAGCTTCAGGACCAGGGACCAGGGCTTGATCACTCACGAGCTTTTTTGTAGCAGAGTTTTATTAAAGCAAAAAGAGGACAGAGGAAGCTTCGGACAGGGACATCAGAAGGGAGACAAAGAGTGCCCCCCTCTGTGCAATTTGGTGAGGAGTTTTATAGCAGTGGTTCAAGGACAGGGTTGCTGATAAGGATCAGGGTGTGTTCGGGGCTTGCACTCTAATCCAGTCTAAGGTGGTCTCCGAATGAGCTTTCTGTGTATCTAGAGGTTATCAAACTGTGACCTTGTCTCTGGAATGAAGAATGTTTCATCAGGAAAGTTAACATCTTTCATTTGTTGGGGGTTTTAGTTCCGCAGAACTCAAAGCCGTCATGTGCTTAAGTTGAGAGGGAGCTAGGACTCTGCCCCAAGGCTGCACTATTCTTTCTTGAGTGAGTCTCCTTTGTCTCTTCATGCCCTCCCTTTCCTGACCAGCAACTGTTGGAACAAGACCTTTCTCCTTAGGAGAGGTCCTGGAGGCTGAAGTGTATTTCCTACAAACAAGAAATGGGGGCCGCAGAAAGGCTTTTGTGCGCAGGAGCCTCTCAGTGTCCTGCTCGGCTTCAGAATTAGGTGATGAATTAGGGTATCTCTCAATCTGGTTATTGATTCATATCCCTTAATATCTTTTGTAATAAATTGGTCTTCTAGTGAGTTAACTAGTTTCTTGAGTCCTGTGAGCTGCCTCTAGCAAGTTAATCAAACCCAAGAAAGGGTCTGCAAGAGCTGTGATTTATAATCAGAAGCACTTGTAACAACCAGGATTTGCGGTTGGCATCGAAATGATGGTGGCCTTGTAGGACTCAGTCCTTAACCTGTGGGATCTGATGCTATCTCAAGGTAGATATTGTCAGAACTGAATTGCAGGACATCCAGGAGAAACTCCCCACATCCTGTAACTGGTGATCAGAACTGTTGACTCCACTGCTTGAGAGACATGCCTTCCACCAACACTCTCCACTTTTGACCTGATGAGGAAGGGCAGACTGAAGAAAAAATTATGGATTTCCCTTTTTTGCCCTTTCTTGCTATGCAATTTTTTCAATGGGGTTGGGAGGGGAACAGCATTTCCTTCCCGCCTGTTTGTTTTCTTGGTTGGCCCATGTGATGTAAGACAGATTAACAGGAGGAAAAAACACACACACCCAGAAGTTTAATAACCTGTATACATGGGAGAGACCTTGGAAAACTGAGTAGCTATCCGAAAAGGATGGAAACCTGTACCTTAAATACTATTGAGGTAGAAATTGCTAGGCAGTCAGTGCAGTACTCTTGCCTGGAAAATCCCATGGACGGAGGAGCCTGGTAGGCTGTAGTCTGTGGGGTCGCGAAGAGTCGGACACGACTGAGCGACTTCACTTTCGGTTTTCACTTTCATGCATTGCAGAAGGAAATGGCAACCCACCCCAGTGTTCTTGCCTGGAGAATTCCAGGGACGGGGGAGCCTGGTCGGCCCCTGTCTGTGGGGTTGCACAGAGTCGGACACGGCTGAAGCGACTTAGCAGCAGCAGCAGCAGTAGTTCAAGGTTGGGGCCTCAGTTCAGTCACTCAGTTGTATCCGACTCTTTACGACCCCATGGACTGCAGCATGCCAGGCTTCCCTGTCCATTACCAACTCCTGGAGTTTACTCAAATTCATGTCCATTGAGTAAGTGATGCCATCCAACCATCTCATCCTGTGTCATTCCCTTCTCCTCTTGCCTTCAATCTTTCCCAGCATCAGAGTCTTTTCCAATGAGTCAGCTCTTTGCATCAGGTGGCCAGAATATTGGAGTTTCAGCTTTAACATCAGTCCCTCCAATGAACANCAAATTCATGTCCATTGAGTAAGTGATGCCATCCAACCATCTCATCCTGTGTCATTCCCTTCTCCTCTTGCCTTCAATCTTTCCCAGCATCAGAGTCTTTTCCAATGAGTCAGCTCTTTGCATCAGGTGGCCAGAATATTGGAGTTTCAGCTTTAACATCAGTCCCTCCAATGAACATTTAGGACTGATCTCCTTTAGGATGGACTGGCTGGATCTCCTTGCAGTCCAAGGGACTCTCAAGAGTCTTTTCCAACACCACAATTCAAAAACATCAATTCTTCAGTGCTCAGCCTTCTTTATACTCCAACTGTCACGTCCATACATGACTACTGGAAAAACCATAACCTAGATTAGATGGACTTTTGTTGGCAAAGTAATGGTTGCTGCCTAGATTCTTTTTTTAGTTGTAGATTTTAAGTCTAACTTACTCCCTCACATAAGTGTCTCACTCCATTAACCTATAGCTGTACTTTTTTGTTCTAGTTCTCAGGCATTCAGAGGAACACCTCCTTGGCCTGGAGGCTCGTAAAGCATCCAGGCCCCGGACAAGAAAATCAGTAACTGCAGTCCAACTTATCAACGAAAAAATCACCAGATGGGCCTCTAATTCTTAAACATGCATCTGATCTTTAACCAGCCTGAGGTCATGAGAAAAGGTCACAGGCTGATGACTCAGTGTCTATGAATACTCAAGGACTGGGGGATCAAAGAAAGCCATAAAAATGACAAAGTGGACATTGCAACATTTAAAATGATTGGTCAAATATTACACACATCAGGGCCCTGGGCAAACCAAAAGTGAACAGATCAGTACTGGTAAAGGTATAAACGGTTGTTATTCTCACCTTTGGGGGCACTTCACCCCCTCTCAGTGTCTAGGCTGAGAGCTTTGTATGTCTATCCTTTAAAATACACTCTGCCTGTGTGAGTGTTTGCACGTCTGTGAAGTTCTTTCTTTGGCTCCATGAACCAGAACTTGGTTTCATGTTTTACCACCTTTAGCTAAAGACAAAGGGCATGGTGGTGAAGAGCCAGTTACAGGCAGATACCAGGAAAAGCACAGTAAACAGGGCAAGGTTGATATGCAGACTCAAGTTGTTGCCTTCTCCAGTGATATAGGTTTCTAAAAGTTTAGACCCCCTCCCTCCTCTTGGCACAGTGAGGGAGACATCCTTACAAATGGAGAGCCTCCTTATAAATGCAAATATCCTTATTAAAGGTAACTTTTGCTCAGTTTTCAGAGCTTCTGCTGTATCTGTAGTTTCTTTCCAGTTTAAAATAATCCTTAAGGGACTTCCCTGGTGGTCCAGTGGTTAAGAATCTGCCTGCCAGTTTAGGGGACACAGGTTTGATCCCTGGCTTGAGAAGATTCCACATGCTGCAGGGCAACTAAGCCTGTGAGCCACAACTACTGAAGCTCGTGGCCCTACAGCGCACGCTCCGCAACAGCAGAAGCTGCCACAAGAAGCCTCTGCACCTTGATGGAGACTAGCCCCCCCCACCACCAGAGAAAGTGCGCGTGCAGCAATGAAAACCTAGTGCAGCCAGAAATAAATAATTACATTCTTAAAGAATTAAAAATATAAAATAAGCCTTATGGAGGGGTAGAGACAAGATGGCAGAATGAGAAGGCAAGGAGTCCAGAAGGAACTCCCGAGTGACTGGGTAGAGCACACGGGGGAGAGAAAGGGGTAGGGGAAGTGGAGCCAATGGGGCTGGTGCCCTGAGGGGCAACTGGGGTGTCTAATACCTGGAAAGGCACACCTCCACGGGACCAGTGGGGATGAAGAAAGACCCTTGGGGGCACTCCCCCTGCCCACTGGGCCCCTGGGAGCCGCTGTGTCTCAGGCCTGGTCCTCCATCCTCTGAGGCCCCCGCAACCTGCTTGAGTCTGGGGAGCATGAGGGAGAGGTGAGGGGAAAGACCAGAACTGGACAGGAAGGGGCTCCGGTGAAGAGGTTTGGAGGACTGGTGGAAATGGCTGGCAGTGGGGATGGGGAAAGACCCTTGGGGGCACTTCCCCTGCCCACTTGGCCCTGGGGCACCTGCTGAGGTCCCAAGCCTGATCCTATACCCTTGGAGGCCACAGACACTCCAGGGGTGCCCTCTGGGCTGCACTGAGCCAAAGCCCCACCCGGCACGCCCAGCCAGAGCCTTTTCTGGCTTTTTATTTTATTTTTTTGCTATTTTGTTTCTGTTTTACCTTCTGGTAGTTGTTTCACTGATATGTTTTATTTTTTCTAAAATACCTGTTAGTTTTCTAAATTTATTTTATTTTTTTAACTCTTGTTAATGTTCTGCTTCACTTTTTTTTTCCTTTTTAGCTATTAGGGTTCTGTTTTACCTTCTAGTGTTTATTTCATTTGTCTTTTTTTCCCCTAACATATCTGTTAGTTTTTAAATTTTATTATATTTTTTTATTATTGTTCTATTTTTTTTTTTTTTTTTTGCCTTGCTCTGTGGCTTGTGGGATCTTATTCATGAACTGGAGGCTGGGCCTGAGCTCCTGCCCTCAAACTCTTCCAAAAATTTGCAGAAGAAGGAAAACTCCTAAATTAGTTCTACAAGACCATCATCACTGTGATACCAAAACAAGACACAGATGTCACAGAAAGAGAAAATTACAGGCAAATATCACTGATGAACATAGACACAAAAATTCCTCACAAAATACTAGTGAACAGAATCCAACACACCAAAGGATCATTCACCATGATCAAGTAGGATTTATCCCAGTGACGCAAGGATTCTCCAGTATATGCAAGTCAATCAATGTGATACACCATTTTAACAAATTGAAAGATAAAAATGACACGATCATTTCAATAGTCACAGAGAAAGCTTTTGACAAAATTCAACACCCATTTATGATAAAAAAACTCTCCAGAAGTGAGCATAGAGGAAACTTAACATAATAAAGGCCATGTATGACAAAACCACACCAAACATCATTCAGAATGGTGAAAAACTGAAAGCATTTCACCTAAGATCAAGAAAAAGACAAGGATGTTCACTCTCACCACCCTTATTCAGCATAGTTTTGGAAGTGCCACAGTAATCAGAGAAGAAAAAGAAAGAAAAGGAATACAATTTGGAAAAGAAGAAGTAAAACTGTCAGTGCAGATGACACGACACTATCCATAGAAAATTCTAAAGATGCCACCAGAAAACTTCTAGAGCTCATCAATGAGTTTGATAAGGTTTCAGGAAACAAAATTAATGCACAGAAATCTCTTGCATTCTTGTACACTGACAACAAAAGAGCAGAAAGAGGAAAAAACAATCCCATTCACCATCGCAACATAAAGAATAAAATAACGAGAAATAAACCTATTTAATGGGGCAGAAAACAGTGCTGAAGGAAATCAAAGATGACACAAACAGATGAAGAAATATACCGTGTTCTTTGGTGGCTCAGAGGTTAAAGCGTCTGCCTGGAGTGCAGGAGACCCAGGTTCGATCCCTGGGTCGGGAAGATCCTCTGGAGAAGGAAATGGCGACCCGCTCCAGTACTCTTACCTGGAGAATCCCATGGAGGAAGAGCCTGGTAGGCTACAGTCCATGGGGTCACAAAGAGTCAGACATGACTGAGTGACTTCCCTTTCCCTTTCCCTTTGGATTGAAAGAATCAATATTGTGAAAATGAATATACTACCCAAAGCAACCTACAGATTGAACGCTTCTGCTGCTAAGTCACTTCAGTCGACTCCGACTCTGCGCGATCCCACAGACGGCAGCCCACCAGGCTCCACCGTCCCTGGGATTCTCCTGGCAAGAACACTGGAGTGGGTTGCCATNGATCGAACCCTTGTCCCCTGCATTGGCAGGCGGATTCTTAGCCACTCGACCACCAAGGAAGTCCACAACATAGCTTACGGTGAGTTAACCTTGATCACGTGGTTAAGATAGTGTCTACCAAGTTTAGAAACCAAGGTCTGAGAGCTGAGTGCATTCATTCCTACTGGAGCGTCACTGATTCTAGACCTTCCAGTGGACAGAGGAAATTTACATGTATAATAGCCTACATATATACAGGTTTCTCCACTGTAGATTTACTATTTTCTCTTTTTCACATTCTTTTCCTTAGACAAGAGTCGCTAAATCCAGCCCACACCAAAGGCTGAGGGAATTAAGTGCCAAGGGAAATATCAAATAATTTGTGGCTCAACGTTAAAACTATCACGTTAGTGAATAAACATTTGAAGGGAGATTCTTTGAAGTTATGAAATTATCTTATTTTTCCATAAGGTGCCACCTGCTAATTTTACCATTTACCAGGGTAGGGATTCGTGGATATTTATTTTATCCCTTGAATTATAAATCTGCATTTTAAAGATTTACTTTTATTGCCTAAATTGCTCCAGTACCTTTGAGAGTGCTCTCAGTTGGCTCCTTCTGACACGCCCTCATCTTTTCCTCTCTCTTCCCCTGACCCCTTGTTTCTTTCTTTTCTTTCCTTTCTTACACAGTGCTCAAACTCATCTTGTATTTTCCCTGCCTCAGCTCTAAAACCAGCCATTCCTCCAAGGAGTTCTGCTTCCTTTTATTGGACAATGATAATTGGAAACCAAGATCTGGGAGCCAAGTGTATTCATTGCAACTGGAGAATCATTGCTTCTAGACCCTCTAGTGGGCAGAGTTAGGAAATACACACATATAGACTAGCTTATGTATTTGTGTGTGTGAGCGTGCTGTGTGTGCTCAGTTATGTCTTTACTCTTTGTGATCCCATGGACTGTAGCCCACTAGGCTCCTCTGTGTGTGGAATTTCCCAGGCAAGAATACCGGAGTGAGCTGCCATTTCCTTCTCTACAGGACTGTCCCAACCCAGGGATCGTACCTGTGTGTCCTGCGTCGGCAGGCAGATTCTTTACCACTGTGCTGTCTGGGAAGCCTAGGTATACACTCATCAGCATTTCCTTTTCTACTTGCTTATTACTTCTTTCTCTGAGAGTAAGAAACCTGCCTCTCCTTACCTGTATCATATTTACTTATTTGTTCAACTCGAGTTTCAAAATTGCTAAACTATATTCCCACGAGACACAAGTTTATCAATTACACTGCAGTGTTCGTGTTCAGCTCTTTGTGTCTTTATCTTACATTTTCAAGCAAAATATTGTTTTCCAAAGTTACTTAGGCCAGCTCAATTTTCTCCCACTCCCTTCAGTGAGACTATGTCATACATATGTAAAACCAAATCAATTTTTACAAAATTTTACAAAATTTTTACAGTCTGCATTATATTGTGGGCCCTCCAACAGCCTGGTGAATTTTTAAAATTTGCATATAATAAAGTCATCCTTTGTGTTGTACGGGCTTGTGTGTGTGTGTTTTGACAGATGCATACAGTCAAGTATCAATCACCTTATAGAAACATTATCCTAAAAATTTCCTTGTACAGCTCCTTTGTTCCCACTTCCCAAACCTCTCAACCACTCATCTGTTTTCTGCCTCTACAGTTTTGCTTTTTTCAGAAATGTCATGTAAGTAGAACCATACAATATGTAGATTTTTACGTACAGCTTCTTTCACTTAGCAAAACGTGTTTAATATTTGTCCATGTTGTTGCATGAACCTATATACTTCACTCGTTTTTACCGTTGAGGGTGGATAAATTCATTGTGTGAATATAGGACAGCTTCTTTATCCACTCACCTGTTGAAAGACTTATTTCCAAGTTTTCACAATCATGAATAAAGCTGCTATAAAGTCATGTAGGAGGTGAACACAAACTTTACACTTGGATAAATACCTAATACTGGAATGACTGGGTTATATATGTCAATGAGAAACTGATGAACAATTTTCCAGAATGAAGGTTATGGCTTGCAATCCCCTTAGCAATGATGAGAATTATTACTCTGCATTTTCTCCAGCGTTTGGCGGTCCACACTTATTCTAGAGTGGAAACTCTCCCTCCCCACCCCACTCCAATTTCTTCATTCCTTTTGGCCTCTGCCTGGATTACCAAATAATCTGTATTCTTGAGTTGCAGCCTGCTGGTATTAGCAAAGCCAATGACTTTAGGCTACATCGTGTTTCCACTGCGCACTAAAAGACTCTTCCATTTTTAACTTCCTAACAATTCTGTCAGGTAGTTTCAGCAAACATTCTTAAGTTGGTACGAGAGGTAACGGAAGCTTGCTGAGAAGAATTACTTTCTGGCTTTCTCAAAAGTCTGCTTTTGAGAGCCCTTTAGCTCCTTACTCATTTCACCTCCTTAGCCTAACCAAATGAAACCACTGAAATACAGGGTCATCAAGGATGAACCTGGCAGCAGCGACCACTTCATGTGGCTTGCCGGTTGGGTGGCTGGGTCTCAGTTTGTCAGGAAAGAGCTGTGGGCAGGCCGCTGCTCAGCCCCTGGCTCCTGCCTCGGCAGCTCACACATTCTCATAGTCATGAGAGTCCTCACTTGACGTCTCGTCTGCCTGTTTCCACGGCCCGGTCTCACTGTGGGCAGACGACTGCCAGGCCACGTAATCCTTTAAAGCCAGGAAGCTCCCCGACTGCACGGCAGGTAGTATGTGGGTCTCTGGACCATTTGTCCTGCCCTCCACATGGTGTGTGTTTGGGGATGTCACTTTCTCCTCCTGCTGCTTGCTGCTACTGGGACCTGGTGGTACATTTTCATAATCCCTGCGGCACTGAAACATTCCCCGGAGCTGCTTCTCTCGGGGGGTCCCGAGATCCAACTCTGCCATGTTGACATAATCATTCGAGGTCTGAGAAGACCCTTCCCCATCGCTGAGTGGATCACTGTTCTCAGTTCCTGGGGACCCCAAACTCGTGCAGTCACTGGCGTTCCCACAACCCTCATCTATTTCTTCAGACAGCGCCAGCTCCTTGGTACTTGGGAGGATGAAGAGATTCCCAGGAGGGTTACTGGCAGAAGCCAAAGTCTCAGCAAGCTCCTTTGCTGTGGGGATATTGACATAGTCTCTCGAATCCTCTGAAGAAGTGCTCGGGTAACCTCTTGAAGCTCTGACATTGACATAGTGAGGCGAGGGAGCAAGGTTTCCACACATCTGGGGCCGCATGGCATTGTCATAGATGCCCACCGCATACCCCGTTGCATAAGTACCAGCTCTGTGCATGTGGAGGGTGTCGCCTGCTTGGGAGGGCTGTAGGTAAGAAGAGAAGGTGAGTCACAGGGCAGGAGTAGGAATAAGGACAAGCCCTTTCTTCTCCCTACCCAGTACTACTATATCTAACGGCTCCTTCACTCAGCTCTCCACTGCAGAGAAAAGCTCTGAAGCAGGGGTCTCAAATCACAAGGCTTCCGATGCCAGGTTGGGATGAGTGACGTGGGCTGGGTTTAAGGAAAGCAGCAGTGTAAATGTGACAATAAATTGTAACTAGTTTCTGGCCACACTGTAGGGGTTCAGTGGGGGAAGTATTATGAACTAGAGAGAGCCTGCCACCCCAGAACATATTGCTAGGCCCAGCATAGTGGCTAAAAGTAGAGGCTTAAGTTCAGACTGAGGGTGCAAGTCCTAACCTTACCACTCTGCGCTGAGTTTACACAAGTTACCTAATCTCACTGTGCCTCAGCTTCCTAACTTATAAAATGGGGATAATCATAATAATATCAATACCATGTGGTTTTTGTGAAGAAAAAATGAATTACTACCTGTGAACTGTTTAGCTCCTGGGACAAAGGAGACACTACAAAATGCTTGCTGTTATTAGTATGGGCGCAGCTGACACACAGATCAGCTATGGCCATTTAGGAATGCTGGTCTGATGTTTCCAGAATGTCTGATTTTCAAAAAAGGCTGAATATCTGGACTTCATTGTGAAATCTCTTAGGCTTTTAAATGTTGGCAACTGGTTCAAAACGTCCTTCAAACAGTACAGAGTACAATTCAAACATGTTTGTAGGTTTAAGTCAGCTTGAGATCTAAACTCTAGGTGCAAAATCCCCTCAGGCCTCAGCTGAATCTGAGAACTAGTTTAAGCAGTGGATTTCCTCCACTCTTCCTATTATAGCCACGTGGACCCGCTACCCTAGGAAGTCTTAGAAGCAGGACCAGAGCCTAAGAACGGGACATGCGAGAGCAGGAGGAAGCAAATGTGGCGACTTGGAGGCGGCCACGTGGTCATCAAACCTGCGCCCCTGGGAAAGGAAAGGCTGGGTAACGAGCCAATCAGCAGCCCTGAGTAAAGAAAGGCTGGGTAACGAGCCAATCAGCAACCCTGGGTAACAAAAGCCTGGGTAACAAGCCAATCAGCAGCCCTGGGTAAAGAAAGGCTGGGTAACGAGCCAATCAGCAGCCCTGGGTAACAAGCCAATCAGCAGCCCTGGGTAAAGAAAGGCTGGGTAATAGGCAAATCGGCAGCAGCGGCACCATGGCCGTACTCACCCAGGGATGCCGTAAAACCGAAGAAACAAATTCTTTAACAAGCTAACAAGGACTTATCTACAGAAACGAGCGCCCTGATCTTCAGAACAGTCCCTCTGCCCCACACTGCTGTGCGTCTCCTTCTTGGGAGCTGACTTCAGAGCCAGACGCAAAGGTATCCCCAACACGCTCAACACTTTTTACCCCAGTCGCAGTGCTGAGTGACTTATGAGTATTTCTGCTATGGAGGAAGATGGAAACAATTTGACATAGGCTTGGAAGTAATTCCCAAAGCAGAACTTTAAGGGTGCTTTGAGCACCAACAGTCCTGCAGAAAAATTTATGTACTCTCCCAAGATAATTACGGTATAGGAGGCAACACTTATTTGGAAAAACGCATTATCATGTCTTTGTTAAAGCAACGCATTTCGGTTCCAACAAGTATCCAGGAACACGTGTGCCTTGGTGCCTTTCTTAAAATCTCAAGCACTTGCTCCTCTCTTTCTAAATTTTTTGCCTTGGGTGGTAGGGCGGTCCTGAGGCTAGTCTTCCCATTTATTGACAGGGCCTGGGGTGCTGTTTATAGTGAAACAAGAAGCAAAACCTAGAACTCTTGCACTGCAGCTCTCCTGCCAGAGACACGTCATTTCTCCCAAAGGGACTGTCGTTTAGCTTCACTCTTACCACATGCTCAGAAGGAGGGCTGTCAGAATTCCTGGAGAGGAGGCTTTCGGTGCTGACAATACGGATGCTCCTTGAGGGATGTCTTCCTGAAAGGACAGAGAGCAAACCCTGAGCATAGTCAGCCAGTCCTCCAAGTGCTTCAGCCTGTTCAGTCCTCACATTCTGGGTGAAGTGGACCTGTCTGATATCTGGTATTTGGGGGCCCGTGTTCTGTGGGGAGAGGATCAGGGCTTCAAGGATGATGAGCTGGGAGACCAGAAACACTCCTCAGCTCGCTGAGGACAAATGGACACTAACACAGGACTCGAGGAGGCTGCCTGGGAGGAGTCTTCTCAGGTGAGCCCTCCCTGACTTGAGGCTGGAGGCCATGTTCTCCTCCTGTGTGTCTTTCCCAACCTTAGACATACCCAGCTAACTACATCAAGAAAAATCAAAACTGAAGTCTATGTAATCAAATTATCATGCTGTACTCTGTAAACTCATACAGTGGCATACGTCAATCATTTTTCAATGAAGTCGGAGAAAACCCCAAACCAGATCCCTGTGACCCCGATGACTCCCTGCTCCCTCTTCAAGCCCCCAGGCCCCACTGGAGGTGAACCTTGCCGTCTGTCTGTCCCGTCCTCTTGCCGGCTCCCTGAAGAGCAGGATAGTAGCATGCTTAGAAAAAACCCTTTTGTGGGTGAGACCTATATTCTGGGGGAAGAAGTTCTGTAGGTCTGGATTCCATAGATGAGAAAGAAAAACCTACCCAGCTCTTCTTGTCTTCGGGGCAAGAGGTCATAAATATTTTTGGCTCGCTGTCTGGGTCGAGGCAGAGTCAACAAGGGCATGATGGTAACTCGGAGGTAGGGCACTTGCCCTGCAAGACAATGAGAGACACAGAGGTCATGGCGGGGCTTAGCTGCACAGAATGTGGGGACCCTTGGGGGAAGAGACTGCGCCTGAAAATGTTCCCCACCCTCACCATGTATTATGAAATCTGTGTTTCCAGACTTGACCGTGCCTTTGAGCTAGAAGAACAGGGGACTCAGGAGACAGAAGCAGGAAGAAGAAATGGGCACAGGGCATGGCTTTCAGAATGAAGCTCGACTCAGCACGGAGCTTTCAGAGCCACAGCTTGTGATCCTGACGGAGACAGTGACCTGTGTTAACACACAGGTAAGAACAGAGGACTCCTCGGTGCAATGGTTTATCTCTGGAGGCCAGTGTGTGTGTGCGTGTGTGTGTGTGTGTGTGTGTGTGCGTGCTCCGTCGTGTCTGACTCCATGTGACCCCATGGACTGTTGCCTGCCAGGCCCCTGCCCATGGGGTTTTTCCAGACAAGAATACTGGGGTGGGTTGCCTTCTCCTCCTCGAGGGGATCTTCCTGACCCACGGATCGAATCTACATCTCCTGCATCTCCTGCCTTGGCAGGCCGATTCTTTACCACTGTGCCATCTGAGAACCGGACTTTAAATTCCAGACTAGACAGTTGATCATAGTGTGTCTCAGCTCTGGACAAACAGGGGACTCACGCTTCTTCCGTTTACTGCAATTCCACAGGATGCAGAAAACTGCCACAACCAGGAGGATGGCAAGGAGAGCCGCAAACGCAGAAAAGATGCTGCTGCTGTGGTCTTCAGTCCTGTGAGGAAAACCAAGGGCCATGGTCCAGCCATGGGGCCAGGGGAGATGCGTCCTCCAGAGGCAGGACTCGAGGATTGGGGTGGGAGCCGAGGGGAGGGAAACTGAGGTGGGATGGGCTGGGTGGTAGAAGAGCGGGTTATCTCCTCACGGAGAGAGGGAAGGAGGATGTGGGAGAAGGGAGCTATCCCTTCTGAATGCTCACTGGATGCCAGTGGTTTGCATTAAAGCTTATTTAATCTGTACAACAATCCCATCTCTCTTTGTGACCAAGGAATCTGAGATTTAGACTCCATAAGGTAGAGTAACATAGGGACGGTCACATAGGTAGGAAGGAGCATGATGGAATGTGCGTCTAGGTCTGTTNCTCACGGAGAGAGGGAAGGAGGATGTGGGAGAAGGGAGCTATCCCTTCTGAATGCTCACTGGATGCCAGTGGTTTGCATTAAAGCTTATTTAATCTGTACAACAATCCCATCTCTCTTTGTGACCAAGGAATCTGAGATTTAGACTCCGTAAGGTAGAGTAACATAGGGACGGTCACATAGGTAGGAAGGAGCATGATGGAATGTGCGTCTAGGTCTGTTTGGGCCCAAAGACTGTTCTTTCTATGGCTTTGCACTGTCTTCCAAACTTGTCAAATCCCTTTGCTCCTGCTTACCCTGTTGCCTGCCCCTCAGCTTTCGGTCTTGCTTGGAAGAGATTATCCACTTACAATTAAGGAGCAGCTCTGGGACAAGAGTCCAGGTTGCTTGCATTTTAATAATCCCTGTAGCATCAGCTTGTGGAGCTGGTCTTCAAGCAACACTCTGCTCTGCTGTGGAATGTGACCAGTGCTAATGCACTAGGTAAGTACTGGGCTATTTGCAGTTCCTGGGCATGGCCAGGGCTACGGCTCTGTTTTGCCTATAGGAAGCAGCCAATTGAGGTTACAGAATGCATCACTAGCAGAGCTGCCCCTCCAAATACTAGAAACCAGGTCGTCCATCAGGGAAGGTTTTTGTCCTTATGAGTTCTAGACTTGTTCACCCAATTTCATACTGGACATTCCCACGTGGTAACCTAATAAACATCTCAAACCCAAAATGTTTAAAACAGAGCTCCTGTTCTCCCCCACCCTCCATAAACCTGTTCCTCTGGTGTTTCCTGTCACCTAATGGCTTGATCAAAAACCTTGGAGCCATTTTTTTTTTTTTTTCCACACCCCACTGCTAGTTAACCAGCAGTTTCCATCTGCTCAACCGGGACATTTATCCCAAAGCATAACATCTTGCTCCTCCATTGCCACCACCTCGGTCTGAGCCACCATGAGTTCCACACAGACCTTTGCAAGAACCTCTCTAATGAGCTCCTTGCTTTCACTCTTGGCCCCAACATACTATGTTCACACAGGAGTTAGAGTGATCCTCTAAACGGTTAAATCCGATCACGTGCCCCCTCTGCTTGCAGCCCCCCATGACTTCTCATCACACTTGGGATAGCATCCATTGTCCCTAACAGGCGAGAATGTCACGGCCTCTTCTCTTCTGCCTTTGCCTGCCTCTGACCTCCTTTCCTACTATTTTCCTCTGACCTTGATGACCAGGACTCCATGCTGTTTCCAGCAAAGCACAGTTTTATCTCAGTCCCGCTGCTCCCTCTCCCGCAGTTCAATCCCCTCGTTTAATTTAGGTCTCTTGTGAAATGTCACCTCCTCAGATAGGTCCTCCCTGGTCACACCCGCCTTGGTACTCCAGTCCCCTTATCTGCCCTGGTTTTTCTTCATAGCTTACGACTGACTGACCTTATGCTAGCCATGTTTTTGTTCATCTGTTTGTATCTGACCCTCCCACTTAACTGTAACCTCCAGGAGGTTGTCCTTGTCTGTCCTATTCACCTTGTGCCTGCAACAGTGCCTGGCACTCAGTAGGAACCTGATGGATATTTGTGAAATTAATGAATGAATAAATTACGAAATGAAGGGATGTGGTAATAGAATTGGAGGAGTGCTGCAGGATTCTGACACTGTATGAATTCATTCCCCATCAGTGACCTTGTCCACCTGCAGGGGACATGTATTTGTTTGTCATGGTAATGACATATACCTCCCCAAACTACAGTGATTTTTAGTTTATTGCTATTGAGCTGTGCTTTTATCATTGCACTGAAATCAATAATACCTCTCAGTGTCAAAGTTTCAACTATTGATGGACTTTTTTGTTAATATAATATTGAAGGTTTTAACTGTAAGATTTACATCTATGATTAATTCTGTGAGATTTTATGATCTAAGGATGTATCTTTATCATAGTTTTTTCATGGCAAGTGTTTAGGACCTAAAAGCACGTCTGCGTAAAAAGTGGGCCGTTTGTTTCCATCAGAGTAGAAACTGGTTTTGGTTTCTCTTTCTTTGAGGAGTGATCCGTGGGGCTTGAGAAAGGAAAGCTCAAGGACCGCCACGAGGGCCTCTGAGCACGAGAAGCCCAGCCATGCCAGGAGGCCAGCTCTGAGGAAGTGGTGTGTTATCATATTTCCTCTCTTCCCGACAACTCCCTTCTCTTCGCAATGTCTATTCCTTTCTTCCCGGCAGTTCTGAGCAAACCTCTCTGAGCCAAGAGTTTAGTGGTCTTAGGAGACGAGAGCCTGGTGAGGGTGGCAAGGCTACCGGATAGACCAGGACCCTCTTTCTAAATCAGGGGAGGGGAGCACTCACTTGTCCAGGCTGCCGAGGGTTCCCTGCAGAGTGCTGGGCTCTGAGGTTCTCCCTGTGGTCTCTGACCACGCTGACGTGGTGACATCCATTATTCCGCGACCCTCTCTGGCTTCAGCTTCTCCTCCTAGGCCTTCTCTTAATCGTCATCAGCTTGCCAGTCAGCCTGCCACTTTTCCTGTCTCTTCCTAAACTGCTGACTCTCAAGAGAAAAGGCAGAATTGGTTTGTGTTTCACATGTAATCCCATCTAGTATAAGCATTTTTTTAAGTAAATAAGAATGACAGAAATCCCCCTGGTCTCCATTTTCTGAACATTCCCTAATATATAACTTTTGACTCTCAAATTTTCATCTTCTTAAATCTTTATTTATCAAAATCCATCACAAAAAGTCTGTTGGTTTTTACTTCTTCCTTTCTAAAGCTTCCAGTCTTTCTTTCTAGAACTTTCTCTCCCGCAACCAACTCTACTTGCGTCTATCCCTGAAATGTCAGGCTGACTTGACCCAAAATACAAAACAACAAGTTTGGCTCTACCTGGATGTGGCTGCGATGCTGACTGCAGGAGGGGAGAGCTCTTCTGGGTGTGGAGCTCCCCAGCTCGGCTCAGAGGGACGCCAGACGCTCTGCCTTGTGGCGAGGACGTGCGGGGCTCCGAGGGGGAGACGGCCAAGAGGGCAGAGACGGGCTCCTTGAGAAGTTCATCTTCCCCCAACCCCCAAAGCAGAGAGAAGAGAGCAAACACTTTGCCAGAATGGAAACAGATAGTCAGCTACAGGAAGCAATACCACCAACGTGCTAATGAAGCCTGGGGCCCAGGAAATGCTGCTCAGCTCTCAATATGATAGAAGCAAGGGCGCCTGCACCCTGTTCCCTAGGCTGGCTGATGCGCTGTGGTCTGCGGGGAGCATGATTCAAGAGGGGTCAAGGTAATAGGGTATTTGTGATTGCTCGCCCTGGGTTTCTGTGATACTGAGAGTTTTATCAGCCTCCAGATTGACAGTGTTTGTTTCAGCAGGTCTGAGGAGCACTGGAAGGTGCTTTTTAGAAACAAAAACAGATTTCTGGTGCCTGTGGCTGATTCGTGGGTGAAGGGTAGTCCATTGCTGCAGCACTTGTGCTGGGATTGGAAGCGAGAGGGCTTCCCAGACCTGGTGCCAAGAGCAGATGGCGTGGGAGCGGGGAATCTGGAAGATGGCAGGTGGGAAAGCAGACAGAACCAAACCTCAGAACCTTGACAGCTACTTTAAAAAGTTTTTTCAAGAACGTCCCCCTGCCTGCGACCATCTCAAGGTCTTCTCTTATGTGATCTGATCATCTGCCCAGCTTGTTGAGTCAGCCGAGTCTTCCAGCCTCTCTTATTTTCTCCTGCCCCCATGCTTGAGGGAAACAGCCTCCTCGCAGGAGGCTCCCAGGCCTCAGACTGAGCTCTGGGTTTCCCGGCCCTGGCTGCACCCCTTCCCTCCCCACGGTAAACCAATTAAACCAACCGCTCAAAACACAAAACAGATATCTGAAGTAATTCGTCGTGATAGTAGAAGAAAACTCTTCACTCCTGGTGACAGGATATGTGTTTTAAACCTAATTGCTCTGGTGTTGCCTTTAACCACTTTATCAGCGCAAAGAAACAGAGGAAAACAACAGAATGGGAAAGACTAGAGATCTCTTCAAGAAAATTAGAGCTACCAAGGGAACATTTCATGCAAAGATGGGCTCAATAAAGGACAGAAATGGTAGGGACCTAACAGAAGCAGAAGATATTAAGAAGAGGTGGCAAGAATACACAGAAGAACTGTACAAAAAAGATCTTCACGACCCAGATAATCACGATGGTGTGATCACTCACCTAGAGCCAGACATCCTGGAGTGTGAAGTCATCACTACGAACAAAATAGTGGAGGTGATGGAATTCCAGTTGAGCTATTTCAAATCCTAAAAGATAATGCTATGAAAGTTCTATACTCAATATGCCAGCAAATTTGGAAAACCCAGAAGTGGCCACAGGACTGGAAAAGGTCAGTTTTCATTCCAATCCCAAAGGAAGGCAATGCCAAAGAATGCTCAAACTACTGCACCATTGCACTCATCTCACATGCTAACGAAGTAATACCCAAAATTCTCCAAGCCAGGCTTCAACAATACATGAACTGTGAACTTCCAGATGTTCAAGCTGGATTTAGAAAAGGCAGAGGAACCAGAGATCAAATTGTCAACATCTGCTGGATCATAGAAAAAGCAAGAGAGTTCCAGAAAAATATCTACTTCTGCTTTATTGACTATGACAAAGCCTTTGACTGTGTGGATCACAACAAACTGCAGAAAATTCTTAGATAGGAATACCAGATCACCTTACCTGCCTCCTGAGAAATCTGTGTGCAGGTCAAGAAGCAACAATTAGAACAGGACATGAAGCAATGGACTGGTTCCAAATTGGGAAAGGAGTGTATCAAGGCTGTATATTGTCACCCTGCTTATTTAACTTCTATGCAGAGTACATCATGCAAAATGCCAAGCTGGATGAAGCACAAGCTGAAATCAAGATTGCCAGGAGAAATGTGGGAGAAATGTCAATAACCTCAGAAACACCACCCTTATGGCAGAAAGTGAAGAAGAACTAAAGAGCCTCTTAATGAAAGTGAAAGAAGAGAGAGAAAAAGTTGGCTTAAAACTCAACATTCAAAAAACTAAGATCATGGCATGTGGTCCCATCAATTCATGGCAAATAGATGGAGAAACAGTGGAAATAGTCACAGACTTTATTTTCTTGGGCTCCAGACTCACTGTGGACAGTGACTGCAGCCATGAAATTAAAAAGACTCTTGCTCCTTGGAAGAGAAGCTATGACCAACCTAGACAGCGTATTAAAAAGCAGAATTACTCTGCTGACAAAGGTCCATATAGTCAAAGCTATGTTTTTCCAGTAGTCATGTGTGGATGTGAGAGTTGGACTATAAAGAAAGCTGAGCGCCGAAGAATTGATGCTTTTGAACTGTGGTGTTGGAGAAGACTCTTGAGAGTCCCTTGGACTGCAAGGAGATCAAACCAGTCCATCCTAAAGGAGATCAGTGCTGAATATTCATTGGAAGGACTGATGCTGAAGCTGAGACTCCAATACTTTGGCCACCTGATGTGAAGAACTGACTTATTGGAAAAGACCCTGATGCTGGAAAGATTGGGGGCAGGAGGAGAAGGGATGACAGAGGGTGAGATGGTTCGACGGCATCACCGACTCAATGGAGATGAGTTTGAGCAAGCTCCGGGAGTTGGTGATGGACAGGGAAGCCCGGAGTGCTGCAGTCCATGGGGTCACAAAGAGCTGGACATGACTGAGTGACTAAACTGACTGAACTGAGTGACTTGAAGAGTGGACTGTGACATATGATTCTAAAGATTCTAAGATTGGTTTTCAATGGACAGAACATAAGCATCCAAGCAACCGAAGCCCTTTGAGGTGGAGGGGCAACATGCTGAACACCCTCTTTGGAAAAACAGCACTGGGTTAAGAGTATCAGATCTTAAATTACTCCCTGGGTGATCTTGAACAAGTCTTCTAAGTTTTCGGGTGTGTCCTTGGATGTAAAATGACAATCATAATGATATTTAGGTAATGCTGTTGTGAGAATTAATTGGTTGAACCATTAAAAATGCCTGGCTCAGGACTTGGCATATGTACCAGTTCATTAAATGCGGCTGCTATTACAGTATCATCTCCTGATGCGTGAGGCTCATTCTTTACACTTAATGGACCACTCCCTCAGGCCTTTCTCTCTTCCTCTTTGGATGCTTAGCCTGCCCACCTTGTGTGCGTTCCTTTATTCTTTAAGCACATGTCTCTGGGATGTCTTCCACCACAGAGTACCAATTTGCACAAAAACCAGAGGTGGTCCCGGCCCTCCGGCTGTGGTCAGCTCCAGATGGCCACCCCTTTGCCTTCTAAGCTGACCCAGCTCATCGTCCTTTCATACTCTGGGCCTTTGCACTAGTTCCTTCATTTTAACAGAGTGTCGTTTTCTTTGGTAGAATTCCAGTAAAATCACATTTATGAGTTCATTTCTGGGTGTGTGACTTGAGGTATTTGGTTATTTTCC
>SJYA01002156.1:0-44989 GCA_006410615.1 Neotragus moschatus | reverse complement strand
ATCTACTTCTGCTTTATTGACTATGACAAAGCCTTTGACTGTGTGGATCACAACAAACTGCAGAAAATTCTTAGATAGGAATACCAGATCACCTTACCTGCCTCCTGAGAAATCTGTGTGCAGGTCAAGAAGCAACAATTAGAACAGGACATGAAGCAATGGACTGGTTCCAAATTGGGAAAGGAGTGCGTCAAGGCTGTATATTGTCACCCTGCTTATTTAACTTCTATGCAGAGTACATCATGCAAAATGCCAAGCTGGATGAAGCACAAGCTGAAATCAAGATTGCCAGGAGAAATGTGGGAGAAATGTCAATAACCTCAGAAACACCACCCTTATGGCAGAAAGTGAAGAAGAACTAAAGAGCCTCTTAATGAAAGTGAAAGAAGAGAGAGAAAAAGTTGGCTTAAAACTCAACATTCAAAAAACTAAGATCATGGCATGTGGTCCCATCAATTCATGGCAAATAGATGGAGAAACAGTGGAAATAGTCACAGACTTTATTTTCTTGGGCTCCAGACTCACTGTGGACAGTGACTGCAGCCATGAAATTAAAAAGACTCTTGCTCCTTGGAAGAGAAGCTATGACCAACCTAGACAGCGTATTAAAAAGCAGAATTACTCTGCTGACAAAGGTCCATATAGTCAAAGCTATGTTTTTCCAGTAGTCATGTGTGGATGTGAGAGTTGGACTATAAAGAAAGCTGAGCGCCGAAGAATTGATGCTTTTGAACTGTGGTGTTGGAGAAGACTCTTGAGAGTCCCTTGGACTGCAAGGAGATCAAACCAGTCCATCCTAAAGGAGATCAGTGCTGAATATTCATTGGAAGGACTGATGCTGAAGCTGAGACTCCAATACTTTGGCCACCTGATGTGAAGAACTGACTTATTGGAAAAGACCCTGATGCTGGAAAGATTGGGGGCAGGAGGAGAAGGGATGACAGAGGGTGAGATGGTTCGACGGCATCACCGACTCAATGGAGATGAGTTTGAGCAAGCTCCGGGAGTTGGTGATGGACAGGGAAGCCCGGAGTGCTGCAGTCCATGGGGTCACAAAGAGCTGGACATGACTGAGTGACTAAACTGACTGAACTGAGTGACTTGAAGAGTGGACTGTGACATATGATTCTAAAGATTCTAAGATTGGTTTTCAATGGACAGAACATAAGCATCCAAGCAACCGAAGCCCTTTGAGGTGGAGGGGCAACATGCTGAACACCCTCTTTGGAAAAACAGCACTGGGTTAAGAGTATCAGATCTTAAATTACTCCCTGGGTGATCTTGAACAAGTCTTCTAAGTTTTCGGGTGTGTCCTTGGATGTAAAATGACAATCATAATGATATTTAGGTAATGCTGTTGTGAGAATTAATTGGTTGAACCATTAAAAATGCCTGGCTCAGGACTTGGCATATGTACCAGTTCATTAAATGCGGCTGCTATTACAGTATCATCTCCTGATGCGTGAGGCTCATTCTTTACACTTAATGGACCACTCCCTCAGGCCTTTCTCTCTTCCTCTTTGGATGCTTAGCCTGCCCACCTTGTGTGCGTTCCTTTATTCTTTAAGCACATGTCTCTGGGATGTCTTCCACCACAGAGTACCAATTTGCACAAAAACCAGAGGTGGTCCCGGCCCTCCGGCTGTGGTCAGCTCCAGATGGCCACCCCTTTGCCTTCTAAGCTGACCCAGCTCATCGTCCTTTCATACTCTGGGCCTTTGCACTAGTTCCTTCATTTTAACAGAGTGTCGTTTTCTTTGGTAGAATTCCAGTAAAATCACATTTATGAGTTCATTTCTGGGTGTGTGACTTGAGGTATTTGGTTATTTTCCTTTTTTGGACCCATTGTTTGCAGTGTCATTTTTATTAAAAAAACAAAATTGTTATTTAAAAAAAATTTGCTATAAGCATCACCACTTCTGTAAAGCCCTTTGCATCTGGAACTGGCTTCTTGCTGTTCTGTATCTTCATGGCCCTGTATGTAATAGCACCTCCCAATTGTTGGCACGAGTTGTTTAAATGTTTGCTACCCCGCGTAGACTTTGACCCTTCTCAGGCAGACTGTGTTTTATTACATCTCTGGCATTTGACACAGTGCCTGACTCTTAAGAGCGAACTGGGTCCTCTGAGAAGCTCTCTCGGTGCTTATTGCTGTTGTGATAGGACCCAAGTGTGTAACAGGATAAGATATTGAGAAAGAAACGAGCGTCCTAGTCTTCCTTTCCTGGTGTGCACCAAGGGGCTGAAGGACAAAGCCATCTCAGCACTGCCCTAGCTGCTCCTCCCAGGAAGGGCAACCCAGGGCTTGTGTTGGTTCTCCTTTGCCCTAGGAAGGGGTTATCAGTGGCTCTTGTATTTCTGGGCTCCCCCAGCATGCCAAAATTGCCCTGTGTGAAAGACAGCTGCAGCCAGGCTTTGTTTTTGAAGGTCTAGGAGCTGAGACAATGGAGCAGGATGACAGCTGGTTGACAGCCCCGTCCCTCCTTGCGCATTTGCTCATGGAGAGGCCTTCTCCAGTCCAGACATGTCTGAAGCAGAGCAAAGGCAGCAAATGCCCTCCTTTTAAGTTAACACTGTGAGAGAGCAGGGTTTGGATAGAGAAATTTGGAAAGTGCATAAATATTTCTTTCACTTCTCTGCTCCCTAAGGTCCTCGGGAAGAGCTGTGGAGAATTTGGAAGCAAGAAGTGAGACCGGGTTGGGAGACAGCCTCTGTCTGCTAGGCTGAGGCCCAGGGGAGGACGCTGGGCGCCGCTGCCGAGCAGGCCTTTGCTAGGCCTCGGTCTGGGGCAGGCTGCCCCTGCGCGCGCGGTCGTCTGAGAGCGCCGGCAGCGGCGGAGCCGCGCGCAGACGCCGGCCGGGGAGGCTGGCCGCCGGCCTCTCCTCCTTCGGCGCCGGCCCGCGCGGGCGGGAGGACGGGGCGTCGCGGCAGGAACCTGGAAGAGCGCAGAGCACGTCCGGGGAGGCGCGGCGGCAGCACGGCACACGGAGCGAGCGAGGCGGACGTCAGGACGGTTCCCTGTTCCCTTCTCCTGGGAGTGGACAAAGCATCGTTTCAACCCTTTCATGAACCAAGGCCTGAACAGGCTGGGGCGGCAAACGGTTCAGTTCTGTTTTGGACAGGCATTGTCATAGGACCACAGCAAGACAGGGCGGGTTGAATTTACCTGTATCCCTTAGTATTGGGCCAGGCCCATGTGAGGCGTGTGTGGCACCATTGTTCCTCCCATTTTCCCTAGACTGCAGCTGCGTAACAGCCAAAGTTACCGCCTTAAACTGTGAGAGGTCATCGGAACCCTCAGCTTCAGCCCTCTCATGAATTCCTGCCTCAAGAAAGCCAAGCGTATGCTGGCTTACGGCTTCCCATCCCTCCATCTCTGAACTTATTCCTTCACTTTCCCACTTGGTCACTCAGTGCCAATTCCTGGCTTCGTTGCCTGTCCTCAGAGCAAGAGGGCCTGCCTGCCTCAGGTCCTTGGCACTTGCTGTATCCATTACCTGAAATCTCTTTCCTCCACATATTTCCTAGCTCAGGCTTTTACTCCAGAACCTCTCTTTACAGTCTTCCTCTCCAGAGATGCCTTCCCTGACAGTGATCAGAAGACCCATCCTCACGGCCTGTGCTCCGTTTTTCTCCCACCACTTCACTGTTCCCCTTGGTCCTTGTCATCATTTGACATGCTCTGTATTTATTTGTTTTGTCTCTCTCCACAAGACTAAATTTAAAAGTGTCAGAGTCTTTGTTTTGCTCGCTATTGTATCCCAAACGCTTATGTTGGTGCCTGGCATCATAAGTACTTGATGAATGAAGGAGTGGACCAATATCCAAGAGGAGTAGATGAGACCATCAAAAAAGGACCAGCAGAGGCCTCTCACAGATCTTGGCCAGCGCTATGTTGGTGCTAGAGTTGACTTGATTCAGAAAAGAAATTGATTTCTTGTACTTTAAGGGCCAGAGAACAATTTGTCTTTGTTGCAGGTGTAAGTGTCTGAGCCCCAGGTGAAGCCTGCAGGTACCAGTATGCGGTAGTGCTCAGTGCACACACAGTGCTGCGTTCTAGAGGCGATAAAGCAATGGAGAAATGCCATCTAGATATCCTCTCAAGGTTCTTAATAGCGATTTTAGGTGCCAGAGCAAGCTTGGAAAGTGTGTCAGAGTTGGAGAGACTCTTAGGTCACAGCAAATTAGCAGCAGGATTGGTGATTGTTTTAAGAAAAAATTACTTCTTTATTTAGCTGTGCCAGGTCTTCATTGTGACATGGGAGTTTTTAGTTGCAGAATGTGGGATCTTGTTCCCTGATCAGGGGTCAAAACTGGCAGCCTGCATTGCGAAGTTCAGAGGCTTAGCCACTGGACTACCAGGGACATCCCAGGGTTGGGATTGTAACACAGGCCTTCTAGTTCCCTGGCTAGCTCATTCTACCAAAGCTCAGATGAGCCCTCTCGCTTCTCTAATTTCATGCCATCCCGTTGGATTAGCTCTCCGGATTCCCAAACTACTGCTCTTTCCCAACAGATTCCAACACAGAACAGCCAGATAACAATCTCAGCTGCAGGATCTATAACCACAAAGTTTTACTTTATATTATTAATGTTACATTAATAACTATAGTAGGAGACAACAAAGACAGGATCCCAGTTAGGCTGGCTTGTGCATTTATTTCGCCTTGTCGTGACATTGTCACCCACGTTTGGATCATTTCAGCACTGACGATTTGATTTGTTCACTAGAACCTCAGCATTTCAGAGCGGGGGGCCCTTAGAGATGGCTAGTTCATAAGGCTTTTGAGTCATTTGTTAAAGCTACAGCTGACCCGGAAGGAAAATACTTATATATATTTAAAAAGTGCTCCTTTTGTTGAATACCCGTGGGCTCTGAATCAACACTAAGGAACCCCTTTCAGGTCTTTAAAATGTAGCTTGAAAATCGTTGATGGCGTTCCACTTTTTCCTTGTAGAGATGGAAAATCAAGCCAGTCAAGAAGCAGAGGTTATATCAGGATTTTACTCCATCTAATTACTCTGTTTAAGCTCCTCCACGATAGGGTGAGCAGAAAAACCTTCAGACTCCTTTCTTTCCTACCTGATCAGCAGCAGTGTCAGTTCAAGGGTTTAATGGGAAAGATGCAGAAATGCTTAACTCAGGTGAAGAGTTTGGGTAACCACGTCTGAAGGCAATCAGTAGTTTCCAGTCCTCTCTCCACCTTCACATCCTCTTTTAAGTTTTCAGATATATTTTCTTCATCTAAAAACTTCATTATTATTTTTTGGCCATGTTGTGCAGCTTGCGGGATCTTCGTTCCCTGACCAGGGATTGAACCTGCACCGTTGGCAGTGAAAGCAGAGTCCTAACCTCTGGACTTCTGGTGAATGTTGCTCAGTCATGTCTCTGTGATTCCATGGACTATAGCCCACCAGGCTCCTGTCCATGGGATTCTCCAGGCAAGAATATTGGAGTGGGTTGCCATTTCCTTCTCCAGGGGGACTTCCAGGGAATCCCCTATATTTGCTTTAAATAAGGCCTAGATACGAAGATCTGGAGTTAAAACAAGAACCCTAACCTAATCAGTTGTACTCTTTGGAGGATGGTCTCCATGGCCATTAGTCCAGGGGACACCAGAGAAGCCACGTAGTGCCCAGGCCTGAATCCAGGGGCCAGGCCTGAGTGGAGACGCTGCGGCCAGCTCTGAGTGTGATGGCACTGGCCGCTCAGCTCAAGCACTGTATCTTCTGAGGGCTGGGAGGTGTGCTTTGAAATAGATTTCAGAGATTTATGATTAGTTCCATCACGATACGGGCCAGCCCAGAACCCAGCAGTCACTGCCTAAAAGGCTAAAAGGCAAGGCTAAAAGTATCCCGGTCTATGAATCTAGTTGACTATTGCTTCTCATAGCTCAGGTTCATCTGGGGGACAACTGGATGTGAATGATGTTACACAGATAGTAACAGGTTCACATTTTATTTATAACAGGTTTCAAAATCTGCTGGGAAAGGACGTACCATTTTTATCCTGCTTGCAGCGGCACGGAGGCCATGCCCTAACAGACCCAGGTCAAGGGTTGGTAACCAGCTTACTGGTACCTAGTGAATCATCCTTGGATTTGCCCAGAATAAGTTAGGGAGTTGTCTGGCTGTGCGTATACAGTTGGGTGGGGCAGGGGGTGGGTGGGGGCAGGGTCAGTCAGTCCTGGTGGAGAGTTTCAAACAAACCCAGTGACCACTGGGAGAGGATACAGTTGTTGAGAAAGGGGAGACACAAACCATTATTAAAGATGGAGGGCAAAGAAACTGCTTTTTTATTTTTTAAGAAACGGGGGTAGGGAAAGATGGGAGAAAAGAACAGTTTGTTTTCCATGTGGTAACTCAAGCCTAAGGAGTCGAGCTGGCTATATACCCCATTAAACCAATGTCTTAGGAAACACTGGTCTCTGCCAGAAAGCTGCTCTGAAGCTCTGCTTTATGCCTCAGCACACACTGGGGTTGGGAGGTACGGCTCCTTGGGATCCTGTCTGATGGGGCAGACGCACAGATCTGGGGCCCAGCAAAGACAAGGTGAGGGTAAAGGGGGACACATCGGGCCAAACTTTAGAAAGGACTCGAGGTGTGTGTGTGTGTGAAAGACAAGGTGAGGGTAAAGGGGGACACATCAGGGCAAACTTTAGAAGGGACTTGTGTGTGTGTGTGTGTGTGTGTGTGTGTGTGTGTGTGTGTGTGTGTGTGTGTGAAAGACAAGGTGAGGGTAAGGGGGGGGGGGACACATCGGGCCAGACTTTAGAAGGGACTCGAGTTGTGTGTGGTGTGTATGTGTGGTGTGTGTGGTGTGTGTGTGTGTGTGTGTGTGTGTGTGTGTGTCTTTTGCATCCCTTTTAAGTAAGGATATTTGGGGTGGAAGCTACAAAGGAAAGAAAAAGACTTTTGTCCTGTTTTGTGAATGATTTCTGTTTTCAAATAAGTCCCAGACCCTGTTTGCTTGGTTGGTTATTAGTTATTTTCTCCCCAGCATGTTTGAAAGAACCTAGGTGGGCAGTGTGGCCGTGCCCGTGGAGAGCGACCTGCGACAGGCAGGAAAGGTGGGTAAGACTTCTCATTACAGAAGACCGTCAACCGTGGTGGTTCCTCCTTCAGAATCGACTTCTTCAAACAGCCAGGAGAGCTGGGCTCTTCAACATCATACTTTCCCTAAAATACCTTGGGGAGCCAACAACTCCTTTCCTTACTTGCTATTTTAAAGGAGAGCAGATGCGTCTGGATGAGAGTTTGCTGGGAGGAGTTCTGAATTCTGAGATGTGAAAGCTCAGAACCTAAATGACTTGCCAGGAGGCTGCTTTGACCTGAAACTAAGGCCTAATATTAGTCATGCTAGAGACCCAGTGAATAGAACAGCTAAAACAAACAAACTCTCAACCCGCCAAAAACCTCTGGGAAGGTGGGAACTGAAGAACTCAGGAAGGGAGGTAGGGAATAGCTGCTAATATGTGGTGGTTTGGTTGCTAAGCCGTGTCTGACTCTTGTGACCCCGTGGACTGCAGCCCGCCAGGCTCCTCTGTCCATGGGATTCTCCAGGCAAGAATACTGGAGTGGGTTGCAATTTCCCCCTCCAGGGGATCTTTCCCACCCAGGGATCAAACCTGGATCTCCTGTGTTGCAGGCAGATTCTTAACCGACTGAGCTCCAGGAAGTCTAGCTGCTAACATAAAGGAGACTAATTTTTCCCGATAGGCATTTCGTTAAAAATTAAAGAAAGAAAGGACTGCCAAACCTGACTCTTTTTCATCCTTTTTCAAAAGCCCCAGCTTCATAGTTCTCTGATTGCAGATTCTAACCAAGGTGGGCAGAGCAAAGCTCGTTTCCTAAGGGAATGAAACTGGCAACCAGGGCTGTGAATCACCAACGGGAAGTGTTGGCAGAGAAACACTTCACGATCCAGTAACAGGCTGAGTCCTGGGCTTGCACAGATAGGCTCTCAACGTGGCCGCGGCAGGGCCGACTTCACGATCCAGTAACAGGCTGAGTCCTGGGCTTGCACAGATAGGCTCTCAACGTGGCCGCGGCAGGGCCCTTTTCAATTTCGACAACCAGTGACCTTACCCAAAAGTGGATACATACAGAGGATAGCACAGTCACAAGTGGGCATGGATTTTTATTCTCAGTGCACAATAGTTTGGTTTCTGCTCATCAGCAACAGCTTCATTGGTTCTAAAAAAAGATCTCTTTTTTCCTTCTTTTAAAACTCCCCTTCCATTCTTCCTGTCTCAATGGAACAACATATTTGAATGTCAGAATTGCCATTTATAGCATTTTTTTCCTAAGAACCATATAAATACATGCAAAACATTGTACAGAGAGCTTAAATAATATGAAAATGCAAATACAGATTGGGTGTACTGTTTAGCTGAACTGTAGATTATAGCCACACACACCGGGGTACACATGGCTTTGATATCACTGTTTGTGTATGTCATGCAGATCACAATAATCAATCTTCTGTTTTGTTTTTTTTTTCTTTTATACAAAATACCAGTGCCTGTTATACTAGTTACTGAAAAGAAAAAAAGAAACTGAAAATCCCTATGTGTGTGCTAATTTGAAACAATGTAGATAGGTTTGTTGGCACATGTATATGGCATACTCGCATAAGGGCATATATACACACAGGGGGGAACACATGAACGAAAGGCCAGTTCAGCCACGGGGAGCTCACCTCCCCCAACTCTCCTAGTCAGGAGGAAAGGGGACAGCAGGTCTAACAGCAGGCTGGGGAGGCAAGGGCAGCACTGAGCTAAACGGAGGCATGTTGGGTCTGTTCTGAGGAAGAGCCTGTAAAGGCTTCAGAGAGCAGGCATTTACAGAGGGTCCCACCCCCACCACTGCAGCGAGAGGGTCCCCAGCTGTGCAGAGGGAGGAAGAGGAAGTGTGCACTTTGGGATGGCATCACGGCCTACTTCAGTCACTAGGCAGGGAAGACAGGAAAGAGAAGTGATGAGCTGAGAGGTTTCAGGACACATGTGAGCCTGCCATGCCCCTGGGTTTTGGCAATGAGGTAATCACTCAGATTTAACTGTGCGATTCTCCCCTCTGAAGCTCAAGGGAAGAAGAAATGCAAACCCTGAAGAACTCACAAGTGCCTGCGGGATTTCTTGGTCTCTCTACCACACTTAGAGATGGAGAGTCATTTCAGAAGCAGAGGACACCTATGGGAAGGATCTTGTCAAGACTGTCACCTAGGGCTAGAACCAGCCTTTATTTTTCCATGTAGAGCTATTATCTCGCATCTAATATATTGCATGAAACTTTTCTAGGGGAGGGGGAGAAGTCTCAAATCAAATCCTTGCACAAAAAAATCACTAATGGAAAACTCCAGGGGCAACAGGAGGTGAAAGAACCGTAAAAAATGCAACCCCCCAAATCAGAGTACCCGTGCAGCCCAAGTGTCTTGGGTACCACTCTGCTGGCTGCTCTTCAAGAAATAGAAATCTACCTGAGGCCCCTGATCCTGATCCCCATTTCCATGGGGATCTGCACTTACTTCCTGCCAGCTGTTCCTTCTTCCTGGGTGCCTGCTTTCCCACTGGTAAGCGACTGCCCATTTTTCTAGTTTTATCAAGAGAGGAATCTAGGACAATATTTCCCCCTTTTCCCCATCAGACTCTTTTCAAATCCAAAGCACCATTTTTGGGGGAAAGGTTTATTAACTTATGCCATATTTATTCACTGCCAGTTGGATCACTGAAACGGAATAGAGAGAAAAAAAAAACACATAAAAAATATATGCACATAAGCACTTAAACTTGCTCAATTCCATATCAGCAGAGTTTATATTAAAAGGTTCTGGATCCAACAAAATTCTTCCCCCTAAGCATAAAGATGGCTGTTTGGAGAAAGGTAGTAGGGTGCGTTGGTTTTAAAACCAACTGCAAATACACTGTGAGTCACCTGTCGTGTGTAACAGTTGCTTTTGTGCTCCCTTCCACAGGACAGCACTTTATTTTAAATCCTTTAAACAAAATACATATGGCTGACTCAAAAAATACCAGTTTATGATCTAAAGAAAACTATATATTGTTTGCATAATATTTCTATATTTTCTCTCTTACTACGGAAACTAGAATACACACAAAAAAATCCCATTGACTTTAAACAAGTAGACACAGCCCTCAAGAGTAAACTTGTCAGGCACCGTGAGAGTCTTTCGGGAGCAGGAATGACAAAAGAGCCTCCAAAGTTTGTTTTAAAAACTGATCTGAGGTAATGAAAGACTCCGCAGAACTAAACCTTCTGATTACTTAATAAATCTATATGTGAACATCGAACACCTCGGGTGAGCTAATTTTCCCCCCATTGGTACTGAAGACAGAGGGGAAAAAAAAAGGGTCACTGAAACATGTAACTTTTACAAAACCAAAATCGGATTTGGGGGCTGATGTATTAATGGGAATGTACAGGGGGTATACAAGTTCTTTATTTTTCCTTCCTAGGGCAGCTCTGGTGAGAGGGGGAACGGGGAGGAAGCCACAGGAAAAGGCTGGAGAGGATACCTCAGGTCAGCAGACCCCCACGATGGAAATGAGGCAGTCCCCAGCCACCTCAAGGCCCTTCTCCCCGTCCCCATCAGTGGAGAAAGAGGGGAGAGGCTTCATTCATCCGATGGAGATGGGACTTGGCCGACATGAGCTGACTCCCTGCACAGAAGAGCTTGTATCAGCGCAGCAGGGAGAGAGATGGAGAAACTGTAAATGTGGCTCCATCTCGTCCCACTGAGGAGCACTTAAAAATCCCCTAGCCAATTCCCTGGCTCCTGAGAGCCGGGCAGGGAAGGGGATGCTCTGGGCAGTGCTAGGGAGAGAAGGCACAGGGCCTAACTGTGCCGCACTGGGCGTTCTAGGAGGGGCTTGTGCAGGGTGTCGGGCGCGGGAGCGAGGAGGGGAACCTCTTTGCGCTCCTTGAAGTCAGCAGAGTGTCACTGGAGCCATATAGTTTCAAAATCAGAATATCTGAGAAAGGCTGGGGCCCTTTCAGCGACTAGCTGAGCTAGGGACACAGCGGAGCAGAAAACTGAAGGCAGTGTCCAAGCTGACCAGAACCTGAGCTCCAGGTTCTGGCGTCTCTGAGGAAGGGTTTCTCAGATGCTGCTGTAAGGGCACTTGGGCCTCCCCCACGCCTTCTCAGTCGTCACTCTCCCAACAATCAGGCCCTACCCGAGAAAAGCCTCAGCAGATGGCTTTGAAAGCGGTAGTGGTTATCCCGAGGAGGACTCCTAGTTGGCTTCGATGGTCTGTCTTGTCCTAGACCTGCCAGCTTCTGTTCCTTAATATCCAAGTCCAGTTAGGAGGCAGTGTCAATCTTAATTCATCCCTTTGCCACCACTTTAGGAAAAGGAGGAAGCGCAGGCTTCAGGTAAAAACTACAAACCACATATGTGTAAGCTTCACGGTCAAGGCTAATCTTCCTGGCACTTAGAAACCACACACACCGGGCAAGATGGCAGTTTAGAAGCAGATAACCTGGCAGCAACAGGGATATAGTACTAACCTGCTCTCAACTGCCTCCAAAGCGCCGTTAGCAAAGAAACGTATCTGTCTCTAGAAAGAAATTGAGAGTTCCACTGGGGCCGGAAAGGAGAAAGGTCAAAGTTGACTCAACTCACCCATATTCTTTCCACTTTCTTAATCATCACAACTTAAAAAAAAGAGTGAAGATAAGGAAGATAATGGCCACAAAGGACCAAGAGACTGTGGGGAGGTTTGATTGGAAGGGCAGAAAGAAGCTAAGGGCCTTAGCTATAAGTTTCCAAAATGGAAAAATTGTTTTAAAACAATCACTCTATAGGCTGATTCTGTACCTTCCGTTCTTACCTCAACACATTTCATTTGATAATGTTTGTAGCTCTGAATGTTGAACTGAGCTCATAAAAGGCATAGACTCATAGGGTAAAAATCCAGAAGGAAGGAGACTGGTGACACACGTATGAATGCTGGGGAGAACTGGAGGTGGGGCAGCCGCCAAGGCGATTTTCGTCATTTCTTTCAAAATGACTACTGACGCATCCAAGCGATAGACCCACCACTCGTCACTTGCCTGGGGCTTAACTGGGTCCTGCTGCAAACCCCAACTCGCGTTTCGGTTAAAGCCCTCGTAGGGCTGTGCTCTTGCCTCTTCACACTTGGGAGCAGCTGACACGACAGTGGAAACTCCCAGCACCACCTTACTGACAGGACAGATGCAAAGGGAGATAGGGAAGGCAGGAATGGGAAGCAGAGAACGACGTTCAAACCGACGTCTCCAGGCTGTGCAGAGGGCTGTCCGAGTGGGAAGCAACAATTTGTACTTGGCAGCAATCCACCGAACTGTTGTTTCTGTTGGTTTGTGGAGTGACCTCACCGTCCGGCGAGGACATCTTCGTCCCAGGCTTAGACACCTTTTCAAAAATTTCCTCTTCTTGCTCCTCCAGGAGTGGTGTTCGTGGCCCCTCCTCATCCATGGTGAATTCAGGGTGGGTCATGAAGTTGTGGATGGAGTTTTGGTTCTTGGGTTTCTGAATGCTTTCGTGGAGGGAACTATGGAACGCTTTGACCACTTTGATCTACACCAGGGGAAGGAAAAGGAGGGTGAGAAAACGCAGCGGTGAGAACTGGTCAGCAGAACAGGGGACTGGGTGGTTTGATGACAGAAACAAAAGCCCAAACTACGGAACACTATTGCCCCACAACCCAAACCCAAAGTATGAAATCATGAAACACCAGAGCATCACGTGACTTAAATTCCAAGCACTGAGGTGGGGGGTGGGGGGGGGAGAGTGAATAACGACAAACAACTAGACTATTTCAAAGCTGCGTTAAAAAAAAAAAGTAGAAAACCCAAAGCAAAGTTAGCATTTCCAAACAATCTACTCTTGAAATTAAATAGGAAACAAAAAGATTCATCAGTTCTTTTGGATGGAAGGCAAGGACATTGGAAGTAGATGTGGTTTAATAGTCAAACTTAAAAGATGATCCAGACATGTGGATTTCTGGGTTGGGGCCAAACATTTTGTGAGTGTGGAATGGAAGATGACACACTGAAGTTTTAGTTATCTGTTGAACACCCTCAATAAGCCAAACACATATCAATTTGCACACAATACACGTTGGGTGATAAGCGACCATTAATACTGCGTGGCAAGGCAGACAAGACCGCGCAGCTGTGTTAGCAGCATGCAAGAAATCAAAATGCCTATACTCTCCAATTTAATAATTGCTCTTTCAGTCAGGAAACATGCAGATGTTTATATCCCACAATCTCCACTGTGTCCTCTTCCTCCAAACAAGGCGGAACTCCCCTCCTTCAGCCCCTCCCCTTGAAGAGGTGGATAAATACAGGCACCACAGTTGCCCCCTCCGAGGCTGAGAGGGCTGCTCTCTCAGTTCAGATGCGGCTGGACGCAGGCGGCCGTGACTCTGACGCACAGCAGCTGTGCCGAGTCACAGAGCTTTCTCCAGCTGTTTGTAAATGACAAAGAGGAACGTGATCTTAGGCAGGGGAGGGGGAGCCTGGGCTCAGAACAGAAGCCACTCAGGCCAGGAGGCTTTCCTGATGGGATGGATCAAGAAGATGGAGGAAAGGGAGCCACCTGCGGTTTGTCCAAGGGGATACACTCCTGTGAGTGTCAGGCTTTGCTCTACCGCACAAGAGAGGAGGGGGTTCAGCTTAGAAGAGAAGAAACGCTTGAGAAGCACTGATCCCTCTGCCCAGCCTTCACTTTATCCACAGGCACCAGCTCTCTGGCAGCTGCTTTTCCAAACTGGAAACCTCTCTGAGGTAGGCGTTAGAACTTGGGTTGGTAGTACTGGAGTAGGGGGCAAGGTGGGATCCTGAGAGGCTGGAGAGAGAGGGGAAAAGAAAGCGGTTGTAGGACAGCTTCAGTTCTGGGAGGTGGCTGATCCTAGACTGATCCCAAAGTTCCTTCATCAGAAAAGAAATGGAAATAAGGCAGGAGAGACTGTTGAGGTGGCAGAGGGGAGAGAAGTGATGGGGGCTGGGGCGGGGCACCTCTTCCAGCAAAGAACACTCTCCTGCAGAATATGGATCCAGCAGAGCGCACAGAGAGACAGGCAAATAAACTGTGCACCTTGTCTCAATGCTTCCTGTCACTGTGCAGAAGCTTCAAAAGCAACGTACAAAGAAGGTTCACTCAAGTTGCGTCTCTGCCGGCTCAGGCTTTCTTTATCTTGCCTCAGTCCACAGCACACTGGCAGACCCACAGGACAGAGGGCACTCAGAGCTCAGAAGGCAGAGGACGCTGTCACTCGGTGACATCTGCTCAGGGCTTCAGCCGAGAAGAATCGAGGAACCTGGGTACACATTCACCTTGTTGCACACAGAGTTAGGATCTATCCTTCTATCCCTCCGGTAAGATCGGATGGAATACAGGTTACATCCGGGTTTCAGGAAGTCCCAGGTTATAATGGGTCTACATCAAATCTTAGAGCAAAGCACCTGGATGAAGCGAGGCCGAATCCAGTGCCCTCAAAGCCACACTCCCCCTGCAGGCGTGCCAGCACAGCCCACACTTTTCACTCTTCCGATCTCCACATTTCTAACACGTGCTACAGGCGACAGGCACCTCTATGCCACGAGCTGGTCATCTTCAGTATCAGTGATTTTCAAACTTCCTGCTTCTATTTTTTTTTTTTTTTTTGAAGCAACTGAATACTTTGTTAAAACAATTATATGTTAAGTCCACTCTAGAAAACAGATGTTTAAAACCAGGGGTCGCAATGAGGTTCTGGAGCCCTGCTGGGTGGCTTTTCCTCTCACCTGTTGGGGGATGAGTCACTGTTACAGGCAAACAATAAGGAAGATGAAGGTGACGTGGGGATGGGGGGGTGGAAAAGATAGGGACAGTTTCTTCCTTAGGGGAGCAAGGAACAGTCATCCAGCTAGATAACGGGGCTCTGGACTCTAAAGAGAAAGCAGCCACCTGTAAGGGAAGCTCGAGACGAGTCAGAGAGCTAGGAAGCACCATCTGGTGGCCTGGCGGGCGGAAAGGAGATGGTGGGCAGAGGGTGTGGGTTGTGCCAGAAGGCCCCTCAATCCCACCGCTGACCTCGGAGACTCTGTGACACGCGAGGATGCCCACCACACAGCTACCTCATCACCAGCCCACCCCAGGCGGTGGCAGCCTCCCTTCCTGACGCACAGTGCCCGGTGCCCGAGCAGTGTGTGGGGGACAAGACACAGATAGAGGCGGGTGCTGGGCAAGCTTCAGGCCCTCTCCACTTGGCCAATCAACCTTTCCTTCCCCAACCACCGTCGCTCAGAGTCTCTGGGAAACGTCCCTTCTGGGGCGCGTATCCTACCGATAAAAGTGGCTGGCTGAAGAGCAACTGTTTCTCACGGCTCGGAGGCCCGAACCAGGCTGGACCTCAGAGTAGGCGTGAGTGCTAAGGGCCACTCTCTGGAATTCAGTGAATGGGAAGATGAAGACTCCCTTCTCCTGAGCTGGCATTCTGCAGTTTTCCTTTGCAGAAATTAAGGGAAGAGAAGGAATTAGGGCCTTCCTAGAGAGGGGAATCTTGGGCTTCCCGGGAGGTGGTAGTGGTAAAGAACCTGCCTGCCGACGCACAAGACATAAGAGACACAGGTTCGACTCCTAGGTCAGGAGGATCCCGTGGAGGAGGGCGTGGCAAACCAGTCCAGTATTCTTGCCGGCAGAATCCCATGGAGCCTGGCGGGCTGTAGACCACAGGGTCACAAAGAGTTGGGACATGACTGCTGCAACTTAGCATGCAGAGAGGGAGAGCTTAGAGACCTGCCTGCCGAAGATTAGACAAATCATTGAATTTGTTTGGAAATCTGGAATGGGAAATGGGTTTTAAAATGCCTGACTGTAACTTCTAGGCCCTTCAGTAAGAAGGCACAGCTGGAGTAAGAGCAGGTATGGCCTGACTCTCCGGGTTTTCTACCTTTGCGGGGTTGCACCATATCCTCCACCGGCAACTTTACATGAGCCCGATGGTCACTGTCTTTCGCTCAGTGTCCTCCCACCTTCAAATCACCTGGACAGTTGACACTAACCCTTCCCAACGGAGAGACAGCGTTTAAAATAGAACAGAAACTAATGAGGACATGGGAAAGCCGGAAGAAAGCAGGGAACAAGAGGAATACGGGGGTGACGAGAGCAAGAGAGCCTTGCATGTTGGTGGGTAAGACATAGATCTTGGCTGCCTCTGGGCCTTAAGAATATGCGTCGACATAAACCTCCTCTCCCCCTGCTCCTCACACCTCACAAGAGAACGCTTAGGGCTGGCTGGAAAGACAATGGATAATCTAGGTCGGATCATCCTACACACTCACAATCAAGTGAACCACAGGTAAAGCCATTGCTCTTTCTATACCTCCCATCCCAGGGTTGGAGTGGTGGCATCCAGGAGTTGGGGAGAAAGAAACAGACTAAACACTCAGATATCTGAAACCTACAATATGCTTAATATAGAGAGACTCCTTCCCCACCAAATACCTTAACAGCACTATCAGCAAAGAGACTTCTGTTTCCTCTCTGGGTCCCACTTGGGGAAGGTAGAAAGATCGGGAATAGGAAGGCATAAGCATTAGCCATAATCCAATAATCTACCTATAATCTACCAGATCTTAGGGTGAGCTCTGATGGCATTCTGGTTGACAAGATGACTGAGAAAGGGGTCCTGAAACTTTACAGCCAAAATAAAATGTGAAAGGTTGGTTATAAGTAAAACAATCAGATTAGGGGAAAGGAGGAAAACAAAAAAGAAGGCTGCTCTTCAGAAATTCCTAAAAGAAAAAAAAAAATTTTTTTTTAACCGGTGAAAAATAAGTTATTTTGGTCTTTTTATATTTTTCTCCTATGAGACGTGCATGAATAGATTCTTAAACCGGAGTTTGGCTTAAGATCCCTGAAAAGGAAAACAACAGGGATGCTCAGACCTGTGCGTGTGAACCGAACATCTCTTCTTCACGTTCAGTTACCACTTTGATGCCAATCCTGCCAGCTAACGGTGAGTGGAGTGGCGGCCAAAAAGACACTATTAGTATTGGCCAAACTGAACACTGATTCAACCATGACAGAGCCACTGCTTACAGAAAATGGGAATAATAGCTCCTTTCAGGCCTTTTTTCAGGAGATCTCAAATCTGCCCCCAGATGAAGAGAGTTCCCGGGTCTTCGTTTGGCTTAACCTTGCACCTAGCCTTAGGGGACAGAGTTGACACTCAAAGGAGCAGAAGGAGAGGAAAGGAAGGACATCTTCAAACAAAGCAACACACAAAGTGACACAGAGAAACAGAACTCAAGGAGGGAACAGGCAACGCAGGGGAACAACCAGAAAACAAGACTACTGCCTTTAAAACGGTTACGGTTTAATAGCTTTTCAACAGTAAAAAAAAAAATAATCAAATTAAAAGGGCACACAGCTAGTTTGGACGTGGGGATTTTGCCCCAACTCTTCTTTCCTTAACTCCAAGATTAAAGGGAGAAAACCAAAAGGAAAAGATAACCACGCCTGGTTAAAGTGAATGCCACGTGCTCTCTTGTGGTCATTTTAGCAAATCATGCATCATAATAGACTATCACTCACTGCCCAGAGTAGGAGATGGAACAGCAGCAGCAACAGAGGTGGTGGGGGGAGATGTGACTGGTGCAACTGTTACATAGGATGAGCTAGGAACATGTTTTACATCAAGGTGCTGACCCATGGTCTGGCGCTTTAGGACTCCCTTAAAAGAGGCTCCCGTCTGGAATGTGTTAATTACGTCCATCTGCAAAGAATCAGAGAGTGAGACAGCTTTGCTCCACAGTCAGAGAGAAGTGAGAAAAGAGGAAGAAGGGAAGGCCCAAGAGGGTTAGGGGAGGGGATGGAAAGAGCTGGGGAGAGGGGACAGGAGATGGGAAGCCAGAGAGAATCCCTCACACACAAAACAACAGTCAGGAGAAGGGGGGAGAAAACGTTAATTGCACATCACACTTCATTGAAGGAACACTTTGCCGTGGAGTCTACATACCCAGCCAGAATCTAGCCTTCCCTTCCCTTTTAGCCCATGATGGACATTTGAGGTGTGCCGCTGTCCAAACATGTCTAAAATTAAAGGGACTTTTCCCACTCCTGACTCCTGACAAAGAGTGACAGCTTATTCACAGCTTTGACCCATACTCTTGAAAAAATAAAGCATGCAATTTAAGATAGTAGGCCAAGTATATATTCCTGAGTTTTGAGGCTCAGGAACTCTAAACCAATTAAACTGATTACCTAGTCTTGCAGATTTTCCAGGAAAACAACTTACGTGTTTAAACACAGGCAATATAGTCGCCCCTACACAAGTGGCCTGGGGGAAAAGGCTCCTAGACCACGAAATTGCTGGGCTCACCCTCTTCTGGGTTATTCTCGGAGATGCCCTTTCCTTGGGTGGGAGTGGACAAGGCCTCTGAAGGCGGAGCTCAGGAGCCCAGGGGCCAGGCCCTTAGAGAGAAGGCCTCCAACAGCAGCCGTGCGCTGGAGCCCTGGAAGCACTGGCCCAAGTCAGTCCTGAGCTCAGAAGGCAGACAGGCCCAGGAGGAGCTGGCTGAGAGTGGCGGCGGCGGTGCTCACCAGCTGTGGCTCTAGCAGGTCTAGCCCTGCACAAACTGCCTCTGATTTTCAGGGTCCGACTCCTCGGAGACAGAGGCAACGAAGGCCAGTTGTCTTCTGACAGTGGCCTTGATCTGAGGCCTCGGTAACCTACCACCCTCATCCCTGACTTCTAAGGAACACATCAAAAAGAATTCCCTTACCCTTCAGGATCTGGTAGCATCACCTTAAAAATGCCCAAATGCCTAACACCGCGGGTCAGTCTACCAGGGAGGTGGGAGAGGTGCTGACTCCGCTCATCTAACCTCACTTCCCCAGGTGAGAAGGTGGGAGGGCAGGGACCTTGTGAATCAGACAGTTGCTCTTATTTATAAAGCTTCCTGAGAAGCCATGCAATGTTTAGGGCTAGTTTCTGGATTCAGACCAGGTTTGAGCTAAAATACCACCCTTATCACATGATACAGTCCTCACTTCCAAGGGATGGAGGAGCCTGACGCTGTGGGAGAAAAAGGTCTGCACGTGGGAAGGGCTCAGCCACACGGAAGAAGGGGCTGGAGAGTCACTCCTCGGGCTTGTTAAGGCCACAAGGCCCCAGTGAGGCTGGAAGCTTGCCAAGATTCAAGCCCTCGAGTTTCCCAAACCTCTGCTCTCTAGTCCTTTTAGGTCTCCCAAAGTTACAGGGACCAGGACGGGACAGAGCCTGGCACTTCCCATCCCAGGTGTTGCAAGGAGAATGACAAGGACCAGCTCTGCTGAGTGAAGGGCTGATGCCAGGAGAGGGCTTTCGGATCCAGGGTGAAGGTGAGCACAGTCAGCCGCAGCTGCTGTGGAATCACAGGTGATGGCACAGACTGCTCATCACAGCATCTCTAACAGGTCGCCTGTGTTGCCCAAGTTCAGGCTTTAGTGTCATTCTGGTCCAAGTGCCTCTTGCTCCATCAGAGAAAGGCAGTATACCTAAAGCTAGGTAGGCAGCAAAACCAGAGAGGCATAGAGTCGAGGGGACGGACATTGGTAGTGGAGGGAGGGGAACATCCATGAGTCTCAGCCCCAGGAGAGAAGCCTGGGAAGGAGCCATGAGACACGGGAACGAGGGGATCCTGGCTAGGAAAACATGTACCTAGTAGAAGAGGAGGCAGATGGTCCTGAAGGGAAGAAAAGAAGACAGGTTATTCTGAAAAGAGCAGGCCTGCAGGGAAGCACCGAGGCCTGAGAGACGGGAGCCGCAGGCACCGAGCTCTCGGGGTCCGGGGGGCCCTGGCTGGGGGGCACGTGCAGCCTGGAGGGGGGGCTGCTGGGGAAACTCTGCAAGTGCCAAGGGGGCTTTTGCAGACCCCCAGGATTTCCCTCTGCAAGGAGGAGCTCCAGACAGGGGAAAAGGGCCCCAGGATTTCCCTCCCGAGCCCTGGTTCCCCATTTGCATCTGCTGTCTTGTCTACAGGAGACCAGTTCCCAGCTGCTACAGGAGTCCTCTCTTATCTGCAGGGGATAAATCCCCAGACCCCCAGTGGATGCTTGAACTTGCCAATAGTGTTAAATTCTGCATATACTATGCTTTTCCCTAGACTGATGGGCAGGTAGCTGATATAGTGAGGATATGACAGGCAATGGAATAATTTACATCCAGGGCAGGATAGAGTGGGGCAGTATGACATTCACCAGCTACTCAGGATGGCATAAAATGGAATACTTATGAGTGATTTATTTATGGTATTTTTCACTTAATATTTTCAGATTGTGGGTGACCACAGGTAACTGAAACCAAGGAAAGCAACATCATGGATAAGGGGCGATCACGGTATTCACCTTAGAATATTCATTTTACCTTTCTTCCCTAGAAAGTGGTGGGCTTGACGAAGGAACTTTTGAAACCACCTGCGGTGCTGTTTAGAGGGTGAAATTTACTTCTGGGGTCTCTAGCCAATTCTGCAGAGAGAACAGGCCTGTTCTCTGGAGAACGCCTTTGAGAAGTTGGGGATTTACAGTTCCCTAAGACAGGAGATTTCAGGACTAACACAATAGAGGTATGTGAGGTAAGAATAGGGAAGTGTTGAGATTATCAGTACCTAGACCAGGCCATTTACCCAGGAAAAGGTAGCTACAGTTGTTGCATGAAAGGTGGGGAGAAAAAGTTACTGTAGGGCTAGAGGCAAGGGACTTATGAGCAGCAGGAGCAGCTTCTATCCCATTTCAGAGATCGCAGGAAGGGAAATGGTGTGAAGAAATTATAGCCTCTTCTTTTCTGGGGAGAAAATCTGAACCTGTAAAAGACACTCAGGCACTCAGAGACTACTGTTATTTATACACACTGAGCAATAAGGTTTCCCATCATGGTCTTACATTTTGAGTGGGGAGGACATAAAAGAGCGCGTTTCTTTTACAAAGATCCTCCAGATTACATCTACATTCCCTTAACAGCAGCTTGAGGATGTACACTAAGTGTCTGCTGGGGATGACGGGGCAGAGATACTGTCTGAACCCTTTCTTCTGCAGGGTCAGGAAAGACTCTGAACATTTCCCACCGGAGGTTAGGCCTAGTGCTTACAAGAGACTGCAAGCAGGAAGATGCCTACCCGTGAAGGGTGGGAAGTGGCCTTCAGACAAACCCAAAGCTAGAGGACCATGCTAGCAGCTGGGGTCCTGTGTTCTGGGCTCTCCATGATCACTCTCCTCTCAGAGGAGCCCAAACTGCCGCCTCTGCCTCTGTCTAACTTGAAGCAAGGGAGCTTGGGCTACCCACCAGTGAGAGGGCCTTCAGAAGGGTAGAGACACTGGCCGCCAAGCACTACTGCCCTCCCAACACCTCCCAACAAAGATGGACGGGATTCCTCCTGCAGGGCAAGGGCAGGCCGCCATCACCATACCTGAGTCTGGATGCGGTTCAGGCCCCGGAACCAGAGGATCTGGCCTCGGCGCAGCTCCATCTCCGCGTGGTCGATCTCGTCCAGCCCCTCAGCATCCTTGGTGATCTCCTCTTTGGTGGTGCCGTGCCCAGCCTCCTTCAGGAACTTCAGGGATTGGGTAGGTATCGTGGAAATGACCTGAGAGCAGGTGCAGCAAAAGGGGAGACGCCAGGATCAGGGTGAGAAGCGTTGTCACTCGGCTGCATGGGTCAGGCTCTGGGCACGTCACGCTTGGCCCCAGCACCCCTCTCCCTGGGAGGGAGAGCAGAGGCAGAAGCACCAGCCGGCCTGGGCCAGCATCTTCCAGGGCCCGACCAGCTGTCTGCACTTGTGGACGTCCGAAGGAGAACTTAAATTCTAGTGTCTGACCAGCATCCGACTTGTGACACACTTTATTCTCCTCCTCCTGTCTCAGTTCTCTCTTTTCATTTTGCCGTCTGTCTCTTAAGGGAATGTGCACTACACGGTGGGAATGCGTGCTAAAGGGTGGGAATGTGTGCTACACGGTGGGATTGCGTGGTACAGGGTGGGAATGCGTGGTATATGATGAGAATGCGTGGTACATAGTGGGAATGCGTGGTACAGGGTGGGATTGCGTGCTAAAGGGTGGGAATGCGTGCTACACAGTGGGAATGGGTGTTACACGGTGGGATTGCGTGGGTACACGGTGGGAACGCGGGGTACACGGTGGGATTGCGGGGTACACGGTGGGATTGCGTGGTACAGGGTGGGAATGTGTGGTCCACAGTGGGAATGCGTGGTACATAGTGGGAGGGGACACAGACAAGAATCTGGGGCAAAACATGGCTGGGGACAAGATGGTCACAGTGTGTGTGTGTGTGCACAAGGGGGATGGAAGGCTGTCGGAGGGGAGGGGTCCTCTTCTCAGTTTCCACATGCTAAGTGACTCCTCTTTTATAAAACTACAGTGAGAGGACCCTGAAGGTCTTCCTGGGCTTCGGGTGAGAAAGCGGATGGGGCAGCCCACAGAAGAAGGGACACGTGCATTTTCTCAGAGGACACGGAGCAGGAGCTCGGGCTTGCGATTCAAAGTGAGTCACTGAGTAAGCTCAGTGCCTGCCGGTCAGCTCCCCTTTACAAACAGAAAGAGGAGCAGACAGGGCTCAGCTGCGAAAGGGGGGCCGCGCGAGCAGTCCCACGTGGAGTCAAACGTTTGAAACAGAACGTCCACATGCTGCTTTCGGATGCTGGAAGGAGCTGTCATGATACGGAAGGAAGGCTTCCAGGCCACGTGGCCACATGTGAAACTCGATCCAGGTGAGTGTTTCAAACAGTACATGAAACAAGAAAGCTTTAGGGACCCACTGGACCCACTGGACCCACAGCAGGTTGGAGGGACGTGTGTTAGGAACGGAGATAGGGACTGATCAGGGAGGCAACCAGGACGTATGGAAGAAATCACCAGCAGGGCTATGGGGGAAAGCCCGCAGTCCTAGGAGGAAACTTTGGGGCCAGGTAGAGCAAAGCCTCAATTACTCAGGTGGCTGGGCACCGATCAGTGGAGACCTGGGGTCTGCAAAGCAGAAGCGTAGCCCAGGGCAGAATTAATAAATAGGGGAAGTTGTAAAGTGGTACTAGGGAAGGAGTCAAACTCTTATCAAACCTGATCATATTATTATAATGTTAATAGCTAACATTTATTGAGTATTTACAAGGTATTAGACATTGGTCTAAGTCATTTCTATATGGAAACTGGGCTGCTGGTTAAGAATGATTCACAATGGCCTTGCTATCCTGAGTTGAGGAAACTGAAGCAGAGTTGCTAAGAAATGTACTCACTATGATGCAGTTTGTAAAAAACAACCAGGATTCAAACCAAGGTGCTGCTGCTGCTAAGTGGCTTCAGTCGTGTCCGACTCTGTGCGACCCCACAGACGGTAGCCCATCAGGCTCCCCCGTCCCTGGCATTCTCCAGGCAAGAACGCTGGAGTGGGTTGCCATTTCCTTCTCCAATGCAGGAAAATGAAGAGTGAAAGGGAAGTCGCTCAGTCGTATCCGACTCTCAGCGACCCCATGGACTGCAGGCTACCAGGCTCCTTCGTCCATGGGATTTTCCAGGCAAGAGTACTGCAGTGGGGTGCCATTGCCTTCTCCGTCAAACCAAGGTAGTCGGTTGCAAAGTCTGGGCTTTGAACCAGACGCTATCCTGCTTCTCTGGAGACCACGTGAGTCTGAATTTATCTTAGGTGATGGTGAGAAACAGCAGAGGCGAGGGGGGGTCCTGCTGCACGATCGGGAGCACGCACAGCCCGGCTGCAGCTTCTCTGCAGACGTGCGCTTTGTGAACGCTTCTGCGTCTGAGACCCTCACTTTTTCCTTTTTTTTTTTTTTTTTTAGCAAAATTAGCACTGAAAATTTCCACTTCCATCTCCGAGAAGCTAAGGGATTTGTCTGTCTCCAAGCATGATTAGAGAAGAGATGAGAAGCCTCTGAAGTGGCGGGCACTGATCATTCTGCTTGGAATCCTTCAGGATGGAAAGACCCTGAAAACCTGGCGGCAGAGGGAACGGGGAAGCAGAACACAAAGCTCTGGAGCTGGGGGGGGTCTCCAAAGCCGCTTGTTCCATCTCATCTAGGGGAGCGGAGGTCTGCCGGCTGTGCGACCGCGGGAAGGCTGTGTCCGTACTCACCTGGCCCCACAACAGCTCTCCGATACCAATGAAGAGGCACCAGAACCACTGGGACAGGGTGAGGTTTGTACAACTGAAGGGCTTGCCCCCAAATTCCACGATGATGATCTAGAACAGACAAAGAGGCAGCCTGCGACCGGGAGGCAAGTCACAGGTAGCCAGCCCTCTAGGCGAGGCCACCAAAGCCACGGCAGCTCCCCGCCCCAGGATCCCTGCGGTGCAAACCCTGGTCTGCTTGTTGGGGAAGGAGAAAGAAGAGACCCAGACCGGGGGAAGGGAAGAGAGACACCCACAGTATTTGCAGAGCCTTCTGATGGGGAGTTTCCAGTCACTACGAACACTATTAATACAAAGGCGAGGGGGTCAAGGGGAGCTAAGGGCTTCCTGTGACTGGAGCCAACAGTGATAGAGAAGGGAAACTGAGGAAGCATGCTAGTAAGGGAGAGGCAGACATTCGTGTGCTCATCATCTCTTGCACGGCACCGCTCTTGGGATATCTCTGACGGTGGCAAGAGGAAAGGAGCTCGATCCTTTCAGCAGCAGGGCACTCATGCCCTTGACTCCAGTCCCACAGAAGGAATCCACAGCAGGCATTTTTGCAACTACACGTGGCACCATGCCATTGCTTCTCCTTTCCTCTTGAATCGTCTAGCATTTTGTGCCATGAGCCCTTTCAGAACAAAGCGGCAGGGACACAGAGACGCCTATTCGGCCCCTGCAAGCACTTTTCAAGTGCGCCGGTACGAGGCATGAAAGGGGTTAGAAGACCGTGACCTCCCTTCCGGTCAGTATGTTAAATTTCTGTGTTCTAGAAAATTAAGGAAAGAATTCTACAAATTTTATTCACTACCAACATGCTGCCATACACTGGAGCACTCGACATAGGCGGATCCAATTCTAGAGAAATGAGCAAATGAGAGCCAGCCGGGAACCCCAAAGGGTGCAACCCGCAGCCTAAGTCCCCAGCCCTACCTACTCCTCCTCTGGGGCGCCCAGGCAATCCTGGCTTCCAGAGTCTGGCCTTTATCGTCCCAGACCTTCTAGCCCGATCCTAGCTGGAATCTTACCTGGCCGATGAATGTGCCCAGCACCACCGAGCAGAAGATGAGGTTGTGGAAGATGCCCGAGAAGACATTCCTCTCCCCGTGGATCTTGCGGGAGTTGATTTCGTTGCAGAGCTGCATGAGCACGAAGGTGTTGAAAATAATGGTGTAGTGCTGGCTGGGCGGAGAATGCAGGGGCGCTCTCCTCCCGCTGTCAATGTCAAAGAACTTCTCACCTGGTTGGGAGAGGGGTGCACCGGAAGGTTGAGTACACTCTCAGGGAGGGCTGAGGCTGAGTCAAGACAGATGAGTGGGGCCTCACTGTTGCTTAGGGTTGGTGTCCACTCTAACCGGTCAGTGTCCGAGCCACACAGTCATCAGACGTTTTCGGCGTTAGCCCTGGTCTCAGCGTTTCTGACCTTCTCTCTCAGTTTGTCCCATCGATATTTGCCTTCTTGTGGCAATGCACGGTGGTAAAACTACAGGCGCTAGAGTCTGGCAGACATAGGTTTGAAACACAGTGCCGCTATTTACTCAATATGTGACCTAAGCTTCAGTTTCATGATCTAAAGAAAGGTATCATGAGGTTACCCCTGAGAGCGTCTGAAGAGGAGTCAGAGGATGCCATAATGCACCATGGCGTGGGAACAGAGGTGCACCCAGTGCCGAAGATGCTACTGCCCCGCTGACTCAGCCTGCGGCCTGCTCCCTCCTCCTCTCGGGCCCGTCTCTGCCCAGCTCCTCCTCGCACTCCACACGCTGGCCCCCACCCCATCCTCCCCAACCTCCCCGTGGCTCACCCGCAAAGACGAGGAAGAAGATGACGGTGAGCTGGTAGACGGCGTGACCCAGGATGTTCTTCATCATGGTGCGCGAGATCAAAGGCTTATTGCGGCCGTAGGGCCGGCGCTTCAGCAGAGAGTCTGTAGGAGGCTCTGTGGCCAGGGCCAGCGAGGCAAAGGTGTCCATAATTAGATTAACCCACAACATCTGCACGGCCTTCAGTGGGGAATCCTGGCAGGAAGAAGAACCACTCCTTTCAGCTTTCCTTGCAGACTACCCCTCACCTCACTCGTCAGCCTCACCTTTGCCCCTGAAAGGGCCTACCTCCTGCTATCCAGCTGAGGCACACTTGGAAACTTATTTAACCTCTTTGTAAAACGGGGATAATACCTGCTCTACAAGGCTCTTTTTGAAGATCAGAGACCCACAAACAAGTGCTTATCATGCTGGCTAACATGTAAGCGCTGTGTTAATGGTGGATACATGACCAGCCTCCCACAGGAGCCGATGGACTCAGGAGAGCAAACTCCTGCCCCAACATCCCTGCAGAAACGCTGGGCCCTGCCCCTCAGCCGACACACTGTAACGTCACACCCCGTGTTCCTTGGCCCCAGCCTCGGCCCTCCCGTCTCAGCTCATCCCACCTGGGTGATGCAGGCTCCAGTGAAGGCCACGATCACGGCCACCACGTTGACGGTGAGCTGGAACTGCAGGAACTTGGAGATGCTGTCGTAGACGTTCCGTCCCCACATCACCGCCTTCACGATGCTGGTGAAGTTGTCGTCTGTTAGGATGATGTCAGAGGCCTCCTTTGCCACATCCGTGCCTGCAATACCCTTAGGTAAGAGCGGGGAGGAAAGCAGTGAGGAACTGGAAGAGGAGCTCATCTATATTCGGAACCCATTTCCTGAACTCCAAGAAGCTTCAGAACTCGGCACAAACACCAGAGGGCACAGCAGCCACACGAGTTCCATAGACTAAACCATGAGTTCTGGTCTTCTCTCCCAGAGGAAAGCAAGGGGAACGTGCCGCCGTCACTCGCGGAAAAGGGCACCGGGCCACGGTGCCAGCACCGCACTCCTGAGCCGAGGCTGGGAATCACGGTCACCTCTGATATTCCCCGGTGCCAGCACCGCACTCCTGAACCAAGGCTGGGAATCAGTCACCTCTGATATTCCCGGGTGCCAGCACCGCACTCCTGAACCGAGGCTGGGAGTCACAGTCATCTCTGATATTCCCTGGTGCCAGCACCGCACTCCTGAACCGAGGCTGGGAATCAGTCACCTCTTATATTCCCCGGTGCCAGCACCGCACCCCTGAACCAAGGCTGGGAATCACAGTCCCCTTTGATATTCTGGTCTCCTGTCCCGTCTACTTCTCCATCTTAGAAAGCAATTAGAAGATAGGGGAAAAGTCCTTTCTGTTCTACCTTCAAATTAAATATCTACTTTAAATCCTTATGTCCCCCACACCTTGAAGTCACTCTACGTTCTCTCCTAGAAGGAGCAGTCCAGCAGCATGGTTCAGATATCCTGTCCTTATTCAAAATCCTATTTCCGGGGAACCACTCAATTCAGTTCAGTTCCGTCGCTCAGTCGTGTCCGACTCTTTGCCACTCAAGGTTTGTAAATAGACATACCAGTAGTTGAAAGCAGTGCTTGAGAAACAGTAAACTTTCTAATCTGGTATTCAAAGCCTTCAACAAGTGAACTGTGGTTCATTTTCCACACTGCTCTTATATAAGCTTTCTGCTCAAAGCCTACTGATCCATTCACAACTCCCTGAATTCTCTCATTCACTTCGAGAGCTCAGTCTTCCACTTACACCCTTTGTCCAAGCCTGGAACATCCTCTTTCCCCTTCCATTTAAGTCCTATCTGTCCTTAATGAAGTGAAAGTTGTTCAGTCGTGTCCGACATCCATCCTAAAGGCCCCTGTAAGTTAATTAAGCCCTGCCTGCTAAACAGAGCTGCTCCTAACATCCCCAGACCATACTTCTATGCCTGTCTTACAACCCCTGAAACCTACAGAGGAGCTTGTTTGTGAATCTGACTTGTACCATTACATTATTTGTCCTGTTTACCTGGCAGTATTATTTTCCTATCCAGATTACAACAAATGAATATCGGTTAGACCTACTATATCATTCAATTTCCTTTTCAAAAGATTCTCTAATATATCCACACAATTCTGTACTGTGCCCTGTTAAAAGAAAGAAGAGAAAGAAAAAAGAAAGAAAGAAAGGGTGTCTTTATATATGTACTACTATGGAATAATCTCCAAGGTAGGTTGTTAAGTGAAAAACAGCAAGGTGGAAAAAAAACCAGTATATAGTGAGTATATAGATAAACATAGCTCAGCGTCACTCATTTAAGAGAACGGGGTATAAATATACTACACATTTGATTGTATTTTTAAAGGAGCAAACAGAAGGATAAACCAAAAATCAAAGATGCTATCTGTGGGATTAAGAAGGAGGCAACAGGCTGGAGGTGGCAGGGATGGAAGCTAGACTTCTCTAAATAGATCTTGTTCTGTATATTTTAGTTTAGAATTATGTAACTACTTCATATAGGTATAAAACAACATTAAGTTTAAAATAAGCAATCTCAAAAATGGGAAAACACAAAACAAAACAACCCAACCCATGATTTAAATGAAGTGGTATAACTAGTTGATAGCAAACCACACAAAATAAAAAGTTCTAAATGACTTCTTGAAAAATACAGCAGCAGGATATACCTATAGGATAAAAAGTACTATAAGAAAAATCTTTAAGTGTTTTTAGTACAGTAATTGTATTATTATTGCTATCTTGAGACTATTACATATATATTAGGATAAAGCAAATAATAATTATGTTAATATCCTTCAGTCAGTTCAGTTCAGTCGCTCAGTCGTGTCCGACTCTTTGCGACCCCATGAACTGCAGCACGCCAGGCCTCCCTGTCCATCACCAACTCCCGGAGTTCACTCAGACTCACGCCCATCGAGTCCGTGATGCCATCCAGCCATCTCATCCTCGGTCATCCCCTTCTCCTCCTGCCCCCAATCCCTCCCAGCATCAGAGTCTTTAGATCAATGTAAAATCAGGGAAGTAAAATTAGGAAGTTAGTTCTAGAATTCTAAATTTGAATTGTAAATGCCAATATGAATTCATGAAGCGTTCTACCTTTAAAACAAAGAAACACAAAACCAAAAAGCAATATAAAAGATGTATTTCCTAGCTCCGTCCACTGAAAAGTTCTAGAAACAATAATTTACTCAGAAGTAAAGAACATCCTGACATTCAGATTGTGTTCTCAAAATACCATTTCTCACTAAAATGAAGCAGAACTCCTTTGAAAAGTGGATGATTCTAGATCTAGGACAAGAAATATGCATGACGGATGTGGAACATCTCATCACGCAAGAGACCAGAACGCTATTATACAGAGAACCGAGGTTATACTCAAAGTGCTCAGCAGTGTGGAAGAGGCTAGTGATGGGTCAGTATGAACATCAAAATAATAATATGGGCAATGGACGGAAACATATCACATATATTCAAAAGAATATGAGCTCATAATGATATTTAAAAAACAGACAATTAACTTTTAGTAGTTTCAGTTCAGTTCAGTCGCACGGTCGTGTCTGCACTCGTGTCCGACTCTGCGACCCCATGAATCGCAGCACGCCAGGCCTCCCTGTCCATCACCAACTCCTGGAGTTCACTCAAACCCACGTCCATCGAGTTGGTGATGCCATCCAGCCATCTCATCCTCTGTCGTCTCCTTCTCCTCCTGCCCCCAATCCATCCCAGCATCAGAGTCTTTCCCAGTGAGTCAACTCTTTGCATGAGGTTCATTGGACGACTTTGGAGGATCCCCCCAAAATCAACTCTTTGCTTTGGGAACTGGTAAATAGTGGAGAAAAATCAAGCATTTAACCTGTCTTTCACATAGGAGCTGAACCGAAGAGTTGATGAGGGTAATTTTCTTTTTATAGAAGTATTCAAGTTAATAAATAANTCATTGGACAACTTTGGAGGATCCCCCCAAAATCAACTCTTTGCTTTGGGAACTGGTAAATAGTGGAGAAAAATCAAGCATTTAACCTGTCTTTCACATAGGAGCTGAACCGAAGAGTTGATGAGGGTAATTTTCTTTTTATAGAAGTATTCAAGTTAATAAATAAAGAAAATCAGAACATCGGCATATTGCAGCCCTTAGTGAAAGATGGGGTGTAGAATCTGACTGCTCATAGAACTAAATACGACTTTATAGGAGATACAAGGGCACTTTAAAGAACACAGGGATATAATCAGCAAAATCCATGACGTGGTATATCCTAGGAAAAAAGATGCAAGGACCTGTGCAGAGAAGAGTTAACATAGCGTGGCTGAGACTGTTGTCTTGTGAAAGGTCTTTGTAAGGCTGGCGCTTGGTTAGCATCTGGTAACTTGGCTCTCAGAATGTGCTCAGTTAACTAACTGAAAATTAGTTAGTGATTCACTAATTTTTCTTATTTTCTGTTGAAAACCTGCTTCCTTCGAGGAGTCTGGAATCTTAGCACATGCTGGGTTGACGGTGCTTTTATATGGCCAACCTTAAGAGAACTCTAGAGTGCCAAGTCTCTGATGCGTCTCTCTGGGCAGAAACATCACCTGCATTGCTACATTTTCGCTGCTAGGGAAAGCAGGTGCTCTTTTGGACCCCCTCACAGCAGGGAGCAATCACAGGAAGCCTGCATGTGGATTCCAGACCCTGTCTGTGACTCTGTTTTACTAGATTCTTAGTATACCAGTGGATTAAATCTTAGCCACGAGTACAGTTAGAGGCTGCGTCCCCTGTGCCCTTCCAGTGAATCCACAAATGTAAAGGGTGGTCTTGGGAACCCCTGACACATAGGTCCTGTGGGGTCAGTGGTTCTCAAACTTTAGGATGCATGAGAATCACCCAGAGGGCCTGTTCAAACAGGGAGTGCTGGGCCGCCCTGCAAGGTTTCTGACTCAGCAGACCTGGGGCAAGGCCTGAAAAATCTGCATTTCTGTAGGTTTCCAGGCGGAGGAGGAAGAGCACACTTCAGGAACTACTATTATAGATTCATACATTTAAGGGATACATCAACCAACCGCAGTGTATGGATCTTGTTTGGATTCCGATTTGGCCAAATAATTTAGAAAAACAAAAAACTTATGAAGCAATGTGAACACGGACTAGATAGCTAATGATAGCAAGGAATCGATATTGCTGTGAGACAATGCCATACGATTCTTTTAAATATATTTTATTGATACATATTTCTCTTCCAGAGACACACACTGGATGAAATGATATAACATCTTGGAAATGTTTCGGAGTACCCAGCTGGAGAAGGGGAAATGAGTATGTGTGGGCCAACATTGGCCCACCCAGCAAGATTTATTCTGGGTAACAGGTACACGGGGATTCAATAAACTATTCTATTTTTGTATGCTCTTGAAATTCCCTAGGATAAAAACTTTAAAATTTTATTTTCTGGGTAAAGAGAGCACCCTAAAGTTAGATTTCTTCTTGAATCACTTTCTACTGCTTAAAAATCACCAACAGTTCAAAATGTATGGGAAGCTTACAATCATTACCTACTTGAATGTGAGAATGTACTTTGCTATCTGAGGGCTTCTAAGTGTCCCTGAGCATTAGAATCAACAAGTGTACCTATTAAGAAAAACCTAAAGATTTCTGTTTGGGCTCCAAAATCACTGAGGATGGTGACTATAGCCACAAAATTAAAAGACGCATGCTCCTTGAAAGAAAAGCTATGACCAACTAGACAGCATATTAAAATGCAGAGACATTACTTGGCCAACAAAGGTCCATCTAGTCAAGGCTGTGGTTTTTCCAGTGGTTATGTATGGATGTGAGACTGGACCATAAAGAAGGCTGAGTTCCAAAGAATTAATGCTTTCAAATTGTGGTGTTGGAGAAGACTCTTGAGAGTCCCTTGGACAGCAAGGAGATCAAACAGATCCATCCTAAAGGAAATCAACCCTGAATATTCATTGGAAGGGCTGATGCTGAAGGTGAAGCTTCAATACTTTGGCCACCTGATGAGAAGAGCTGACTCACTGGAAAAGACCGTAACGCTGGGAAAGACTGAGGGCAGGAGGAGAAAGGGACGACAGAGGATGAGATGGTTGGATGGCATCAATGACTCAATGGACAAGAGTTTGAGCAAACTCCATGGGGCCGCAAAGAGTCGTACATAACTTAGCAACTGAACAACAACATACATTCTGGGACCTGGCCCAGATGCTATTGAATCAAGATAGCTGACTGTTGAACCTTGAAATACGTGACTTTAAATGAACTTTCTAACTGACTCTGATGCTCCTGGCCTCAGAAGCAGAGTGATGAACAGTGCTAACTACAGAATAAACACTTGCCATATGGAATGTGAATTTTCTATACTGTGCCTAGGCAAAGAATTGTACTCATCTCACATGCTAGTAAAGTAATGCTCAAAATTCTCCAAGCCAGGCTTCAGCAATACGTGAACTGTGAACTTCCTGATGTTCAAGNGGGGCAGCTGGTGTCCCAGGGCCCCCCAGGAGCGTGACCCTGGCCTCGAGCGGAGGCGAAGCAGCCAGCTCGGCTCCGAGGGCGGGTTCACGGATGCTGGACGTTCAGCCCCTGCTTGTCTCCTTTTCCTCCCGATTCCCTCCCTGGGAGCCAACCTCCTAGTTTTGAGACCCGTGACGGAAGGTGGGACCCTTCACTGTTGGCTGAAGTCGTGCCTCTGAGGTCTTAGCTTCGATCTCTACTTAGACCAGAAGCTGTGGCCTTCCCACACCCAGATCGTACCCTGTTGCCAGCCCGAGCCCCTGCCCGTCACAGGGCAGTGGCACAGGAGGGGTGGGACAGAGGAGAATCGGGGGAAACCATCCCACGGCTGGAGAAAACGGGGAGATGTGAAAAGTGAGTCTCAAAGATAGCTTGTGAATGAATACAGTGAGAAGAAAAAATTCCCGATTTTACCGTCTCAGCAGCTTTGGTAAAAGGCACGTCTCACTATGAACAGCTTTCAATTTGAAAACCATCTACTCCCTCCCACCTGCCCCGGATGCCTTACACACGCATCAGCCTCCCCTAATGAAGGAGGCTCCGATTCCCACCACCTGAAGCGCACCTCGCCCTTCTCGTTCCGGATGAGGCGGTTGAACTCTTTGCCTTCTAAGCACAGGAAGTCGTCCCCGGGGGTCACGATGCCGCACTTGGTGGCGATGGCGCGGGCGGTGTTGATGTTGTCCCCCGTCACCATCCTGACAGTGATACCAGCTCGCTTGCATTTGGCAATCGCTTCCGGCACCTGTGGAGAGGGAGGCAAGCGGAAAGGAGAGGTGGGGGCGGCGAGGCCCGGCCGTCGGCTTCTGCTCAGCTGTCCCTCACTGCGGACGGGAGAGAGGCACCCTGGAAGTAGCACCACGGGGCGCAGGCCGAGTCTGGTCAGCTTTGTATTGCTTGGCGCCACCTCACTTCTGTCCTACCCATGACACTCACATTTGAATTTGCCTTATTGCACCATGAGCTGAGGGCTTCCCAGGTGGTGCCAGTGGTAAAGAACCCGCCTGCCAATGCAGGAGATATAGGTTTGATCCCTGGGTCGGGAAGATCCCCTGCAGGAGGGCATGGCAACCCACTCCAGTATTCTTGCCTAGAGCATCCCACGGACAGAGGAGCCTGGTGGGCTACAGTCCACGGGGGCGCAGAGTCAGACACAACTGAGTGTCATGGCATGCATGCATGAACCACGAGTAGAAGGGAAACCTGCCTCCGGAGCCAGGGGTAAAAGCTTATTCTCACTTAACAGTCTAGATTTCTCAGCAGGGCACGCCAGACCTTTAGAGATTTTACCACTGCCTTCCTTTCCAGCAGAAGTTTTAATTACCTTCCACCCCTGGCACATACTCCAACCACATCAGATCTTTTAAGTTTCCCAATTGCATGACACCCCGTCATGCCTCCAAAAACTGAGAGTAGTGTGGAGCTACTCTACGGGTGCCTGACAAGATGTGCTGATTGAAGGGACGTGACTAGAGCCAAAGCTGGTGTCTGAATTAATTCCATCTCCTCACCATTCTTAAGTGCCACACTGTTCTTATTAGCCCAGTAAAACCTATGCTTCTCACCCCACAGACGGCAAGACCCACAGGAAGTGGGATGGCTACTTTGCATTAGGTCGGTAAGCTACAGTAGTTCTGTGAAGCAGGAAGCACAGAAACATCTATCCCGGCAAATGAGAAGCAGTTAGGCGACTTGCCTAAGTTTCCTAAGTCACAGCTAGGAACGGAGCTGGTACCGCAGTTCCCATGACTCCTGCGTGGCTGTTCATTAGGTCACAGTGGGCCAGTGCAGGGGCCGTGGCCGCTGGAAGACTCCCCTTCATGCTTCCCAGCCCTGTTGCCAAGTCAGAGCCTCACCTCCGGGCGCACGGGGTCCTCGATGCCCACCACCGCGATACAGGTCAGCTCAGTGAGGATCTCACTCTCATTGTCCCACGGGGGCTCTCCATCACTGAAATCCCGGTAAGCGATGCAGAGAGTCCGCAGCCCCTCGCAGGCCATGGGCTCGATGACGGTTCGGACCATCTCATCTCGGTCCTTATTCTTGAATGGCACGGCCTCCCCCTTTCTGTCCAGGATTCGATTGCACCTGGGAAGGCGCACGGTCAGAACACAGCACCCCACCTCCCGCCCGGTGTGCTTCGACACGTTACAGACACCCTGACCGCTCTGCATGACTCCTAAAGACATGACTGTGTGCCCATAAATCTCCACTCATCCCCTGAAGCTGAGCCCCCGTGTCCAGGGTGGGGTGGCCGGTAGGTGGGCAGAGCGTGTGGCTCTCCTGTCATCGGCTCCTACTTATCTGGGAACGCAACACTGAGAACCATTCGTGGGTCGCCCACTCTTTTGAGCTTCTCAGTGGTAGAGAGACCTTCTCAATCCCCAGTCTCTAGAGGGCTCAGGGCAGAGCGTGTGGGCAACGACAGAGTGTCACCCATGGTGGCGCTAAACCCATGCTGGGGCACTGGTTTTTAGCTACTGGCCCGTATCCACATAGGTCGACTTTTAACGCCCTATGGATCGTCTAGCCACTTTGATCATGCAACTCCCTGTGATCAGAAAGGAGAAGGAAAAGGAAAAGGAACGCAGAACTAACATTTCTAGTGCTTACTATGTGCAAGGCGTTTTTCATACACTCAGTCATTTAACCAGAGTAACCCTGTGAGATAAGTGGGTATTATCTCTACAGAACAGGAAATGGAAGCACGGATTGCCTAGGTCTGAATCCTGCCTGGACCACTATCAATGGCATCATCTCTAGCAAGTTACCGCACTTCACTACACCTGTGTTTCCTCATCTGTAAAACAAGGATAATGACAGCATCTGCCTCAAGCCGTGAAGTGCGAGTATAGTATCCACAGTACATAACCGCACGGCTTGGCCAGAGCCAAGCTCAGATTTTGTCACGGTGTTACCACCCGGAAGGAGGGTCCGCTATGAGCTGGGTGGCTCAGCATGGGGCCGACACCCAGACCTCCCCGAGGGGAGGACCCTGGGGGAAGAAGCTGGGGGGGGCTCACTTGCGCAGGATGATCTCGGAGGCGCCCTTGCTGTACATGCGGTAGCCGCCGCCCGGCTTCTCGATGACCGTGCTCATGGACTTGCGCACCGAGTTGAAGGTGTACACCTTGTAGAGCTTCTCCTCGGGCACCTCGCTGCGCACGGCGTGGTAGTCCTGCTTCAGGTCCGAGACGAAGCCCAGCAGGGCGCACTCAGTCTTGTTGCCCACCTGCCGGGGCAGGCCGCCCTCCTTCTCTGGAGGCTGGAAAGAAAGGCACCGGTGGGCTGGCTGGGCGAGGGGCCGGCCAGGGCAGGGCTCCCTCAGGAGGCTTTTGCACGTGTGCCCAGGCCCACGGGCCGTGGTGACCTGGCCCAGAGCCACCCGGGTCCTGGGGTCTTTTTAGATGCCGTGGGGCTGGTGCTGGTGCCTCTAACACTCTCTCTTAGCTTCCAGAAACTAAGTGATTTACTCATGATAAGCTCGATTCTGCACCAGCATGAGGCCTCTTTTTAGAGATACTGCCTTTCCACGGTGATTTCACAGCCACAACTTCCTACCTGCCTCACTCCCCCACCCCATCTCCCAATCTACTTCCATGGATTATTCCCTAGTCTCACCCCAAACTCGTTCACTGGGGAGTGGGAAATGGGAACTGGGATGGCAATTCAGGCAGAATAAACGGGAGAAAAATCAATGGTTCCTTCCAACTCCCCATTTTCAGTGTCCTGGCAAAAGAAGAGCTTACCAGAATCTTAGAGGTGTAGGCACTGTTGATGGAAATGCCATTGACAATAAGGTCCAGGACCTTGGGCACAAGGTCATCAGGGCTTGGGATCTGATGGTAACGAGTGTCTCCAATGTAAGCCTGCACCACGCTCATGCGGTTCATGGTCAGCGTGCCCGTCTTGTCCGAGCAGATGGCTGTGGCGTTGCCCATGGTCTCACAAGCGTCCAAGTGCCGCACCAGATTATTGTCTTTCATCATTTTCTACAAAGGAGAACAGACGAGACTGCAGAGGGGCCAGCTGAGCTCTCCAAAGCACAGTACAAAGGCCATTTTCTAGCCAGCAACTCCTTTGCCTTTCATTTCCTGCTCCCATTCAAAAATGCAAGATACTATTTTTGTAAGCCCTCGTAAGATGCTACTGGGTTAGGTAAACGCTGATGCAACTGATCCAGGTGGTCCTTCCAAAGTGCCAGCGGCTTGTGCCCCTGGAAGGCATCACCCAGAGTTTATGAAGACAAAGTGGCCGTCCTTTCAGCAGAGCTGCTTGGCGCCCTTCCCTCTGGTCTGTGTTCTCAAAGAGCAGAGCCTCACCCCAGCCTCACCTTCACAGAGTAAGCCAGTGAGATGGTGACGGCCAGGGGCAGCCCCTCGGGCACAGCCACCACCAGCACCGTGACGCCGATGATGAAGAACTTGACAAAGTACTGGACGTAGATGGGGGTACACTCGGCCAGCCACGGTCTGCGCTGGATCACAAAGTTGTCGATCACNGGGCGGGGCAGGGGGGCGGGGGGGTTGGCCGAAGCACTAGAAGCAACACTGGCCGCTTGCCAGAGGCTCCCTGCCCCCACCACTCTGAGAAGCAGGCAAGAAACGCCAGAGCCTGGGAAAGGCGTGTTCCTGGGCAGGGCATCTTGATCCCCAGGCGGGCAGAGGCAGAGTTGCTAGGGAACAGGGCCGCGCAGGGTGTTTCTCCCAGGGACCTGAGATAACACGTGTGCCAACTTGGAACTGCTGGACGGCTAGGCCTGCCCTTGAGAAACAGGAGTTCTGATAACTTGTTAATCTAGCTGGGATGTTTCTTACGAAAGCAGGGTTTATGACATAAAGGGAGGAGATGCTATTCCCTGCATAAGAAGGGTGGGCAGACGACGATGAGGGCAAATCAAGACATCAGATATAGAAGGTTATCACATGCCAATAGTTCAGTGAAGGCCCAGAGGCCAAAAGACTCAACACCAGTCTAGCTAAAAGGGCTTCCCTGGTGGCTCAGATGCTCAAGAATCTGCCCGCAATGCAGGAGACCTGGGTTCAATCCCTGGGTCGGGAAGATCCCCTGGAGAAGAAAATGGCAACCCACNATGCCAATAGTTCAGTGAAGGCCCAGAGGCCAAAAGACTCAACACCAGTCTAGCTAAAAGGGCTTCCCTGGTGGCTCAGATGCTCAAGAATCTGCCCGCAATGCAGGAGACCTGGGTTCAATCCCTGGGTCGGGAAGATCCCCTGGAGAAGAAAATGGCAACCCACTCCAGTATTCTTGCCTGAAGAATCCCATGGACGGCGGAGCCTGGCGGGCTACAGTCCATGGGGTTGCAAAGAGCTGGACACTACTGAGTGACTAACACCTTCACTTCCACCGAGGTAACCGTGCCCGACTCTGTTCTCATATTAATGCCTGGCAATCATCCTTGACTCCTCTGTCTCTCTCCCTCTTATCTACAATACCCATTTAGTCAGAAAATTTATCATCTCTATCTTCGAAATCTATCCAGGTCGCCCTCACTTCTCATCTCCCACTGCTCCCATGCTCGTTTAAGCACTGGCCGTCTCTCAGCGAGACTTCGGCGACTGTCCCACAGGCCTGCTGCTTCCAGCCTTAGCTTTCTGCCCTCGGTCTCTTCTGGGTCCAGAATGATCTCTTTCAACCCCCCATGGCACTCATGTGCCCTTTTACGTAGGCCTCCTTCTTGAGCACCCAGTTCCCCACCTGTGGAGTGCTACCATTTCCGCCTTGTTCACTGAAATCCTGCCAAGCTAGCCTTCCTGCGATTCTCTGTGTGCACCAGACCTGTTTCCATTGCAGGGTCCCTGCACGTGCTGTTTTCTTTCTCAGATTTCCCTTCACTAGTTAGGGCTTGTCCTTTCACTTCCTTCAGGTCTTCGGACAAAGGCCCTAACCCTGACCAACGTATTTCACGCAGACGTCTCTGCCCCAGCACAGGGGATCCCCTTGGCCTGCTCAACTGTTTCCCTCTATAGGTCTTCTCCTGGAATAGGTTACTTGATATATTTGTTCTACATTTGTTTATCTCCCTCTACAAGGCCAGGGTTTTTGTTCCCGAGGTCTAAAGCAGTGCCTGACATGTACACAAATTCGCTGAATGAACTGCGTGAGTAATAGGTATTACTGTGAACATTTAAGTGATGGCAGCTGTGCCAGGCACATCTGTGCCTTCTCACCAAAGCTGCAAGGCCCTGTGCGGCAGCAGCTATTAACCCCATGTCACATACAAGCAAACTGAGGCCTAGACAGGTTTGGTAACTACTCAAGTAAGTATGTGGCAGTCTGTAGCTGCTCCACAAGAAGCAGCTGGACTCCAACTGGGGCATGGAGGCAGCTGTACTCAGCTGAGGCTCCATCTAGCTGTGACTAACCTTGCCTACTTTGCCTAGGACTTTCCAGATTTCATCACTGAAGCGCCTGTCTCCTGGGACAACCCCTCAGCTCCAGGCAAACAGGAATAGTTGGTCAGCCTTCTTCGTTCACCTCAGGGCGGGCCCTCAGCACCTCTAAACAAATCAGCCTTGTTCCTGCTCTTTGTTTACAATTGACGTGAATTAGTCCTGTCTTTTTCCTGTCCTCAGGGATGGTGATACCAGGTCGGTCAGAGTCCAACCTATGAATTCTATCCTCAATAAAAGTTTCATTATTGGCCTTATTTTGGACCCAAGCAAACGAAACAGGACACATTATGGAAAACAAAAGGTGAGGCCTTGCTCTTACCTAGATGCTCTCAAAGCCACACACTTACTTCCTCTTTGCATCTTCCCTCACCTCTCTGCTCCACCTTAAGCCACCCTCAGCTCTGAAACAAAAGTCCCCCTAAGAAATCAAATGGCCCCAGGCTCCCACACGCCCTCTGGCAGGGAGGGGCCGTGTGGGGCTGCTAGCCGGTGGCCTTGGGAATCCTCTCTGAGAGGCAGCATAGCATCGCACATTTGAGCCACGTGGGACTGGGAGCTCCGCCAGCCCCCAAAGTGGGGCTTTCCATTCCCATTCTTCCAGCCCCCGAGAGGCTCTCAGGCCTTGATCTCAGCAGCTGTGATTTCACATAAATACTTGCCCAGGCCAGAAGGGGGTTTTAGTCCCTCATCTTCACAGCTGCTTCTCAAGTACACCGCTTCCCAAAGCGGGGAAGGGGGACTCGGCGGCAAGAGAATGCCAGAATGCGGGAAACCGGAAAGGGGTTTCCCTTAGAAAGACCTCAGGAAAAAGAGCGGAAACTGCGTCCGACAAAAAGTCTCACCCAAACCGGGACTACCTCTGGTCCTCAGCCGGATTTAGCATATGAGCTGGGAAAGGGGACAAGAATGTCGGCCTGGGAAGTCACCGCCCGCACCCCAGGCTGAGGACTCACACGGCCCCTGCCCGGCTGGCAGAGACGGAATGGGCGGCGGTGGAAAATCTGTGTCTGCTCTGAGCCCGAGCGGGCCGCGGCTTGGGAGGAGGAGCGGCAGCCCAGCCCCTCGTGGCCTGGCTCCAGCGGGAAGGAGGGAAGGGGCCGGGCTGGCTTCCCCACGGAGGCCGAGGACCGTCGGCAGAGGCACCCCCTATCAGAGCCAGCGCAGAGAGGGTGTGGCCAGTCAGACACCAGGAGGGACTTCCTAGCTGTGTGGGCGATGACACCCTGCCAAGGGGAGAAAGAATCTTCCGCTCCACAGATAGTACTAGGGAGAGGTTTCTCTGGGTTGCTTAGAAGCCAATCCTATTTGGTTCATGAGAACAGACATCAGAATATCTTTCAGGTCCTACCTTAAAACCCTGGATTAGGGGGTAAAAGACAAGTGAAAGTGTTGGTCACCCAGTTGTGTCTGACTCTTTGTGACCCCACGGACTGTAGCCCACCAGGCTCCTCTGTCCATGGGACTCTGCAGGCAAGAATACTGGAGTGGGTTGCCATGCCCTTTTCTAGGGGATCTTCCCAACCCAGGGACTGAACCCAGGTCTCCTCCATGGCAGGCAGATTCTTTACTGTCTGAGCCACAAGGGCAACCAAGAGGGAAGAGCAGCTTAAACAGGAGGACTGAGAGGCTTCAGCCAGCTCCTGTGCTAAGCCACTGCCACTGCTCTGAGGAGTCAGAGCCCCTCCTCCTTCTGGATCTCCCACTTCTCACACCCGCAGCTTAGAGACGCGCTCTGTGCCTGTGGCCTTCCTGCCCCTAGAGAGAAGGCAGCCTCCCTAAAGTCACAGCAAGAGGTGACGGATTGAGAAGAGAACGGCCCTTTCCTCGCTCTCGATCCCGAAGCCTGCCCTTGGTGGACAGCTTTGTCTGGGGGTGTGTCTTTCTGTCTGGTCCTCTGCTGTGCACCTTTTGTGAACTCTCCGACTCTGGCACAGAGAAGAGAGAGAGCTGCCCAGAGTGCCCTCCTTACCCTCTGCTCAGTTGCCCTCTCCCGGGCTGTGTGTTCATCCGCCCCTCTGGTATCACACCCCTGGTGCTCACACCTTGGAGCTAAATAAAAAGAGTGAAAGCCCCACTTCCAAGGGTAAAAGCAACATCTGCCTTGGCTGAAGAAGGAATGCTATCTTTTTTCCCACCCCCAGCTGACATTCAGAGCAAGGCGACCACAAGGTTGAAAGCAAAACAAAACTTGCAAGAGAGTCTGCTGAGCTGCCAAACGTCACCAAAGGTCCTAGGCCTGGTGGAAGGGGAGCAAGTGGGGAGGGTTCTCAGGTTCAGAAGACGCGGGGACTCTCCCTGCCTCCAGGATTCCCTATCCCCTGCTTGGCAGCATTATGCCAGCTAAGCCAGAATCCCCGCTCCAGGCAAGGAGGAGCTGGCTAGGAAAGAATTCAGAGAGCCTGGAGTTGTTCTGGGAAAGCACAGGCCTGCGGCTGTCATGCACAGTTGGCCTAATTCGGCCCTAGGCACATAACTCAAACCAGACAAGGAACTCCCAGGAGCAACATGGAATCCCCTGCAGGGTGGGCGGGGCTCAGCAAGGACACAGTTTCTCTCCCGTCTTTCTCAACCATCCACCATCCCGCTGTTGACGCTGCTTCCTATAGGTTTCGTGAAAACCTCCACCCCTCTACCACGTACTAAATATTTCTTTTTTGAAGCTCTTGGACTTGCCTCAGCTATCCTCATGACAGTGTAGCTGCTCTCCGGCTGTTTGAGCTGGTTTGCTCTCTTCTCCTCCCTCAAAGACAATGAGGTGGATGAAACTGAAGCCTATTCTACAGAGTGAAGTAAGCCAGAAAGAAAAATACCAATACAGTATACTAGCGCATATATATGGAATTTAGAAAGATGGTAACGATAACCCTGTATGCGAGACAGCAAGAGAGACACAGATGTATAGAACAGTCTTTTGGACTCTGTGGGAGAGGGAGAGGGTGGGATGATTTGGGAGAAAGGCATTGAAACATGTCTAATATCATCTATGAAATGGATCGCCAGTCCAGGCTCGATGCAGGATACAGGATGCTTGGGGCTGGTCCACAGGACGACCCAGAGGGATGTTGTGGGGAGGGAGGAGGGAGGGGGGTTCAGGATGGGGAACGCATATATACCTGTGGTAGATTCATGTTGATGTATGGCAAAACCAATACAATATTGTAAAGTAATTAACCTCCAATTAAAATAAACTAAAAAAAGAAGAAAAAAAGAGATAGTCTTCTGCTCTCTCATATCTTAAACTTAATATATCCACCCAAAGTGTGATGGACAGAGAGGCCCACAGACTGTTCATCTTGGCAGGCATGCCCATGTGACTGGTTTTTAGGGTAATTTACTTGACATCTTCAAGGTGATGGCTACGGGGCAGAGGGATGAGGAGAGAGGCAGCTTAGCCGTGCTTCTAAGCTGAGCTGGATGGACTCCTAAAAGTGGACTGCTTATGAGTCTGAGCAAGCTCTGGGAGCTGGTGGTGGACAGGGAGGCCTGGCGGGCTGCAGTCCATGGGGTTGCAAAGAGTCAGACATGACTGAGCGACTGAACTGAACTAACTGAAAAGTGGATTTTCTGAAACACACTAATTTTCTATAACAGACTAATAAACAGACTAGTGATAGGGAGGAAAATCTCAGAGAAGCCAGTTACCCATTCTCCTCTCACATCCATTCTATCCCATACCCACTTGCCAATCTCTTTATACACCCCCTGGCAACACTAACATTCTCCAAGGCAGTGGTCTCTAAACAGGAGGCACGCATTCATCTGTTGGAGCATGGGAGAGGTGCTAGAACTTTTTGTATTACTTCATCCATTCCTATGTCTTGCAGAGTCGATTATGTAAATGATATTAGTGTTAGAGGTACCAATAGTCACAGAGTAGCATGTAGCTGAACATTTACTGGGGCTACGTGTGCAATTTTCTCCCAGCTTGACAATGCTACTAGAAATTTCAATCTGCCGCACTGAGGAAGAGCCCAACCCCAGCACCTCCCAGCTTTTGGAGAAATAGTTCGTGGTAGGACACACCGCTGGCCTCAAAAGGCGCGGCAACAGAAAGCACAGCAGAGACGCCGCTGAGCCCCAGAAGCCGTAGGGAGGCAGGAAAGAGTAACTCAAACTCTGCAGGTGATGAACCGAAAGTCAAAATCTGGGCTGTCTCAAAGCAGTTTCTTTCCCCTTCCTGCCATTTACTCCCCAAAGAACCTCAGTTCCCAAAAGCCAGTAGCTGCCCAACAGTTATGCAAGGCAGAGACCCTTGCCTCTTATGCCAGGGACGTTTAGTAAGTGGTAGCAATTGCCCTAGAGCACAGCCAGGCCAGAGCTTCCCTAGACAGTCTCATGATTGAGGAGTCCTATCTCCTGCTCCTAAGCCCACCTGTCCTCCCCTCCAGGCCCCCATAACACCATCATAGCACTATGGCACTATTGCTGAAATCGACTTAATTTTCGCGTATTCTCTTAGTGCCTGTCAAGCCCTGTGGAAGGAAGAACTGTCCCTGTTGTGTTCACCACTCTGTTTCCACTACCTGCTGGACACTATTTGTTCACTGTCATTGAAAAGAAACTAGAACCCCTGTGTCCTACGGCCATACCCCAGCTCTGCAGAGGAGAAAAGAAACAGAAGGATGCAGAGGAAAGATGAAACAGAAATTCCCACCAGCATTCTCCTTGATCCAAATTCAGTACAGAGAGCCTTTAGCTTTCTGCAGGAAGCCCACAGGTAATTATTCAATGTTTAGTCAAGGCTCCCCTTCTCTGCCCTTTCTGGGCTGGGCCCAGGTCCCCCAAGCCCCCTAACTGTTGGCATAGTGCCTCCTCAGAAAACATCATTCTTTCTCTGAAGAAGGGTAACACAGCTGAGGACCCATGTGGAAAGGTTCTGTGGGGAAGGAGAATTCATGCAACTTTCTATCTGCACCAAAGAATCTCTCATCCAGATCTTCTCTTTTTCCTGCACACCAAGGCAGACTAAGGAAAAGACTTCTTTCTTTCCCTTAGTTCAGTTCAGTCGCTCAGTCGTGTCCGACTCTCTGCGACCCCATGAATCCCAGCACACCAGGCCTCCCTGTCCCTCACCAACTCCCGGAGTTCACTCAGACTCACGCCCATCGAGTCAGTGACGCCATCCAGCCATCTCATCCTCTGTCGTCCCCTTCTCCTCCTGCCCCCAATCCCTCCCAGCATCAGAGTCTTTTCCAATGAATCAACTCTTCGAATGAGGTGGCCAAAGTACTGGAGCTTCAGCTTTAGCGTCATTCCTTCCAAAGAAATCCCAGGGCCGATCTCCTTCAGAATGGACTGGCTGGATCTCCTTGCAGTCCAAAGGACTCTCAGGAGTCTTCTCCAACACCACAGTTCAAAAGCATCAATTCTTCAGCTCTCAGCTTTCTCATTTCAGATTCACACAGGTTTTTCTTGCTCTTGAAAGCCAGGAGACAGCATGGAAAATTAATCAGAAGATAAAAGGCTACCTTCCAGTGGGTATCATCCGGCTCTTTGNCTCAGGAGTCTTCTCCAACACCACAGTTCAAAAGCATCAATTCTTCAGCTCTCAGCTTTCTCATTTCAGATTCACACAGGTTTTTCTTGCTCTTGAAAGCCAGGAGACAGCATGGAAAATTAATCAGAAGATAAAAGGCTACCTTCCAGTGGGTATCATCCGGCTCTTTGAGGACTGGAAAAATCTGGGGGTGGGGATGGAATCGGGAAGCCAGCGGCAGTGAAAAGAGAGAGAGAGACTGGAACGAGGAAAGGAGCAAACTGAAAAGATCCTATCAGTGCAAAACGCTCAGGTTTTTCTTACTGATAAACCTCAGGCGACACAACCTCTTAGGGCTTCCCCGACGGCTCGGCAGTGAAGAATCTGCCTACAACGCAGCAGGTGTGTGTTTGATCCCTGAGTCGGGAAGATTCTCTGGAGGAGGAAATGGCAACTCACGCCAGTATTCTTGCCTGAAAAATTCCACAGACACAGGAGCCTGGTGGGCTACAGTCCCTGGGAGTCAGACACGACCGAACAACTGAACACACACACACACA
>SJYA01002155.1:5998-69048 GCA_006410615.1 Neotragus moschatus | reverse complement strand
GCCAATTGAAGATTCAGTTAGAAGTTAGAGGTTTGGCAAAATCAGCAGGAAGTCTGGACTAGGTGTTGTGCATGTTTGTTTTTAAGGAGTTCTTAGGGATAAATGAAGACCACCCTCACCTGAAAACCTGTTTTGTTGATAATTCTTTAACTATCACTATTAACAAAATAGCTGGATCATCTAACTATTGAGATTTTAGAAAACTTTTATTTCCTATTTGTGCTCAAAGAGAACTGCATTTTCCAACCTTTGGTTGAACTAATAAGGCTATGAAATTTCTGAGTTTTCTGTACAGTCNATAATTCTTTAACTATCACTATTAACAAAATAGCTGGATCATCTAACTATTGAGATTTTAGAAAACTTTTATTTCCTATTTGTGCTCAAAGAGAACTGCATTTTCCAACCTTTGGTTGAACTAATAAGGCTATGAAATTTCTGAGTTTTCTGTACAGTCTCTGGATCAGAGTCCAATCTGGAGAGAGAAAATACATTGGTTTATTTTAACAGAGAAATATCTTTAAGCATATTAACTCTGTGTAAAGTACTGGCAACTAAAAAAGGGAAAAAGTGAAATTATTTTGGAAGGATCAATTGCAGGAGGCAGCTGTGACGTCTATATCTGGACAAGCAGATGTTCACGCTGAAGTTACTGAGCCTAGAAGTCTCGGGAAGGGGCCCTGGGCTGCTGAGACAATGCCCAGAGGGAAGAGCACCGTGCTTAGCTCTGGATGGCATCTCTGAGTTTAGGGAAGGCACCCCAGGGACAGGGACTCAGACGTCTGAGCTGACATGTGAAGCGAGCTGCATTGAGATTAATCCTGCTGTGTTATTTATAGAAAGGTTGCAAGCTGGAGTGGGTAGCCTTTCCCTTCTTCAGTGCAAGTGGGACTCAGATGCTGCCAGAAGAGGGCACTGCCTCTGAGGCTGCTGTCGCTGGAAGTTGTATTAGTCCCTCAGTCCTGTCTCTTTGTGACTCGATGGAGCCTTCCAATCTCCTCTATCTATAGAATTCTCCAGGCAAGAATACTGCAGTGGCTTGCCATTTCCTTCTCCAGGGAATCTTCACTATCCAGGGATCAAACCTAGGTCTCCTGCATTGCAGGCAGTTACTTTACCACTGATCCACGTTACCATTTTACAGATTCTTTACCACTGAGAGGGAGCTTGCTCTGAGGAAAGACTGCTATGAAGTTTCCTAAGAAAATGGAAGTCCCTTTCCCCCAAAAGAGGAGGAAGGAAGAAGTCCCAAGCCTCCCAGCCTCTCTATAGCAGCTCCTATTAGTGGAGTTTACCAGGGAGACAGCTGGTAAATCAGAAGAGTGGTTTGCAGAATTCTGGACTCAGTATCACAAAGCTGAGGGCAGAAGAGTGGAGATAGACCCAGAGACCATAGCTAGTAATCAGCACAGTATCCATGACTCAGTATATCAGTTCAGTTCAGTTCAGCCGCTCAGCTGTGTCCGACTCTTTGCGACCCCATGAGCCGCAGCACCCCAGGCCTCCCTGTCCATCACCAACTGCCGGAGTCCACCCAAATCCATGTCCATTGAGTGGGCGATACCACCCAACCACTTCGTCCTCTGTCGTCCCCTTCTCCTCCTGCCCTCAATCTTTCCCAGCATCAGGGTCTTTTCCAATGATTCAGCTCTTTGCATCAGATGGCCAAAGTACTGGAGTTTCAGCTTTGACATCAGTCCTTCCAAGGAACACCCAGGACTGATCTCCTTTAGGAAGAACTGGTTGAATCTCCTTGCAGTCCAAGGGACTCTCAAGAGTCTTCTCCAACACTACAGTTCAAAAGCATCAATTCTTCTGCGCTCAGCTTTCTTTATAGTCCAACTCCCACATCCATACATGACCACAATGTATAACTTATACCTGAATACCTGGCTCAGAAAAACTGGGTTGCTAAGTTGTGTCTGACTCTGTGTCTCCATGGACTGTAGCTCATCAGGCTCCTCTGTCTATGGGCTTTCCCAGACTAGAATACTGGAGCGAATTGCCGTTTCTTTCTTGGGATGTTCCTAACCTAGGTTTCAAACCCACATGTCCTGCATTGGCAAGTGTATTCTTTACCGCTGAGGCACCAGGGAAATTGTAGAATATTATATATATATATACACCTACATTTTATATAAACGTATCTACTACAAAGATGACCTCCAGGGTGTAATTGAAAAGCCTCCATCCTCAGTGGATAAACAAAGTCCCTACAGTATAACACAGGGAACAGTATTTAATATACTGTGATAAACCTTAATGGAAAAGANATTGTAGAATATTATATATATATATACACCTACATTTTATATAAACGTATCTACTACAAAGATGACCTCCAGGGTGTAATTGAAAAGCCTCCATCCTCAGTGGATAAACAAAGTCCCTACAGTATAACACAGGGAACAGTATTTAATATACTGTGATAAACCTTAATGGAAAAGAATATAAAAAAATGTATGTATATGTGTAACTGAATCACTTTTCAGTCCAGCAGAAGTTAGCACAGCATTGTCAACCAACAATTCTTNGAAAAGCCTCCATCCTCAGTGGATAAACAAAGTCCCTACAGTATAACACAGGGAACAGTATTTAATATACTGTGATAAACCTTAATGGAAAAGAATATAAAAAAATGTATGTATATGTGTAACTGAATCACTTTTCAGTCCAGCAGAAGTTAGCACAGCATTGTCAACCAACAATTCTTCAATAAAAAAGAAAAGCTTTCCTCCTTTAATTTTTTTTGCCATGCAATTTCTTTAAATGTTATACTGTGATTTTATTTTCATTCTGTTTTTCTTGAGCTATTTATTTACCTTTAGAATTTCATTTAATATTTGAATACATTTACTAATGTCTTACAGCAGCTAGAAACATTACCCACCACAGCCATAAAATCTTATTGGCTTTTGTTCAGTCACATCCAACTCTTTGCGATCCCATGGACTGCAAAATGCCAGGCTCCCCTGTCCTTCACCATTTCCTGGAGCTTGCTCAAATTAATGTCCATTGAGTCAGTGATACCATCCAACCATCTTGTCCTCTATTGTTCCTTTCTCCTCCTGCCTTCAATCTTTCCCAGCATCAGAGTCTTTTCTATTGGCCTTAGTAAATAAAAAAATGTGCTAGTATCTGACTTGCAGTTCTAGCCCAGCCTCCTACTTCTTTAAGAGAGAAAGGAATCTGCAATCTGCCATCTGTCAGCATGTTCCCTGGTACAGACTTCTTTTTCCTCTGCTACTTCACCTGTTAGCCGAATACTCATAAATAAAGCTTTCCAGGATGGTGGTATTACATTCGACTCCTCCAGCATCAGCATTTGGAAATCCATTTGTCTGACTCCCTTATCATGCAAATATATATATAAAATCCATTGCGCACTTTTCATCAATCCAAAATAAGCATCCATTTTATTTATATTTGTATTCACTGAAAGAAAAATAAAATACAAATATTTATGTGCATGTAATAAAGTCATGAGTAAAGTTGCAGAGGAAAATGAATATATATTTAAGTAATCTGAGCACTATAATTTCACAGAAAGCTTAAGACTTTATAGGTAAAAGCTGTTTTAATTATTGTAAAAGTTTATTCAAGGAAAGGAGAAAACAACAAATGGCTTAATAGAAGTAAATCTTTAGAAAGAATAATTTTGTAATTTGCATTTTTATGAGCTAAAAAAGCAGAACATAGGTTACTTCCAAGGTCCTTCTATTAGAAAACCGACCAACGACAAAGGATGAAATTAAAATACACACAGAAGGAGGTGACAGAGGATGAGATAATTGGATGGCATCATCGACTCAGTAGACATGAGTTTGTGCAAACTCTGAGAGATAGTGAAGGACAGGGAAGACTGGTGTGCTGCAANATGAGCTAAAAAAGCAGAACATAGGTTACTTCCAAGGTCCTTCTATTAGAAAACCGACCAACGACAAAGGATGAAATTAAAATACACACAGAAGGAGGTGACAGAGGATGAGATAATTGGATGGCATCATCGACTCAGTAGACATGAGTTTGTGCAAACTCTGAGAGATAGTGAAGGACAGGGAAGACTGGTGTGCTGCAATCCATTGGGTCGTAAACTGTTGGACGCTACTGAGAGACCAAACAACAAGAATTTCATATTTCATTGTTTGACTCAAACCTTTAGTGAATATTTCTCATAATGGTTCAGAACTCAAACACGCACTAGTTCATTTTATTAAAAAAATATTAGAAGCATTATAATATTGGGTTCATGTCCACAGAACTTAAATAATTTGTATTATTATTTAACAAGACCCATGATAAGACCGTGAAGCTGCATAGAATATTAAAAGTCATATAAATAAGGATTAGTTCTGTGGTAAGATAATGCTTTCAAAATATTGGAAGCACAAATTTAAATGATAATGTTGAATGATAATATTTTAGAGAATGTGCTTGCTGTATTATTTACATTAAAAATGATAATCTGATTTTTCACTTGGAGAGGAAAAGCTGGTTGTTGGTGAAGAGAGAAACAAATTTTCCTAAACTGAAGCTCACAGTCTAACAAGAACTATTTTTAGAATGTTTATTCCCAGTATGATTTGAGACATATGAGAGTGGGAGAACACGACAAAAAAGACAACCAATTCAAGCGGGAAAAAGCAAACCTTTTAATTGGGTGAGCTTATATCACAAATAATATAAATTGGCTTTATTTTCTTCCCCCCCCAAATAATTCAGGCATTGAGTAGTATTTTTTTTATTAAAATTTTCCCCAATATTTCATTGAAGATCTTTAGAGGACTCTAAGCTCCTATATATGTTGTGGTAGCCACCCCTCAAAAGGTCCCTGGGTGATTCTGTGTCTCGGCACTCACACCTCCTGTAATCCCTTACTGAATAGAACTGACCTGTGTAAGCAATCAGTTCAGTTCAATTCAGTCACTCAATCGTGTCCAACTCTTTGTGATCCCATGGGCCACAGCACACCAGGCCTCCCTGTCCATCACCAACTCCCAGAGTTTACCCAAGCTCATGTTCATTGAGTCGGTGATGCCGTCTAACCATCTCATCCTCTGTCATTCCCTTCTCCCGCCTTCAATCTTTGTACACAATAGGATGTTGCAGAAATGATTGGTGTCACTTCTGATCATTAAAGACACCTTTGTGTGGTCATTCGCTCAGTTATGTCTGACTCTGTGGTCCCATGGACTGTTACCCCTCAGGTTCCTGTGTTTGTGGGATTTCTCAGGTAAGAATCCTGGAGTGGGTTGCCATTTCCTCCTCCAGGGGATCTTCCCAACTAAAGATGGGACCCTGATCTCTTACATCTCCTGCACTGACAGGCAGATTCTTTACTACTGGTGCCACTTGGGAAGATCAAATGACACCTTCACAAGCTTTCCAATCACTGCTCCGTGGGAGCAGGTTGTCACATGATAACGACCCTCTAGAAGACTGATAGAGGGCTCCAGGTAGTAGGAATGGAGGCCGCTCATCAACAGCTTGGAAGAGATTAAGTCTTCTGATCAACTTCCCTGTGAGAAGCCATCTTGCAAGTGGTACCTGCATCCCCAGTCAAGCCTTGAGTTGACTGTAACTGTATCTCGATTCATTAAATACTCTGAGCCAGAACCACTCAACTACACTGTGCTTAGAATCCCAATCCCCATCTTCAAAAATAATGTAGGCTAATAAAGGTTTACTATTGTTTTCAATCACTGTGTTTTAATTTGTTGGGAATGCTGCTGGAATATTCTCAAATAAATAATCATAGATAGTCAAAAGAACAAAGGAGCCCCAGGCCCTAGTGTCTGCTTTGCCACTGATTTCTGCTGTGATCAGGAAAGTTATGCATTCTCTCTGAGCCTCAAATTATCACTGACCACAAGCCAGTTTGACATCCTAAGAATCCTGGGTCCTGTGGCTGTGAAACACTCAAGGAATCTCCTCATGACACTGTTTAGAAAAGTATTTAGGAAAGTAAAATAAAGCACATGTTATTTAGCATAAGAACACCATTATCAACTTTGAATTGAGTCTCTTTTTATTTCATACCTTCCATGATGTTCTCCAGGCTGAGCACTGAAGAACTGATGCTTTCAAATTGTAGTGTTGGAGAAGGCTTGAGAGTCCCTCAGACAGCAGATCAAACCAGTCAATCCTACAGGGGATCAACCCTGAATATTCATTGGAAGGACTGATGATGAGTCTGAAGCTCCAATATTTTGGCCACCTGATGCTAAGAACTGACTCATTGGAAAAGATTCTGAAACTGGGAAAGACTGATGGCAAAAGAAGAGGGCAACAGAGGATGAAATGGTTAGAGAGTATCACAGACTCAATGGACATGAATCTGAGCAAAGGGCAGGGGAGCCTGATATGCTGCATTCCACGGGGTCACAAAGAGTCAGACACAAGTTAGAGACCAGACAGCAACTTCTCTTAATTCTGGAATTTGCCTTTCAAAGTCTTAGTTAAAGTGCTGCATTGCACGTGCTTGTGGGAACCTCTTTCAACAGCCCTTAAACTATCTGCTAAAAGCAGTTATGATGAACTGGGTTGGAACTAAAAAGAAGGAATTTCATCCTGGAGAACGAGAGTGAATTGGAAAAGACTTATGTGCTCTATAAATGCTCTCCCAATTGATGTTCCTGTTCATAGATATAAAAATATGTATATGAATCTGGACTAAAACAGAAACAGAGGAAGCATTGATTTTGCCAACATATGACTCCTCTTTTAATTTTAGGAAACTGGATTCTTCTGAAGAATGTCAAATCTGGACTTAGCTGAAGGTGACACTTCCACAGCCCTCAAGATTTAACATGAATCTAGATTCAATAAAGAATTACAAGATTAAGCTGGTAATATTGGGAGTGTATTGCATTTTCATACAGAATCAGATATTAAGCATAAACAGACAGTCAAGAGTGGCAAAGATGACACCAAACATACCTCTTCCATCCACAACTTTGTTTCACTTCACACATACATCCCTGTTTTGTGTATATAATATACAGGAAGGATTGCAATGGTTTATAGGGTAGTAGATATGACTACTCCAAATGAGTAAACGTGTGAGTGGGAAAGGTGAGTAACAAATAAGTAGTTGTAGGTGTGGCAGGATGCTCAAGGAAACTCTTTTTATCTCCTTTTCAGTTGAAGTACCAACACAAATGAAGACACAGTCAAAGTCAAGAGAAGACACTGCCATGGATGACTTCCTTGGAGGAAGCAATAAGATTAAAATTAAATACTCATTCAGTCTAGAAAAGATGGAGGCTGAATGGTCACAAGAGGAGCCTTCCATTAGGACTTCTCCAGTCCTATATCCTCTGTCCTCCCACTGTCCTGAAACTCAGTCCCTGGAGGGAAAAAAACTTCTGGGTCAAAAGTTAAGAGAAAAACACTAGATGGGAAAGATGGAAGAAGTGGACTATGTGCCCTTGTTCTCAGAGATCCAAACAGGCAGTGAGAAAAGTCTTAGCTCTAAATGAAATTTTATTTATTAAAATTGCTATTACACAGTGATAGCTAAGATAGTTTTTAAAAAAAAGAAAAAAGAAAGTCCTCTTGCAGTGCAGAAAACCCAGGTTTGATCCCTGGGTCAAGAAGACATCCTGGAGAAGGCAATGGCAACCCACTCCAGTATTCTTGCCTGGAGAATTCCCTGGACAGAGGAGCCTGGCAGGCAATAAAACAGTCCATGGAGTTGCAAAGAGTCAGACATGACTGACAGGCAAACATTTTAGAGTGGATATAGTGATTGCTAAACTGAGAGCTTTATGACTAGAAGTAACCAAAGAGATTTTACTATCTGAAGATAATTAAGACTAACACAAAATTTAAATAAACAGTACTTCAATAATATAAAATAAAAATTTTTGAAAAGGAGGTTCAAATTGCTATGTATAAAATAGATACACGACAAGGATATGTTCTATAGCACAGGGAATTATAGCCCTAAGCTCATAATAACTTTCAATGTAGTATAATCTATCAGAATACTGAATCACTATGCTATCTACCTACAACAAATATAATATTGCTAATTATTAACTTACTATACTTCAATTAAAAATTATAATGATAAATATAAAGAATAAATCTTTTACTAAAGAAAAAAAAATAAAAATGATTAAGAAAGTTCTGGGACTTACTCTGAAACTCATCGAAATGTCAAAGGGAAATTCCCATGGAGTGATTATGAAAACACAGAGAGGGAAATCAGGGGAAAAATTGAAAATTCAACATCATTAATGTTGCTTATTCAATGTAATATGATTAGTTATAAGAAGGAAAGTAGATTGTGTTATGAAATTCTATATAAAGAAGAAATTAAATTTGTCTGGAGATCAGCAAAACATTTCCAGGAGACAAAAATTCAGGTCAAACCAGAAAGATGAAAAAAAAATCAGTTAATTGTAATGTGTTATTTGTATTATCTATACAAGACACTGCATGATTTAAGCATGTGGATATTATTATTATTTCTATTTTGCAGACAAGGAAGTGGCAGAAAGTCTGATAATCTTGCTTGAGTGATTTAACAAATGATTGGTGATACCAGAATTCAAATTTGTATCTGCGGAGTTTAAGAGTATCAGATCTTAATCAGATGCAAAACTGACATCAAAGTTTGGTTCAGTCTAGACTCAATAGGCAATTGAAGCAGACAGAATCCTGGTACTAAGAGATCTTAGATACTGCTGGAGAATCACCACATCAACACATAAAAGAGTAATGAAACTTCTACGGCAGGAAGGGATTTGGTGTCAGGATAGTCTTCAGGTGCATAATGCAGCCAGTTACTTACAAGTCATGTTTCAAAGGGCATTAAAAGGATCCCTAACTAGTACATGTCTCCCTCACCAGCCTGGTCCTTTTATCTGAAGTTCTAATAGACACACTCATGATTTAAAGTGCTGCAATTCTTATTCAAACACATGTTCGTTTGTTTGTTTGTTTTTCCTCCAGCCATGCAGATGCTACTCTCTTATGGGGAAAATATCTATCTATCAGGTTAATTTCTGAGTGATAGAGACTAAAGGAATAAGTGAAAGAGTGTTATGCTTTGAAAAAAGAATAAAGATTCAGGGTGCAGTAGCTCTTCTGGAGACACACCTAGAATTCCATCAGAATTATGCTATGAAATAATTGTAAGACACAGAATTAGAGAAGGTAGGAAAAACTATGTCAGTAAAAATGCAAAAGATGTGTAAAAGAAAAGTTGAGAATGTTACCTTGACAGCTTTGACTCTGATGAAGCTAATCAAGCTAGCTTTTACTACATCTAGGCTCAACCAAAGCTAAAACCAAGTCAAGCCTAGATGTGATTGCCTGATGGTGTTTATTAGTTTTGACATACGGTGTGATTAGGAAACTTTGACCAGAGTCAATTGTGGTAATTCAAACTTGTATGCATCATTTGACAGAGAAAATGAGTTTTTGCAGATATAACTAGTGTAAAATATATTTTACTGTAATGAAGTGTAAAGCAAGCAGGAAATCAAATTTAAAAGTTGATGCTGTTACACAGTACAGAATTTCCACAGGTTGGAATTTCTCCAGGATGGTCCTGAGATGATATCACGACCAGTGACNGAGAAAATGAGTTTTTGCAGATATAACTAGTGTAAAATATATTTTACTGTAATGAAGTGTAAAGCAAGCAGGAAATCAAATTTTAAAGTTGATGCTGTTACACAGTACAGAATTTCCACAGGTTGGAATTTCTCCAGGATGGTCCTGAGATGATATCACGACCAGTGACCTACACGCTGTGCATTATTTTAAAATATTTACTTATTTGCTTGGCTGCACCAGGTCTCAGTTGCAGCACGCAGGATCTTTGATCTTTGTTGTAGCATGCAGCATCTTCAGTTGTGGCATGTGAACACTTGGTTGCAGCATGTGGGATCTAGTTCCTTGACCAGGGATGGAACCCAGGCCCTTTGCATTGGGAGAACAGAACCTCCAGGAAAGCCCCTACATGTTAAGTATTAAAGAGCCTTCAAAAAACCCCTGCGGAGAAGGCAATGGCACCCCACTCCAGTACTCTTGCCTGGAAAATCCACTCCATCCCATGGAAGGAGGAGCCTGGGGGGCTGCAGTCCATGGGATTGCTAAAGAATCAGACATGACTGAGCGACTTCACTTTCACTTTTCACTTTCATGCACTGGAGAAGGAAATGGCAACCCACTCTAGTGTTCTTGCCTGGAGAATCCCAGGGACGGGGGAGCCTGGTGGGCTGCTGTCTATGGGGTCGCACAGAGTTGGACACGACTGAAGCTACTTAGCAGCAACAGCAGCAAAAGATCCCTGACTGTAGGAGGTATATCTCCCTCACTAGACTTGTATTTTGCATACTGAAATTCTAATATTCTAATATCACCTAACTTCATTCTAATATAATTCTAATATTGAATACTAGTCAAAATATCAGCCCAATCAACAGGTACTTACTAAGAAGCCTGTAATATGTAAGTGGTATAAGGTAATCCATCAAGTGAAGCTTCTTTATCCATTGATAGGAGGAATGTCTATCATAAGGAGGGCTAAAAGGGAAGTTAACTTTAAATTTTGCAAATAATTTAAACCTAAAATGGCAATTAAGTGACCCATAATGTAAGGAGAATCATCCTTTTTAGCTCACTCTTTTCAGGAAGGTTAGTAAGTAGAGGTTTCTGCCTTCTTGGAAGAATTGGACTAGTAGATTCAACCCTTCCTTCTCCTCATAGTCTCTTTGCCAGAAGTGACTTGCCCAACTGGAGAGATTGGCAAAAATTTGAGAAAACACATGGGTCACCAAGTCTGGGGTGTTTGTTGTAAGGGAAGCCCTCCCACTGCTTAGGTTTTGATTACCTGTGTTCCATCACTAGGAAAATTTCATCACCAGGGCATTGCATCTCCACGCTATACTTTCTGGCATCCTCAAAGTCAGAACAATCCTCATCCTCCCCTTGGTTAGATCCAAGGCCTAGACTAGGAAAGAAACAGAGAATCCCCAGTTCTGACTCTAAGTCCAATCCTGACCTATGTGCCCCAATGCAGCTCTACCAGAAATACATCTTATATTTTTACCTCCATCTGGTCCTGGGTCTGTTTCTACCTCAAATCCAGAGTAGTACTGTTGAGCCAACTTAAAATATTTGATTATTATTTCCAGAAACCAAATCTGTAAGAATTGTTTTAATACTTACATTCATTTATGTTTGAGAGTTTGGATTGCCTTGACTTATATTAGTTTGAAACCATAAACTATATAGCAATGTGTGACACATTGGTTGCATAATAATTTGTTTAAATATTTGTCTGCCTCTAGTAAACTGTCACAATAAACTGTGGAAATTCTTCAAGAGATGGGAATACCAGGCCACCTTACCTGCCTCCTGAGAAACCTGTATGCAAGTAAAGAAGCAACAGTTAGAATCAGACGTGGAACAATGGACTGGTTCAAAGTTGAGAAAGGAGTACACCAAGGCTGTATATTTTCACCTTGCTTATTTAACTTATATGCAGAGTGTATGATGAAAAATGCTGAGCTGGATGAAGCACAAGCTGGAATCAAGATTGCCAGGAGAAATATCAATAACTTCAGATATACAGATGACACTACCCTTATGGAAGAAAGCAAAGATGAACTAAAGAGCCTCTTGATCAAATCAAAAAGGAGAGTGAATAAGTTGGCTTAAAGTTCAACATTGAAAAAAACAAAGATCATGACATCTGGTGCCATCACTTTATGACACATAGATGGAGAAACAATGTAAACAGTGATAGACTTTATTTTCTTGGGCTCCAAAATCACTGCAGATGGTGACTGCAGCTATGAAATTAAAAGGCACTTACTCTTTGGAAGAAAAGCTATGGCAAACCTAGATTGTGTATTAAAAAGCAGAGATGTTACTTTACTGATGAAGGTTAATCTAGGTAAAGCTATATATATATATTTTTCAGTAGTCATGAATGGATGTGAGAGTTGGACCATAAAGAAGGCTTTGTTGAATAATTCATGTTTTTGAACTGTGGTGTTGCAGAAGACTCTTGGGAGTACCTCGGACTGCAAGGAGATCCAACCAGCAATCTTAAAGGAAATCAGTCCAGAATATTCACTGATGCTGAAGTTACAATGCTTTGGCCACTTGATGCAAAGAGCTGACTCATTTGCAAAGACCCTGATGCTGGGAAAGATTGAAGACAAGATAAAAAGGGGATGACAGAGGACGACAAAGTTGGATGGCATCACCGACTCAATGGACATGAGTTTTAAGCAAGCTCTGGGAAATGTTGAAGGACATTGAAGCATGGCGTGCCAAGGTCAATGGGGTTGCAAAGAGTCAGACATGACTGAGTGACTAAACAACAAGTAAACTGTGAACTGGATAAGGGCAGTCATCTTGTTTAGTTCACCCTCATGACCAGGGTCCATTTCTCTGCCTTGTACACAGGTGGTTCTTGGGGAAATAAAAAAGACTATTAATAAGTGAATCCAGCAAGAATTTATTGAATTCACATTATCCTAGTTCCTAAGAATCCTATAGCAAACAACTATGATTTCAGGCTTCAAAGAGCTTCACATTTTCTATCTTCTCTCGTAAAACCCCTCTCTCACGGTGACTTGAAAGGTAACACCCTCACAAATGAAATGATCATGAAATATAAATTGAGAATGTGCTTATGGTGTTATCAGAGCCATCTGATGAGTTAGTAAAACCTGTGAAAATTTAACTTGCTACAGTTTTACTTTTATTGCTTCTACTACAGCATCAATACACTCACATACTTCCAAGTTATTCTTACTTATTTATTGTCTATTATTACTCTACTATGAGATGAGTTGGTAGCATCCATGCTTCAGCCTGGCCCTTTGGACTTCAAAGAATAAATGTTTCATCAGACAGACTTTTGGAGCTTTCCTCCCTCATTCATTCCATCATTCATTCATTCTGTGGCCATAATGCTCTTCTCTCTAGAAATAATCCATTTTTTAGAAGTAGTAATGGATGTTGTGTGTGGAGCAGGTGAGCAAGGGGATGGAATGACTGATGGAAGGTGTGTAGTTTGATGTATAAAATATGATTCTGGTTGGGTAATATGTGAGAAGGACTCTGAAATAAAGGGACTGAGAAAGCTGTGCTGAACTCTGGATGGAAAATGTTCCAAGCATAATAAACAAGAGCACAATGGGGTACTCAAGTGAGAATGTGGACCTGTTTGAGGAACAACCAAGAGGACCATTGTGCGATGAGCCCTACTGGCTGTTGAAATAAAATGCAGCCCATTTCTCTGCCCTCTGTCTTTGTGGCCTCATTTCTTCCTGAGCTGTGCTGAGACCCTCCCCAAACCTTCTTTTTTCTTTTCCTTTTTCTGATGATTGTAATGCATTTTTAAACGTTGAAGTATAATTGACATACACACCTCTTTTTCTTAAAAAAAGCTTTAAATGCTGTCATCAAACCATAGTAGGATTTAATCCATGTTTCAAGCTGTGACTCTTTGTGATTTTGTAAGAAACTGCAGGACAAGCTTATCTTGAATACAAAAGCAATCCTGAAACTCTAAAAGCAAGTTGATTGCTTCAGACCACTCAGATATGTTTCTCTCCTAGTTGCCTTACTTGTTTGCAGACTTTTTCAAGAACTTACAAATTTAAATTCAAAACAGTATAAAACACATCTCAAGTCTTTACATTAAAACAAAGTAGAAATCTTGAACCCTTTACCTTCACAGTCCTGGCAATCAGCACATCCTTCATATTTAATTTCCTAAATCTCTCCCTTATGTAGCCGCTTGCAAATGAGTTGGACATTCTGGTAGGTCCTGGGAGAATGAAGGGGCTTCCCTGGTGGCTCAGATGATAAAGAATCTACTTGCAATGTGGGAAACCTGGGTTCAATTCCTGGGTCCAGAACATCCCCTGGAGAAGGGAGAATTAAGACAAGAGGCTCAGCCATAGATGCCTATGCTATTGCAACTATATGTATACATATTCCCCCAACCTCATACCATTCTCTATTTTTTTCTGAAAATATTCATTTGATCACATCGTGATCCCACATAGAACCTTCTTTTGCTTTACTTGGTTTGGAAGATAATGTCCAAATTCTTCAGCACAGACTGAAAAGTTCTTAACTCTGGTCTTGACCTTGCTTCCAGACTAAGTTTCAAGCCCATCTTCTCCAGCCATGTTCATANCTCATACCATTCTCTATTTTTTTCTGAAAATATTCATTTGATCACATCGTGATCCCACATAGAACCTTCTTTTGCTTTACTTGGTTTGGAAGATAATGTCCAAATTCTTCAGCACAGACTGAAAAGTTCTTAACTCTGGTCTTGACCTTGCTTCCAGACTAAGTTTCAAGCCCATCTTCTCCAGCCATGTTCATATTCTAGCACTGTGGTTCTCAAATCTGGCTACTATTGGAATCTGGGAACAAGAACGCTCATGCCCAGCTATCACTCCAGAAAAATTATACCAGATTCATTCTGAGTGTAGGCTGGATGGCAATATTTATTAAAAGTTCTTTGTGTGGGTCTAATGTGCATTTGGCTGAAGGTGGTTGAAATGTATCCTTGCTCTATGTTGTTCTTTCTTTTGGCAATTTAGCCTAATTTCCAGATGTACTAATTCATATTCAAATAAAAAGGGAATGTAAAAATAACCACACTGAGCACATTGTTTCTCAAACCTCCTCAGGTTTGTAGGATGACAAATGCTTTCAGTTATCTTAGATAAATCTTATACACCTTCTCAATCTGGCAGCTTCCTATTTATATTTCAAAATGTAACTTAAGTACAGACATAGAGCACAGACTTGTGGTTGATGAGGGAAGGGAAGAGAGGGAAGAATTGGGAGTTTGGGATTAACAGATGTAGCTATTATTTACAGGATGGATAAACAACAAGGTCCTTCTGCATAGCCAGGGAACTACATGACACCTTGTGATAAACCATTATGGAACAGAATATGAAAAAGAAAATATGTATGTATAACTAAATCACTTTGCTGTACACCAGAAATTAGCACAACATTGCAAATCGACTATATTTCAATTATTTAAAAAAGATAGCTTGAGTACCACCCCTTGGAAATGCCCACAGAGCAGTAGTAACTCTTGATTCTAAACACCATGGAACTTTGTATTTATCTTTCTTAAGACACTCTAAAAAGATTCCGGTGCACCAGCTTACCTTCTGCATAGCTAAGTATCACCTGTTTAAAGGCAAAGAACCAGCCATGTTTCATCTGCTTATCTGCCCTGCTTCTCTTGAGAATGGTAACCAAAGAGGTAGAAGGAAAATCAGGGGACTCTGGAGTCCCAAAGGCAATAGAAGAAGGCTTTTGTAAAAGAAGAAATAATCACTTTGTTAAATGATGCTGCTAATAGATTGGAGGAGATGAGGATCAGTACTTGATAATTAGATTTAGAATGTGGAAATTATTACTGCCTGAGAGAGATGATAGAGTTTAGGTGGACTTCAGAGGTGACCATTTGGTTGCTAATTCCTCATCCACTTCTTACAGTTACATTTCAGGCTGTTGTGAGGATTAGCAAAACAGCTGAAGAGTCTTATAAAATGCTTGGGATGTAGCAAGTTGTTCAGCTGTTATTAACAATATTTTTATGTAAGCAGTTTCACTAGAGCAGAGAGGATAAAATAGTACCTGGAGTACATTTGAGAGAGATTTGGAAAAGAGAAAGGAAGATGTGTATTTTTTTGAAGAACATTACCAATAAAGAAAGAGGAGAAAATCAGTTAATAGCTGGAGGGCAATATCAGATCAAGAGAGAGCTTTTAGTTTTAAGAGAAGAGAAATAACACCATGGTTGTTTGCTAAGAGGATTAGTTCAGTGCAGGAGAAAGTTAGTTAAATTATTGAAATGATGTCTTTGAGGAGATGGAAAAAAATTAAAAGCAGTGGAATAAGTACACACATGGAAAGATTAGACTTGGAAGAACCAACAGTTTGTCTTTGGTAAAAGAAGGCAAAGAAGAGATCATGAATTCCTGAAACCTCAGAGCAGAAGAGTGGTAGGTGGATAGATATGATGGAAGAAAATTGTTGGAGTTCTTTTCCAATCACTTTGATTTTCATAATGATATGGAAGGTGGAATCATCAGCTGATTGGAGAGAGATTAGTGGAGATTTGAAGAGAGAGCTGGAGATGTGTGAAACACTTGCTTGGAAGAGAGGGAGGGTAACTGGATGAGGGGGCTGTATCGGGACTACCAGATGGCATTACAATTATCCATCACACTTGTAATGACAGACTTGACTCTAAGCTATTGGAGGGAAAAATTTATGCTTACAAAGTACCTGGTAGAAAATAAGCATTTAAAAATCTTTTGCTATGCTCTGGAAATACCTGTAATTAATAATTAAGTCCCTTGGCATGACACATAGAGTAATGCACTCCAGAGACGTATGCATTCTAATCCCCAGAATTAGCAATTATGTTACATTATATGGCAAAATAATGTTGCACATGTGATTAAATTTAAGATAGCAAGGTTATTCTGAATAATCTAGAAAAGTTTTATGCACAAACCTTCCTGAAGTAGTAATAATGTTCAATTCAGTTCAGTTCAGTTCAACTGCTCAGTCGTGTCCTACTCTTTGTGACCCCATGAATCGCAGCACGCCAGGCCTCCCTGGCCATCACCATCTCCTGGAGTTCACTCAGACTCACGTCCATAGAGTCCGTGATGCCATCCAGCCATCTCATCCTCTGTCGTCCCCTTCTCCTCCTGCCCTCAATCCCTCCCAGCATCAGAGTCTTTTCCAATGAGTTAACTCTTCGCATGAGGTGGTCGAAGTACTGGAGTTTCAGCTTCAGCATCATTCCTTCCAAAGAAATCCCAGGGCCAATCTCCTTCAGAATGGACTGGTTGGATCTCCTTGCAGTCCAAAGGACTTTCAAGAGTCTTCTCCAACACCACAGTTCAAAAGCATCAATTCTTCGGCCCTCAGCCTTCTTCACAGTCCAACTCACATCCATACATGACCAGAGGAAAAACCGTAGCCTTGACTAGACGGACCTTAGTCATGTCCTGATAAACCTATTGTAAGTTGCAAATATTTTAAGTAAAAAATAAACTGCAGTATGCCAGTTTCCTCTGTCCTTCACTATCTCCAGGAATTGCTAAAATTTTTATCCACTGAATTAGTGATGCCATTCAAACATATCATCCTCTGTCACCCTCTTCTCCTGCTGCCTTCAATCTCCCAGCATCAGCGTCTTTTCCAGTGAGTCAGCTCTTTGCATCAGGTGGCCAAATCATCAGACCTTCCACTGAATATTTAGGACTGATTTTTTTTAGGAATGGCTGGTTTGATCTTCTTGCAGTCCAAGTCATGCTCAAGATACTTTTCCCCACCACTACAATTTGAAAGAATCAGTTCTTTGGCAGACTTGTTTGAATTTTTATCTTTCTCAAGACTAATGATAAAAATTAAGATATTCACTTGTGACGCCAGGCAGCAGCAGTAGGTCACATCATCACAAGGGTGAACAACCCACTCTATACACATACAGCATTCTGTTCTTCATTTTTGGTGTGGTAGTCAATGAACTTCACGAGATAGACAACACTTTATGACAAAGTTTGTATTAGATGATTTTGGCCACCTGTACGTTCACATAAGTATTCTTGACTGCTTACGAAGGTGAGGTTAAGACTAGATGTTCAATAGATTAGGGGATCACAAAGAGTTGGGCATGATTTTTGTTGATCAACAACAACGTTGTTTCCTCCAAATGCATATTGCTTTAACATCATAAAGGTGAAAAATTCTAAATGAAGCCATAAGTCAGGAAACATCTGTAATCATACAGGTCCTCATCAAAGGGAGACAAGAAGTGCTGAGTGATGGAAGCAGAGGTTGGATGATACATTGGATGATGGAGAGAAAGGCCAGGAGCCAACAAGTGCAGGCAGCTTCCAGCAACAAGGAAAGGCAAAGAAGTAGATTCTCCCCTAAAGTCTAGCCAAGAGACACACACCTTTATATTATTCGTTTAAGACTCATTTGGCCTTCTGACTTCCAGAACTATCAGGTAAGAAGTTTGTGTTGTTTTAAGCCAAAAAGATTATCTGGATCATGAACATCTTTCTTGTACAGTTCTCTGTATTCTTGCCACCTCTTCTTAATAACTTCTGCTTCTGTTAGGTCCCTACTATTTCTGTCCTTTATTGAGCCCAGCTTTGCATGAAATGTTTCCTTGATATCTCTAATTTACTTGAAGAAATCTAGTCTTTCCCATTCTATTGTTTTCCTCTGTTTCTTTGCATTGACCACTGAGGAAGGCTTTCTTATCTCTCCTTGCTATTCTTTGGAACTCTGCATTCAAATAGGTATAGAGATCAAATTGCTAACATCCACTGAATCATCAAAAAAGCAATAGAGTTCCAAAAAAGTATTTATTTCTGCTTTATTGACTATGCCAAAGCCTTTGACTGTGTGGATCACAATAAACTGTNGTGAACTTCCAGATGTTCAAGCTGGTTTTAGAAAAGGCAGAGGAACCAGAGATCAAATTGCCAACATCTGTTGGATCATGGAAAAAGCACTAGAGTTCCAGAAAAACATCTATTTCTGCTTTATTGACTATGCCAAAGCCTTTGACTGTGTGGATCACAATAAACTGTGGAAAATTCTGAAAGACATGGGAATACCAGACCACCTGACCTGCCTCTTGAGAAATCTGTACCCAGGTCAGGAAGCAACAGTTAGAACTGGACATGGAACAACAGACTGGTTTCAGATAGGAAAAGGAGTTCATCAAGGCTGTATATTGTCACCTTACTTATTTAACTTATATGCAGGGTACATCATGAGAAACGCTGGGCTGGAGGAAGCACATGCTGGAGTTAAGATGCAAGGAGAAATATCAAAACCTCAGATATGCAGATGACACCACACTTATGGCAGAAAGTGAAGAAGAACAAAAGAGCCTCTTGATAAAAGTGAAAGAGGAGAGTGAAAAAGTTGGCTTAAAGCTCAACATTCAGAAAACAAAGATCATGGCATTTGGTCCCATCACTTCATGGGAAATAGATGGGGAAACAGTGGAAATAGGTGGGGAAACAGTGGAGATAGTGGCTGACTATTTTTCTGGGCCCCAAAATCACTGTACATGGTGACTGCAGCCATGAAATTAAAAGATGCTTACTCCTTGGAAGGAAAGCTATGACCAACCTAGACAGCATATTAAAAACCAGAGACATTACTTTGTCCACAAAGGTCTGTCTAGTCAAGGCTATGTTTTTTTCAGTGGTCATGTATGGATGTGAGAGTTGGACTATAAAGAAAGCTGAGTGTCGAAGAAATGATGCTTTTGAACTGTGATGTTGGAAAAGACTCTTGATAGTCCCTGGACTGCAAGGAGATCCAACCAGTCCATCCTAAAGGAGATCAGTCCTGGGTGTTCATTGGAAGGACTGATGTTGAAGCTGAAATTCCAATACTTTGGCCACCTGATGCGAAGAGCTGACTCATTGGAAAAGATCCTGATGCTGGGAAAGATTGATGGCAGGAGGAGGAGGAGACAGCAGAGGATGAGATGATTGGATGGCATCACCAGCTGAATGGATATGGGTTTGGGTGGATTCTGGGAGTTGGTGATGGACAGGGAGGCCTGATATGCTGCAGTTCATGGGGTCACAAAGAGTCGGACATGACTGAGCGACTGAACTGAACTGAACTGAAAACCAAAAAGATTGTAGCAATTTTTTTGTAGCACAAGTAGGAACTAATAGACATGGTGATTTAATTGATTATTCCCTTTGTCTGTAAGCAGAACATTTTCTACCTCTATAAAGGGGCTGAAACCACCCCTAGGAGCTATCATTGTCCTGAGAGCTGAATTTTAGTTCCACATAAACACTGAGATAGATTTCCTCTTCCTTTTATTAGCCCATCATTTGATCTTCAAGTTGGAGAATAAATGAATTTCATGACGATGATATAAAAATGTGACACAGTTATATCTTCATGTCCTGAGTGGTTATAATATGAAAACAAAAGCCCCAACATTATGGACATGTTTCATTTGAGTTATAAATATCATTAGATGTATTTTCATTCTTATATACGTTATAGCAACTCCTTTCATTCTTCAAGCTGAGAAACTGTCTGGCAAATGCCATGCAGGTAGATTCAAATTGGAAAAAATATTGGCAACCAGCTAATAACTTCTTGCACAGTCAGTTGTGAAAGTGACTTACAGTGCCAAAATATATTACAACCCTAAAATATTTAAACTTCCTTGACATATCATGAATCATAAAGCAATGGATATTTTATTTTTGATGGCAGGAAATGCATCTGCAGCTTTATGGCTCTCATAAGTAATAATCTGAATTGCCTATCAGAAGAGAGTGTCAGAGTTATTTACAAAGAAAACCTAACCCAATAACCCAATATGTCACCATTTTATGCAGAAATAAAGTGAATCTGGCAGCAAGAATAGTGAAATGAGATAGGCCACACACTTGAAATCTTATATTTCATGTAAAAAAATCTTCATGGAAACTATTTATAGACATTTATAAGTTTACTGAAACAGAATTCATATAAATTACATAGATGATCAGCTAAAGAGCTGATTCTGAAAGTCCTTGTAATGCTTCCAGTCATACACGGATCCCCACCTTTTCGTACAAGTCAGGTCTTTGAGCAGCCATGCCTCAAGCTGACTGTCTCTGGGTTCCTCCTTCTCATCAACTTCTCTAAAAGAGAGCTTGCTTATTCTAAAATTTGCACCTCTGTCTGCCTCTCCTCTGTGATTTAATGGAATCACTAGCCCATAAAAGACACTCCACAGAGTCTCATTTTATTCAGAAGATGCTAGCATTTTGATTATAATTATTATCATGCACATTAAACAAAAATCTGTTTTATTTACATTTCGCCTATGACACGTTTGTAACTTCCTCGCAGACTTTTTTTCCAAGTCATTTAATTTTTTCATTTGTACTATGTTCACAACTTTCCTTCATTTCCCCATTATTTATAATTGTTGAAGTATTTTATAATTATTGCTTAAGAGGAGAGTAGGGATGTTTTGGGAGGACTATGTAGTCTCTGGAGACAACCTCAGCTATTACTTAGTTGAGCATGACAATCAAATTATTTACAGTTCTGAACTTCAGGTTCTTCCTACATGAAAATGAAGGAGGAAGTACGATTCATGATGTTGAGAGGAAATACTTAAGCTGAAGTATATGCAGATCCTTAATATCAAAATTGGCACATTTGGTGTATGATGTGCTTTCTCTTCTTTCAGTATTTAAAGATATTAATAGCCAAAGAGGAAAAACAGATCATGAACTTCTTACTGCAAAAGTCAGATATAGTTGATGAAAGTAGGAAAAAGCAGGAGACCATTCTGGTAGGACCTAAATCAAATCCCTTATGATTATACAGTGGAAGTGACAAATAGATTCAAGGGATTGGACCTGATAGAGTGCCTGAAGAACTACGGACAGAGGTTCATAACATTGTGTAGGAAATGGTGATCAAAATCATCCCCAAGAAGAAGACATGCAGAAAGGCAAAATGGTTGTCAGAGCAGGCCTTAGAGATAGATAAGAACAGAAGAGAAGTGAAAGGCAAAGAAGAAAAGGAATATCCAGAATTCCAATAACTAGCAAGGAGAGATAAGAAAGCCTTCCTGGGTGATCAATGCAAAGAAATAGAGGAAAACAATAGAATGAGAAAGACTGGAAATCTCTTCAAGAAAATTAGAGATACTGAGGAAACATTTCATGTAAAGATGGGCACAATAAAGGACAGAAAGGGTATGGACCTAAGAGAAGAAGCATCAAGAAGAAGTGACTAATATACACAGAACAGAGATATTAATGACCCAAATAACCATGATGGTGTGATCACTCACCTAAAGCCAGACATCCTGGAGGATGAAGTCAAGGGGGCCCTAGAAAACAACATGACGAACAAAGCTAGTGGAGGTGATGGAATTCCAGCTGAGCTATTTCAAATCCTGAAAGATGATGCTGTTAAACTGCTGCACTCAATATGCCAGAAAATTTGGAAAAATTACAGTGGCCGCAGCACTAGAAAGGATCAGTTTTCATTCCAATTCTAAACAAAGGTAGAATGCTGAACTACCACAAAAATGCACTCATCTCACACGCTAGCAAAGTAATGCTCAAAATTCTCCAAGCTAGGTTTCAACAGTAGGTGAACTGAGAACTTCCAGATGTTCAACCTGGATTTAGAAAAGGCAGAGGAACCAGAGATCAAATTTCCAACATCCTCTGGATTGTAGAAAAAGCAAGAGAATTTCAGAAAAAAAAAAATCTACTTCTGCTTTAATAAAGACCAGACCACCTTACCTGCCACTGCGAAAGCTGTATGCAAATCAAGAAGCAACAGTTAGAACTGAACATGGGACAATGGACTGGTTCCAAATTGGGGAATGTGTACGTAATGGCTGTATGTTGTCACCCTGTCTATTTAACTTACATGCAGAGTACATCATGCGAAATGCCAGGCTGGATGAAGCACAAATGAATCAAGATTGCCAGGAGAAATATCAATAACCTCAGTAATGCAGATAACACCAACTCTATGGCAGAAAGTGAAGAGGAACTGAAGAGTCTCTTAATGAAAGTGAAAGTGGAGAGTGAAAAAGTTGGCTTATAACTCAGTATTCAAAAATGAAGATCATGGTATCCTGTCCCATCACTTCATGGCAAATAGACAGGGAAACAATGGAAACAGTGACAGACTTTATTTTTTGGCCTCCAAAATCACTCCCGATGGTGACTGCAGGCATGACATTAGAAGACGCTTGCTTCTTGGAACAAAAACTATGACCAACCTAGATAGCATAGGAAAAAGCAGAGACATTATGTTACCGACAAAGGTCTGTCTATTCAAAGCTCTGGTTTTTCCAGTAGTCATGTTTATATGTGAAAGTTGGACCATAAAGAAAGCTTAGCACTGAAGAACTGATGCTTTTGAACTGGGGTGTTGGAGAACACTTTTGAGAGTCCCTTGGACTGCGAGGAGATAAAACCAGTCAATCCTAAAGGAAATCATTCCTGAATATTCATTGGAAGTACTGATGCTGAAACTCCAATACTTTGGCCACCTGATGCAAAGATCTGACTCACTGGAAAAGACCCTGGTGTTGGGAAAGATTGAAGGCAGGAAAAGAAGGGGAAAACTAGGATGAGATGGTTGAATGTCATTACTGACTCAATGGACATGAGTTTTAGCAAGCTCTGGGAGTTAGTGATGTACAGGGAAATCTAGCTTGCTGTGGTTGATGGGGTTGCAAAGAGTCAGACATGACTGAATGAGTGAACAGAAGTGAAACAGGAAAAAAGTGAAAGTGTTAGTCACTCAGTTGTGTCTGACTCCTTGTGGATCCATGAACTGTAGCCCACCAGGATCTTCTTCCATGGTGTTTCCCAGGCAAGACTAGTGGAGTGGTTTGCCATTCACTTTTCCAGGTAATCTTTCCAATCCAGTGATCTAATCCATGATCTCCTGCGTTGCCAGAAGTCTTTATCATCTGAGCCACCAGGGAAGCCTCAAATAAAGCCTTTGCCTAAGGAGTGAAGGATTCTGAATTTACCTCTACCGACATCCCATTCACCAGAAACAGCAGCAACTACAACCATCAACTCAACCATTTGATTCCTTAGCTCTGTGAGTCTCAATGTGTGGTTCAGGGACTCTGGAGGTCATTGCAGTGGATCCATACGGTCAAAAATATTTTCAAAATAATCCTGAGAAACAATTTGCCTTCTCCTTTATTCTCTTACAAGGGTCCTATGGAGTTTTCTAGAGGAAAACTCCTTTATCCCAGTGGAGTAAAGAGAGAAGCAAACATGAGAGTCTGGCTGTCTTCCTTTAAGACTTTATTCAAGAAATCTGCAAAGATGTAAAGCAAGGCCACTCTTCTCACTATGATTTTGAAAACTAGAATTATAAAATGCATGCTAAAATGTAATGGGTGTTTTGCTGCTAATTTTAACTAAATTATTTAATATTCTTAAATGTCTCAGCTTTAATTTCTAATAAAGCCATCAAGATAATCTGAACATGCAGAAGGTTTGTGGGAGGGGACATGGTCCTCAATAATTACTAATGTAAGAAGGCTGTTCGAAGAAGGCTTTGAAGCTGCCACTTTAGATTTTCTTCTCTTGGTGGATCAGTCACTATAACCCTCATTCCAGTTTAGTTTGTTTACTACCCCATTGCTTTCTACTGAAATGAGACTTGCTAGAGATCTCTCTGAGTATTAAATCATAAGGCTGCCCTTTGGGCTTGAGTGTGCTCAACCATGACAGATGTATATAAAGTCTTACTTTCTTACTGGAAGTCTTTCTTCCAGTAAGACAGTCTTACTGTCTTACTGGAAGAGTTCTAGTGTTCCAACCTTCACCTGTTAATTCCATGGAGGACAAATAATCAGAACAGGGACCATGGAACCCTCTCAATTTCCCTGGATATGAAGGCACTCTTTCCTATTGCCCATCTGAATCCTGGATCATTCATCTCCCTACACATCCTTGGATCCCATCTCAAAGTCTGTCCTTTAAACCAAGCAGGAGTTGTAGACACTGAAGCCTGATTTTCTGCTTACATGTTGCACCTTCCTTCTTCACTACAATGTTGGCACTGGCTCTAACTATAACAATGGCAACCCACTCCAGTGTTCCTGCCTGGAGAATCCCAGGGACGGTGGAGCCTGGTAGGCTGCCATCTATGGGGTCACACAGAGTCGGACACGACTAAAGTGACTTGGCAGCTAACTATAACATCTTACTTGAGAATACTAGCATATGCTAATTTTTTCCTCTCAGTTAACTTATCCATGTAGGAAGGCTTATTGTCATATGCTGATGGACTGGAAAGTCTCCTAAAATAATCACTGCGCCCACCCATGTTAACTAAGCCAGACGTGACCTATAAATTTTAGAATATCATACTCAACAAAGGGTTTGGCTTTTGTTATTGCTCACTGTTTGTTTGCTAAAGTGGTGTTTCTAGAGCATATCAAGTCCCATATTCTAGAGCCATGCTGTCCTGTGTGGCTGTTGAGCACTTCAGCTGAGATGTGTTGCAAGTGTAAAACACACCAGGTTCTGAAGATAATGGAAGACTCTATATCACTCTACTTTCAATCACATATTTCTGCTCTTATCACTTTCATTCTTGTTTCTGTAATCCATTCTCTAGGTACCAACCAGAATGAAACAATAAATCACTCCTTAAGACTGTAAAGGTCATGAAAAACAAAGTAAGTAATGGACAAAGGAGTTGAAGGACACCTGAACATTAGACAGAGGAGACAAAGGAGCATGACAGCTAAATGCAATGGAAAACTTGGCAAAATCCAAAGCAAGTCTGAAGTCTATTTATTAATAATGTACCAATGTTACTTCATTTTCATAAACAACCATGGTCACATAAGATATTAATGAGAAAATTTGGATAGAAGCACACAAAGACTTTCCGTAGTATCTTTACAATTTATCTAGCTCTAGAATTATTCCAAAATAAAAAGGCATTAAAATTAAATTAAGGGCGTTGATTAAATTGCAAATAAATCAGCCCATGTTATCCCTTTCCTTTGATCTTTCACTTTTCATAAAAAAGTAAAGGGATCTCGCTCTTCATACAGTGAAGTCTAAGGTCCCTTCAGAGTTCATAAACAGGACCAGGTCTGTGTTACCATCTCAAATACTTTCAAACCCTTTACTATTAGCTAGTTTCTTGGGCTCCATTTTTCTCCTTAAATATGTCAAGGTAATTCTTATCTATGATGCTTTGTATTTACTGTTCCTTCTCTCTAGAACTCAAGATGTTACATGGCTGGCTACTTTCATTGTTCATATCTTAGTTATTTCTTCAGAAAATTTCATCATGATCTTCCCATCTTAAATTACCACTCCACTTGAGTCAGTCAATATTAGATGACCTTGGATACACATTGTGCTTAGTCCCTCACAGTTGTGTCCAACTCTCTGTGACCCAATGGACTGCAGCCCACTAGGCTCCACCGTCCATGGGATTCTCCAGGCAAGAATATTGGAGTGGGTAGCCATTCCCTTCTCCACAGATCCTCCTGACCCAGAGATCGAATTCATATCCCCTGCATTGGCAGGTGGATTCTTGACCACTAAGCCACCTAGGAAGCCCAGTGATACACATTACCTTTGTTTATACACATATGCTGCTGCTGCTAAGTCGCTTCAGTCGTGTCTGACTCTGTGTGTCCCCATAGATGGCAGCCCACCAGGCTCCCCCATCCCTGGGATTCTCCAGGCAAGAACACTGGAGTGGGTTGCCATTTCCTTCTCCAATGCATGAAAGTGAAAAGTGAAAGTGAAGTCGCTCAGTTGTGTCTGACTCCTAGCAACCCCACGGACTGCAGCCCACCAGGCTCATCCATCCATGGGATTTGCCAGGCAAGAGTACTGGAGTGGGGTGCCATTGCCTTCTCCATATACATATGCACATGTGTATTATTTTATAAAACTTATCACAAAACAAAAATAAAATTTTCTGCTTGCTATCACACTTCAATTTTTTTTTTCTATTTCTTCCAACTCAAAAGTGAGCAGAATTGTGTTCATTTTATTCACTTTTGTCTCTGCAGCACCAAGGAAAGTGCTGGTAGATAATAGGACTGTTCCTGTTATTCACCATTGGATGGTATTCCAGAAGTTAGTGACACAAATCAAGCCCCTGGCTTTGTGGGTCAGCAGATCAGATGGAGCCCAGCAGGGATGTGTGGAGCTTCAGGGGGAACCGAGGAAATGGCTGGACTGATATACTCAGTATGTGTCCATCAGTCACACTGTGGTCCAGCAATGTCATTTTTTCTTCATGGGATTCTCCCAGCCCTCCTCATAGCATAGAGTGGGTTCCAAGAGAAAGCAAGAAGAGACCACCAGCCCAGTAGACTTCCTCTTCCTAATTCTAGTGGCCCATGTTTCCATGGGCCAGAATCAAGGAGGTTGAAAGGAACAGACTTCCCCTCTTGATGGAACAGTGATAGGAGCACAATGTGGAGTGGCATGTGAGATGGAAGTATCTTTGTCCACAGAGATTCGCATGGTAAATGCTCTCACTTCATATCTGATAGTCTGAGTAGCATCCAGTTATGATGTCGTGACAACTGCCAAGTGATACATGCAGCTTCAGCTAAGACGACTGTAACACATGAGGGTGAAAACCAGGGGGCAAGTTGGTACTGATGGGAACCCAGATAGGCTACTGATAGGAGATGTGGATTTTATCTGTTTGGACTTCTCTGTGGTTCTCTCAAAGTTACCATCTTAGAGGAATAGATAGACACTTCCAGCTAAAGATTGTCTATGCTTGTATTTAATCAAAGCAGCATAGAGCCAACCCAAAGGGGTGGAGACAACATGCAGTGTCAAGGGATGCTAGGAAAGAAAGTCTCCAGGATTTTCAGTGTCAATGGCCAATTTCTTTTAACCAGTTATATAAATCAGAGATTCCCTAAATACACAGACAAGATTCAAAGTACTAGATATCAATTACAAAAAAAAAAACTGTAAAAATCATAACCACATAGAGATTAAATAATAAATTTGTAAATAATGAACAGATTATTGAAGAAATCAAAAGGGAAATCAAAAGACTCCTGGAAACAAATGACAATGAAAACATGACAACTTGAAACCTATGGGAAGCAGCAAAAGCGATTGTAAGAAGGAAGTTTATAGCAATAAGAAAACAACAAAAATATCAAATAGACAACCTAATTTACACATAAAATAACTGGAAAAAGAAGAACAAAAGAAACCCCAAATTAGCAGAAAGAAATAAATCATGAAGATCAGAGCAGAAATAAATGAAAAGGCAATGAAAGAAACAGTAGTAGAGATCGATAAAACAAAAAGCTAGTTCTTTGAAAAGATAAAATGTCAAAACTTTAGCCAGACTCATCAACAAAACAGAGAAGAATCAAACCAACAAAATGAAAAAGGAGAGGTTACAACAGACAATGCAGAAATACAAAGGATTATAAGAGACTATTATAAACAACTATATGGCAATAAAATGGATAACCTGAAAGAAATGGACAGATTCTTAGAAAAGTTCAATCTTCTAAGACTGAACCAGGAAGAAATAGAAATTATGAACAACCCAATTACAAGCACTGAAATCAAAGATGTGATAAAAAAATCCCCCAAATAACAAAAGCTCAGGACAGATGACTTCACAGGTGAATTCTATCAAACATTTAGAGAAGAGCTATTGTCTATTTGAAAACTCTTTCAAAAAATTGTACAGGAAGGAACACTTCCAAACTCATTCTACAAGGCCACCATCACCCTGATAACCAAAACCAAAGACAGCACACAAAAAAGAAAACTACAGGCCAATATCACTGATCAACATAGATGCAAAAATCCTCAACAAAATTCTTGGAAACAGAATTCAACAACATATTAAAAAGTTCACATATCATGACTGAGTTGGATTTATTCCAGGGATGCAAGGATTCTTCAGTATATGCAAATCAATAAATGTGTTACACCATATTAACAAATTGAAAGATAAAAACCATATGATAATCTCTATAGATGCAGAAAAAGCCTTTGACAAAATTCAGCACCCACTTATGATTAAAACTTTTCAAAAAATGAGCATAGAAGGAACCTACCTCAAAACAGTAAAGGCCATAAATGATAAGCCCACAGCAAGCATTATTCCCAGTGATGAAAAACTGAAAGTATTTCCCCTAAGGTCAGGAAAAAGACAGTAGTGAACCACTCTCACCACAATTATTCAACATAGTTTTGGAAGTCCCAGCTATAGCAACCAGAGAAGAAAAAGAAATAAAAGCAATCCAGATCAGAAAAGAAGAAGTAAAGCTCTTACTGTTTTCAATGACATGATACTGTACACAGAAAACCCTAAAGAAAATTATTATAGCTAATCAGTGAATTTAGCAAAGTCACAGGTTACAAAATCAATAGACAGAAATCACTTGCATTCCTATATACTAACAATGAACAATCAGAAAGAGAAATTAAGGAATCAATCCCACCATTGCAACAAAAAGAATAAAATATCTAGGAATAAACCTATCTAAAGAGACAAAAGAACTGTAAATGGAAAATTATAAGACACTGATGAAAGGAATCAAAGATGACATTAAACAGATGTAGAGATATTCCATGTTCCTGGGTAAGAAGAATCAATATTGTGAGAATGACTTTACTACCAAATGCAATCTACAGATTCAATGAAATCCCCATCAAATGACCAATGGCATTTTTTTCACAGAACTAGCACAAAAAAGTTCACATTTCATGGAAACAAGAAAGGCCCCGAATCATCAAAGTAGTCTTGAGAAGGAAGAATGCGGCTGGAAGAATCAATCTTCCTGATTTTAGATTATACTACAAAGATCTAACCAGTCCATCCTAAGGGAAATTATTCCTGAATTTTCATTTGGAAAGACTGATGCTGAAGCTGAAATTCCAGTACTTTGACCACCTGATGAGAAGAGCTGACTCACTGGCAAAGACCCTGATGCTGGGAAAGATTGAAGGCAGGAGGATAAGGGGACGACAGAGGATGAGATGGTTGGATGGCATCACCAACTCCATGGACATGAATTTGAGCAAGTTCTGGAAGTTAGTGATGGACAGGGAAGCCTGGTGTGCTGCAGTCCATGAGGCCACAAAGAGTAGGACACGACTGAGCAACTGAACTGAACTGAAGTGGAAATAGTTCTGACTTTAAATGAATTTCTATATATAGTGTATGATAAACAGGCTTTTTCTTTGTTCAAATATAACCTTGGTTTCTAAAGGTATTAAACACTTTTTTGAGTAATAAATTAGCCTTAAAGATTACAAGAAGATCTTTCTGAATAACTACATGATGAAAAACTTTCTGAATTTGAGCTAACACATAGCCAGTTCTATAAATTACAATAAAATCAATTTTAAAACGACAGTGTTGTGTAAGTTTAATATGGTAGAATATTTTTAGGAAGGGCTTCCCAGGAGGCACTAGTAGCAAAGAATCTGCCTGCCAATGCAGGAGACTCAAGAGACGCAGTTTCTATCCCTGGGTTGGGAAGATCCCCTGAAGTAGGAAATGGCAACCTGTTCCAGAATTCTTGCCTGGAAAATTCCACAGAGGACCCTTGCAGGCTACTCCCTGGAGTCCATGGGGCCGCAGAGAATCAGACACACCGGACAAAGTGCGACGAAACGTGCGCGCGCGCACACGCGCGCGCGCGCGCGAGCACACCCACACACACACACACACAGAGTTACTGGAATAAACTCAGCCTTGAATCATTGGCATTGAAAAGCTATTTTAAAGTTGGCCACAAGATGGTGCTATCACAAAGCAATTTCAAAGAAACCATATTCTATTTCAAAGTACTTGTGTTTCTTTCCAAGTCTTCAAATGACAATTCTTGTCAATCAGTATCTTTTACCAACTTATTTTGTATTTCTTGATCTGTTCCATGTCTATTTTAGGGAGTTTTTTGCCTCTCATATCTACTACTTCAGAGAAGATAAACTAAGCCTATTGTTTTGAAATCTATATGCAATGTTAGCAACATAATACTTCAAAAATAGGAAATAATGTACTATTTGTATTCATTATTGTTGTTTATTTGTTTCTTATTATTTAACACTGAAGAGGTTTCCTGCTTCTGGATCAGTGTCCAACGATGACAAACAGAGCAAGCACTTGGAAAAATAGTAAACTCAATAACAAGCTTAAATGATATTTTCCTTTATTGGGTCAGGTCCCTCTCTTTCCTCACCATCTGGATCTCCATGTGTTGAAAGGTTTGCCTAACCAGCTGAGGCAACAAACTATTAAAAACTTCTCCAAGGTACACAGAAATGGGAAGAAATTCATAACAAAGCATCAATTACAGATGATTTGATATTCTTCACACTTCTTTTGATGGCCTCTTGTCCAAAAAGGGTGTGGTTACTGGTTAGTACTGTTTCATGAGGCTCAAACAACTCAAAACCCTCATATTGCAGCTTGTCTAGAACCTAAGAGTAACATCTGAAGGTCCTCAAGACCCTCAGTGTGTCATATAGAAAAGAGTGATTTGAGGATTTGTGGAAGCAGAGAATAAATTGTACTAGAAATCGCAGATGCTAATGGTCCAAAGTTAAAAAAGAAACCAAGACACTCTGTTCCCTGTGGGTACACATTTTAGGAGCTGTCTTGGACCGTCTCAGAGTTCGCACCCATGTGCACTCTGCATGTCGAGAAAATCTCCTGGAGAAGGGAATGGCCACCCACTCCAGCATTCTTGCTTGAAGAATCCCATGGGCAGAGGAGCTGGGCGGGCTACAGTCCATGGGGTTGCAAAGAGACGGACATGAGTGAATGACTAACTTTTATTTTCAAATCGCTTATTATATGGATTTTCTAGGTGCAGAGCATTTTGTTGCTATCTGGAGAAAATTGTTCTCAGAAATCTAAAATTTCTCAGTGTGAAATTAGGATGGGTACCCCTTTTAGATATATAACCATACATGTTCATCCTATCTTGGTTTATTTCTTCAACATAAAATTGATTTTCTTGGTCCTATGTGACCAGGGCACCTCTTTCATGGAGGACCCCATCTCCTTCCTACTATATAGAAAGTAGTTTTCCTGTAATCCTAGATCTTAGCCTTCATTTTTCTCTCCTTTTGCTTGTGTATATTGACAAAAAAAAAAATACATAAAGGAAAAAGGTGACTGGAAGATAAATTATCTGACTCTTTCCATATTTCAAAAATGACTTTTTTCTACCCTCAGAAGACACTGATAGTTTTATTTGGTATAGAATCAAAATGGAAAATGATTTCCTTTAAAACTTTAAAAGCATAGCTCCATTATGTTCTAGACAAATCATATTAAAGAGAAATCTGTTGCTGGTCTGAAATTCATTTATTTCTAGATGCTGTTTTATTTGTGTGTCTGTTTGTTTTTCTTTGTTTCTCTGGGAGCTTTTAGGTTGTTATTTTTATGATTTAGGCCCTAAATCTCAGGGTATGTCTGGGTGTATGTGGCAGCAGCCCTTGGTTACGCTCATTAAATATCTCCAGCTCTCTCTTGTGAGCCTTTGAGGCTGGTTGGAACATGTGACCAGGTATGCACAGTAAGGGTGAATGAATATTCTTAATCTTTTTACATCTCCACAGACATGGGGACACTCTAATCTAAAGAGAGAAAGATGGTCAAGTCTAAGGGCAATATTAAAATTTCAGATCCCAGACTTGACCAGAGAACGGATGAAAGATGAACTGAAATCAGGTTATTGCTTCCTAATTGTGAATGCAGCAAAGTTAAAAAAAAAAAAAAAGTGTGTATATATATATATATGCAACATAATTTAAACAAACCACTCCTGTCACTAGTAAAAATGGACCAAACATTGTCCTGAACTTTGGCAAAGTAGATTTTCTACTACTCAAAATGAAGTAGAAAAGAGTAGGTTAGTCTCCATAGAAATTATTGTTTTATCCTCACTTAAAGAAATGTGGTGATTTATCAGTATTTGGTTTTCTGTTCATATGCATGATATTAGTAAATATTATGTCATTAACTGAGGATGGCATGACAACCCACTTCAGTATTTTTGCCTGTAGAATCCAATGAGCAGGGGAGCCTGGACAGCTATAGTCCATTGGTTGCAAAGAGTTGAACACGACTGAGCGACTGAGCGCATGTGAGTGTGTGTGCGCACATACACACACACACACACACACACACACACACACACATACACGTCATTAGCTATGTATTGTTTTTACTCCTTAGGTCACAATATTCTTGTTCAAAATAAAAATGAATTGATAATATTAAAATATTTTGCTTATTATATGTTTATTTTCACCATCATTTATATCAACTACTATGTGAAACCAGAGGTATTAATATATCATTATTTTCAGATCCAAGTTTCACTGCATTCTCCCTGCAATGTCAAAGGATTAAAACAAATGAGAAAAGAAAAAAAAAAAAACACCATATTTACTAAATAGGAAATATCAGTATTTGAGAGCTGGATATACTTTCTATATTGCAATGTGTCAGTTCCCAAAGACACTGACATAAAAACAGGAACAATCTGTTCTCTGCATTTCATAACAATGTCTTTCTTAATCTGTGCCATCTGTTTATGAATGAGTATTAACTGTATCATACTTCTCGTACTCAAACCCAATATTTGGGTTTCAGCTCCAAATATAATAGGAAGAGAATTTGTTTTTAATTTTCAAACCAAAATTTTGCTAAAAGAAGAAACCTCATCCCTTAAGGAAATCAAAGCAGCAAACACTCTCACAATGAATGCTTCTAACAGAAGTCCGTTTACTGTGTGTGTGTGTGGGGGGGTGGAGTTTAATGGCAATAGATGTACTGTTAAAACCAATATGGAAAACATATATTCACAGCCATATGTATTTTTTAATCAATGAAATACACAACTGTAAAGGCTAAACATTTTTGATATTTTCTTCCTCTGTTCCCAACCATATACAAAGTCAGATGGAGACTGTATCAGAAAAATCCAGGGAAATGAGTCTGTGGTACAGTGTTATCCTGTGCTTCCTATGTTTATACAAAGTATTTAGAGAGACTATTTCACTGAAGATGTAATGAAAGAAAGAAAGTAGAAAAGGTCATGATATTATTCAACAGGATTTTGAGGTTACATAAAATCTTGACCCATGAAGTTCTGATGGGTATAAAATGAGTTACTATTTATGACTTTGATACAAAAACTATCAACAACAATTTCACCTTCAGAGCTTTAGTTCGGTGGTTTCCTATGAGAAGATTTTTGCCTATATGAAATTCTGCTAAAAGATGGCACATATCAACGGATATTTATCTACAAGTACAACATCCATATATCTTTTCTGAAACTGGATATGTGCTTTCAGGATCTTTGACCTCAAACATCTACACTGCATCTTTTATCATTAGATATAAACATTTAGAAAATCTGCACATGGGGCTAGGTCTTCAGAGTTTATGATTCTCAATAAAATTACCACGCAAAATATCATTATTTAATTGACATAAACAAATTTTCTTTATGTCTTTTATATTAACCTTATTACTCCCATTATTTATTTTTCTACTGAAATGATTATATTTTGGAAACTTTGTTCAAGGAAGTAAGCACTCTTATTCTGAATAAAGAAGAATTTATTCTATCACAGAATTTTCTGGGCTCTTATGATTATCTCTGTTCCCTCTATGAAAACCAAACTATACCAAAATTATGAGACTCAAATTTGATTCCATCCTAATTTTAATGTCAAAGGGAAAGCATAAAAATAAAAATTTAAAGATGATTTGATTATCTGAGGTTATTGACTCCCTACTGATATTTATGATGTGTGTATGAGTTCAGTTCAGTCACTCAGTCATGTCCGACGTTTTGTGACCCCATGGAGTGCAGCATGCCAGGTTTCCCTGTCCATCACCAACTTCTGGAGCTTGCTCAAACTCATGTCCATCAAGTCGATGATGCCATCCAACTATCTCACACTCTGCAAAGGATGAAATATGTGTATAGCTTTGAGAATCACTTGGATGTACTTACTGGAAGTAAATTCAAATCAAGAAGTATTAAATTATTATAGAAAGCATAAGAGTTACTCTGTAGAAATGCAGTAATGAAAAGTAAATGATTTATTATGGGTTTGTATTTGAACAATTTTCTCCTACAAACTAATTTCCTAATTTCATCATGCAGGTACCAAGGCCAGCAGTTTCCAGCCCTTGAAGCCTTAGACAAAGCATATAAGTTTGGTAATAAATGGGCACAGAAGCAATTACCATGTTACAAGATTGAAGAGCTGGTGCTGGATGACAAATCACCTTTGCACACAGCCAAAATTTCCTACCATTTAGCTTCTTCATGCCTAGCACAAAGTAGCTGCCTCTGTGTGTGGGTGCAATAAAACCATACCAGGACACAAGATATGGCAATTACAACACAGAAAAGTCTAAAGAAGTGATCAATATTGTACACACACAAAAAAATACTTACCCTTGATCATCATCTGTATCCTGTAGTTTATTCTGTGATGATATTGGAAGAATTACAAAGAAATAATTGATTTTGGATTCAGATGAAAATTGTCTTCTATCCATGATACAAAAAGACATTAAATTACTTCATTAAGTTACTTCAAGGTTACATGAATTTAGTAATTGTTTTGGTGGCTATTTTATATCAAAAGGTAAACAGAAGGAGGTTGTTGAGGAATATTGAAAAATGTCAGGGAAGTTTGATTCTTTTGATTGAGAAAATGGCTCTGTAAGTCCAAATGATTATGAAGCAGACAAATCCTGTCATAATGGATAGTTTTCATTTAAGAAAAACTTTACAAATATTACAGGGTCAATTCTGAAATGCCAATCTTTTGTTCTTGCAGATTCTTAATAACACATTTTTAATAGCTTATTTAAAAGACCTTATTTTGTTGACCAAAATGGAAAGGGAAAGTGAGGCACTCAAAGTTGCCAAAATATGAGTTTGTGACAACCAAAGGAATAGGATGGGGCCGGCAGGAGGACGAAGAGGGATGGAACATATGTATACATATGGCTGATCCATGTTGATGTATGTAAGAAACAAACACAATACTGTAAAGCAATTATACTTTCATTTAAAAAATAACTTTTTAAAAAAGATGAGTTTAGGAATAGCAGAGGAATTGCAATCTGGGATGTCAAAACAATAGCAAACTACAAGCAAGTCTGTTGAGGGCTTGAGGCTAGCTGTATTTATGGGCAGAAATATAAAGAAAGGAGAGTTCAGTTAGAGTTTTTAAAAATATACAAATGGAGACAAAACCAGCCCTGCCAGACAAACAAACTCAATTCAGCTTATTTTGTGAGACTAACCTGACCTGGGTCAGATTTGGTTCATCCCTCTGGAAACAATATAGGAAATTTCCTGGGGTTGGTATGAAGCAACCCTTGACAAGTTCTCACTTAATAAAGAAATACCAATGTTACTAGTTTTCTATAAATCACATACTTAAACAAATCATTTCTCAAACCATAAGCTTTTGTCTTTTCCTAAGGGGCATATGTGTGAAATTTTTCCATTTTATATCCTCTGGCTCCAATTTAGATTGAAATTCTGTTACAATATCAATGTTTCAGCAAACTCAAGGAGGGAATGCATTACCTGAAAATAGCAAAATAAAAGTATTTTATTCAGTGATTTTAAATATAGATTACCACATAATGAGGGCTTCTCAAGTGGCACTAGTGATAAGGAAATCCCCTGCCAATGCAAGAGACTTAAAGAGATCTTAGCTTGATCCCAGGGTCAGGAAGATCCCTGAGGAGAGCATGGCAACCCACTCCAGTTTTCTTGCCTGGAAAAGCCCATGGACAGAGGAACCTGGGCTATGGTCCATAGGGTCACAAAGAACTGGACACGACTGAGTGAGCACAAGTGAAAAGCAAGGATTGCCCACACTAACTTGGAGGAGGTCCAGTTCAGTTGCTCAGTCGTGTTTGACTCTTTGCAGAGTCAGCACACCACCACACCAGGACTACACCAGGCCTCCCTGTCCAACACTAACTCCCGGAGCTTACTTAAACTCAGGTCTCACTCAAATTGAATGAATATTCAGTACCAATTTCCTTTAGTACTGGTTGGATAGACTGGATGGATCTCCTTGTAGTTCAAGGGACTCTCAAAAGCCTTCTACTTCAAAATAAAAAATTATGCTCCTTTAGTTAGAGATATTAAATCAAACACAGCTACTTAATTATTTTTAGCAACATGTTTTGCAGTGAAAATGTTAATCATTTCATAGTCATGTCATAGTGTGATTTTGCCAAAAAAAAACACTAAAATCAATCAGTTTCATTAAAAAGTGATCGTAAGATAGACTGTTTTCAAAATCAAATCATTTGTGGTTTTAATTGGCCCCTCAGTTTAGTTCAGTTTAGTCAGTCATTTGTGTCTGACTCTTTGTGACCCCATGGACTGCAGTGTGCCAGGCCTTCCTGTCCATTATCAAATTTGGAGTCCACCCAAACTCATATCCATTGAGTCTGTGATGCCATCCAACCATCTCATCCTCTGTAATCCCCTTCTCTGCCTGCCCTCAATCTTTCCCAGTATCAAGGTCTTTTCAGATGAGTTGGCTCTTTGCATCAGGTGGCCAAAGTATTGGAGTTTCAGCTTCAAAATCAGTCCTTACAATTAACACCCAGGACTAATCTCCTTTAGATGGACTGGTTGGATCTCCTTGCAGTCCAAGGGACTCTCAAGAGTATTCTCCAACACTACAGTTCAAAAGCATCAATTATTCAGTGCTCAGCTTTCTTTATAGTACAACTCTCACATCCATATATGACTACTGGAAAAACCATAACTTTGACTAGATAGAACTTTGTTGACAAAGTAATGACTCTGCTTTTGAATATACTGTCTAGGTTGGTCATAACTTTCCTTCCAAGGAGTAAGTGTCTTAATTTCATGGCTGCACTCACCATCTGCAGTGATTTTGGAGTGCAAAAAAATAAAGTCAGCCACTGTTTCCACTGTTTTCCCATCTATTTGCCACGGAGTGATGGGACCAGATGCCATGATCTTAGTTTTCTGAATGTTGGGCTTTAAGCCAACTTTTTCACTCTCCTCTTTCACTTTCATCAACAGGCTCTTGATTCCAGCTTGTGCTTCCTCCAGCCCAGCATTTCTCATGATGTACTCTGCATATAAGTTAAATAAGTAGGGTGACAATATGCAGCCTTGACGTGATCCTTTTCCTATTTGGAACCAGTCTGTTGTTCCACGTCCAGTTCTAACTTTTGCTTTCTGACCTGTATACAGATTTCCCAAGAGGCAGGTCAGGTAGTCTGGTATTCCCATCTTTTTCAGAATTTTCCACAGTTTATTGTTATCCACACAGTTAAAGACTTTGGCATAGTCAATAAAGCAGAAATAGATGTTTTTCTGGAACTCTCTTGCTTTTTAGATGATCCGGCTGATGTGGGCAATTTGATCTCTGCCTTTTCTAAAACCAGCTTGAACATCTGGAAGTTCACAGCTCACATATTGTTGAAGCCTGGCTTCAAGAATTTTGAGTATTATTTTACTAGTGTATGAGATGAGTGCAATTGTGTGGTAGTTTAAGGATTCTTTGGCATTGCCCTTCTTAGTGATTAGAATGAATACTGAACTTTTCCAGCCCTATGGCCCTTAAACCTCTAAAATTAAAGTATTTTTCAAGTAGTGTTTCCTCAATATTTTTTTGTCTAAGTTTGAATTCTTAGCTAAAGCAATAAACATTTTCTTTATTTTTATACTACTTGATATTTATATTAATTCAATAATTTTATTTACAAATCTCAATTTGAGAACTTACCTTAGGTTTAGTAATGACAGCATCTCATAGGCTCAATCTTTTGTTAAGTTGAGAATATTCTAAGACCTACTCAAGATTTCTTTCTCTATATAAATATTAATAATATACAAATCAGGGAATGTCAGTCTATAAATTCAGGAATCTTTCCTTTTGGAATTGTGTTTACTTTTTAAGTGCAAAGACATCTAGTCTGTTAGCACATAAAATGAGATCTATTTGTATATAAGAGAAAAGGAAAAAATATGTCTTGTACAGAACTCTGTTTTTCTTTGAAGTATGACTAAATTACAGTGCATTTTCTTAGATTTTAGCTTTTACTTAGGAAAATAGACATTTTATCTCTATTACAACATTTTTATTAGTATATATCAATAATAGAATGAAATTCTGTTGAATACTAAGGTAGCACATAGGCTTTAATTATAAGCCCAATAACTTCTTTTTTCAGAATCATTTGCTATAATCTCATATTGATTTGCCACAGTTAAAGCTGACCTGTTCCTTCAAATGATATAGACAGCAGAAAGTGAAAGTGAGTGTCACTCAGTCATGTCCAATTCTTTGCGACCCCATAGACTATAGAGTCCCTGGAATTCACCAGATCAGAATCCTGGAGTGGGTAACCTTTCCTTTTTCTAGGGGTTCTTCCCAATCCAGGGATCAAACCCAGGTCTCCTGCATTTCAAGCATATTCTTTACCAGCTGAACAATCCTATAAAAAGATCAGAGAAGATCAAAAGCTGTCTAATGCTCCACAGAATAAGCATTGTCTGTTTTAAAAATTTCCCAACAGGTACTATTTAATTTGTTGAATTTTCCCCAAATCTGTCCTTCAGATTCCAGGCCTTGGAATTTGGTAATCGCCATTATCTCGGATTTATTCAGATGGAGAACTACTGACACCTATTATTTTCAACCAGGATCTAATCTGAAGAAGAACTACACAGTGACTTAGACAAAGAAAGTTATAGGATAATCATTAACTGTATCAGAACTTTGCAGTAATGACAGATTGGTTAGTAATAAGTAAAGAGAACTTGAAAATAAAATAGCAATAACAGATATAAGGAACATGTATTATCTTCAGAACTGAGATTGAGCATCCAGGAGGAGACCCTAGGACTGAAACCCAGACTGCTGGCATTGCTAAGGCTCACAGAATTGCAGAAAATTTTGTGGTATTCCTTTGCTGGACCTCTCAAGAGAGTCTTCATGGTGAAGGCTTCCATTGGAAGCATTTGATTACACAACCATCCCAGGGGGCTGAAGGAAGCTCCTGGCCACTGGGTGTGTTGACCACCATACATTTTAGGAGATGTTCTCTGAACAAGCCACTCACACTGCAGGGTCATAAGGAGTCTGGTGCTGTGACAGTTGCAAAGCTGGACCCTTGGAAGAAGAGAGCAGGTTTTTCTTGGTAATTTTTTCTGTTCCCACTAGCATTTCCTGGGCTTCCCAGGTGGAACAGTGGTAAAGAATCCACCTGCCAATGCCGGAGATGCAGGAGATGTAGAGTAGATCCCTGGATTGGGAAGATTCCCTGGAGGAGAAAATAGCAATACTCTTGCCTGGGAAATTCCATGGGTAGAGGAGCCTGGCAGGTTACAGTCTGCGGGGGCACAAAGAGTTGTACATGACTTAGCATGCAGACTCATTGGTATTTCCCAATATCCAGAGCAAGCTCCACGGAGGCAAAAAGAAAACCCAAAGAACTCATCACCATGCTGGTCCTCAAGCCTCAGTTCCCTAGTCCATCTTCCTTCTTCTCTTCGGTTTCTCATGCTGGACTGATACGTAGTATCTGTCATTCAACCCAGTCTGCTTGCTTGACTGCTTGCTTGACACACAGTAAAGCCATCTATGGACACCAGGCTGTAGTGAAGGAAAGTACAATATTTATTGCCAGGCACCAAGCAAGGAGAACGGTCAGCTACTGTTCAAAAAACACAAACTTGAAAGTGGCTTTCAGGGAAGGGTTTTTAAAGGCAAGGCAAGGGAGAGGGTTGTTTGAAATTAACCCATGTGCCTCTTTCTGGCTGGTTGGTGGCGAGGGAACAGGATGATTTTTCAGGAAACTCAATTATCAATTTTTTTGTTTCCCACCAGGCTGGGGTTTATGTGCTGGTGGTCAGCATGTAGTCAACGTCTTTCCTCTTGGGGGTTTCAGCATCTGCAGAGCAACACCAAGGTATGGCTCAGAATATCACTTACAGCACTTGAGGAATCAAATATCCTTGACTCTGTTTTACAGCTAAACTAATAATTATTTTGTCTTGCCTGACTGCTTTTCTGGGACATGGGGAGTGGGGTGTCTGGCCCTGGGAAGGCTCACAGGGTGCTGCTCAGTTTTAATTCTAGGGTTTTTAGCTGTACTTAGGAGAAGGAATGAGGAGAAAAATTTCTACTCCATTTCCCTGAGATCAAAAGTCTATCTTTGCATTTAAAATTGCTTTTCTAGAGACAAATGCTTAGAAGCACTGATTTTCTGGCCTTTAAATTACTCTTTTGAGACATTATCCTCTTTTTTCTTTTCTCTCTCTCTCTCTCTTCTCCTGGCACTTACATTGGTGTTTATTTTTGAATTTTTTCCTTTCCTGGTTTTTTTTTTTTTTTTGCTTTCTTTTCCTCTCTCTTCCTCCCTTTCCCTTTCTACTTTTCCCTCCCTTCACTTTCTTCACTTCCTCTTCTCTCTGCCTTCCCTGTCCTTCTTTTCTTTTTTCCCTTTTCTTGCCACATTCAGGAGCTATTATCTTAAGGGTTAATTTAATAACTGTTTATTTATCACTAATCTTTCCAGTGAGATCACCTTCATGTTTATATTGGTTTTGAAATGCAACAGGTAAAAATACAATTGTGGCAATTCAAAATATAATTTTTCTACACAAATTTTGGGGAAAAAATCGAGTTTTCATCAGAAATAATTTTATTATTTATTCTAAACCAATTCAATGTAACTGGTAGCAAAATGGTACACAGAAAATCAGTTCCGTTCAGTTCAGTTCAGTCGCTCAGTCGTGTCCGACTCTTTGCGACCCCATGAATTGCAGCACGCCAGGCCTCCGTGTCCATCACCAGCTCCCATAGTTCACTTAAACTCATGTCCATCAAATCAGTGATGCCATCGAGCCATCTCATCCTCTGTCATCCCTTTTCCTCTTGCCCCCAATCCCTCCCAGAATCAGAGTCTTTTCCAGTGAGTCAATATAGAGAATAAACAGAACCAAATCCCATAGAGTTTCAAAAGATAATACTGACTTCATATTTTATTTTCATGTGCAAGTGTAAGCAATTTAAAAAGGCAACCATTTGTTTAAAGGCTTTTATAAATATGTTTTTATTCTTTAATTAAAAGAAAGACTAACAAATCACCATCATTATAGCAGGTTTGATGCATGATACTGGATGCTTGGGGCTGGTGCACTGAGACGACCCAGAGGGATGGTACAGAGAGGGAGGAGGGAGGGGGATTCAGGATGGGGAACACATGTGGCGGATTCATGTTGATGTATGGCAAAACCAATACAATATTGTAAAATAATTAACCTCCAATTAAAATAAATTTAAGAAAGCAAGTTGATCTGAATTGTGTTAAATATTAAATTTGGGCTAATGTTCATAATTAAAAATAATTATTTTAAACTTTATCAAGCAATTTTTTAATTTCATAGGATATACAGTCTGGTCCTAGTATAAAATCTTAGCCTTGGCACCTGTAATGCAAAAATGCTCAATCTGAGATCTTAGGGGAAATAGAAATTTCATAAAACCTTACATTTATTCCTAAACATAGCTGTAATGGGGTAAAGACATGGCAACTCAAAGAAACATCGTAATTAAACATCAGTTTGCAAATATGAAAAAATAATTTAAATTTAATGTTCTCCATTACACATATTAATTCAATTGTGCCTTCAGTTTGAATAATTTCCATGGAAATATGCTTATCAAATATATTTCACCTGTGTTTATAACACATACACATATATAAGCATACCATCTTTGTTTTAAGCTATGTTTCCAATTTTAAGAAACCTGTTATAAATTCTACTTCCCTGTTTGATTAAAAGAAAATTAAATATAGGGTCTCCTTATTTTAGGGGAAATTTTTGATGTTCATGTCATTCTAAACAGAAACAATGTAAAATATTAAATAAAAGCAATAACAACAAATAGGCATTTCATATTCTCACAGCCCAATTATACAATGGCTATAATCTGTAATATCACATTTTATGGTTTATATTTTATATTCACAGAATTGTTTGGGGAATATTAGATTTATTTTTTATTACCTTTGATTCTATTTCCTTTTCAATATATCTGCTTCTTTGTGAAAAGAAATGATACTATATCTCTATGTCCTACTTTCTGTTGAATTAAAATTCAACATAAAATTCAGAAAAAGAAATTGGGAGAAAAATCTCTTGTAAAATTTGTCAGTATCTCTTTCATGGGAACGACAACACATTCCAACTACCTTGAAAACGAAGCACTGTGTTTTCCAATCTCTTTCTGAAGGGGAATAATGCAATACACGTAAGAGCATTGCAGTAACCACAGTCAATATTTCTTTATTTGTAACTGTCAAATTCTCTATGGCTTGCATTAAATTTAAATGGCAAAAACAACCTTTTCTTTTTGGCCACACCACATAGCTTGCTGGGTCTTAGTTATCTGAGGAGGGATAGAACTTGGCAGTGAAAGCACAGAGGCCTAACCACTAGAGCACCAGGAAATTCTGCCAAGCTACCTACTTTTATTTTGTATGCTTTCTGCGCAGTGCTAAAGTACAGTTTTATAGACAACTTTCCAAAATTAGATTTAAAAATTTGGTATAGCATTTTGGGGGATATGATTACTCTAATGCTAAAGGCATAAAGGAGGACTTTTAATGTTTTGAAATTCTTTGTATTCTGTAAAAAGCATAATTTTACTTCTTTAAATTTAAAGTATCTTTCTAATGAAATATACTAAACAAATATATAAAAATGTTAAAGTTCAAGATTCTAATGAAAATCATGACTGAATATTTCAGTTTTAATTTTTGGATTAAATTTAAGTCGACAAATGTGTTTCAAGTATTTTCCTTATGTTAGGTATTCTTTGGGGAGAACAATAAATATTTGGTTTTAATTTTTCTTGGTATATAAAGTGTGGCAAACACAAAGTTAGGGAAAACCAGGTAGTTTATATCTCTTTTTGTTTGTTTTCAGAGTATCAAAACTTCCTATGAACATGGCAGATTCTGGTTTTCTATATATAGGTCTTTTGTTTCTTTCAGTTCAATTCAGTTCAGTTGCTCAGTTGTGTCCGACTCTTTGTGATCCCATGAACTGCAGCACGCCAGGCCTCCTGTCCATCACCAACTCCCGGAGTTCACCCAAATTCATGTCCATCAATTCGGTGATGCCATCCAGCCATCTCATCCTCTATCATCCCCTTCTCCTCCTGCCTCCAATCCCTCCAAGCATCAGAGTCTGTTCCAATGAGTCAACTCTTTGCATGAGGTGGCCAAAATATTGGAGTTTCAGCTTTAGCATCAGTCCTTCCAAAGGACTCCCAGGACTGATCTTCTTTAGAATAGACTGGTTGGATTTACTTGCAGTCCAAGGGACTCTCAAGAGTCTTCTCCAATATCACAGTTCAAAAGCATGTTTCTTTAGGTAGATATATTCCTAAGTATTTTATTCTTTACATTGCAATGGTGAATGGAATTGTTCCCTTAATTTCTCTTTCTATTTTCTCATTATTAGTGTATAGGAATACAAGGGATTTCTGTGTGTTGATTTTATATCCTGCAGCTTTACTATATTCATTGATTAGCTCTAGTAATTTTCTGGTGGACTCTTTAGGGTTTTCTATGTAGGGGATCATGTTATCTGCAAACAGTGAGAGTTTTACTTCTTCTTCTTCTTTTCCAATCTGGATTCTTTTTATTTCTTTTTCTGCTCTGATTGTTGTGGCCAAAACTTCCAAAACTATGTTGAATAGGAGTGGTGAAAGTGGGCACTCTTGTCTTGTTCCTGACTTTAGAGGAAATGCTTTCAATTTTTAACCATTGAGGCTAATGTTTGCTGTGGGTTTGTCATATATAGCTTTTATTATGTTGAGGTATGTTTCTTCTAGTCTTGCTTTCTTGAGAGTTTTTATCATAATTAGATGTTGAAATTTGTGAAAGGCTTTTTCTGCATCTATTGAGATAATCATATGCTTTTATTTTTCAATTTGTTAATGTGGTGTACTATATGGATTGATTTGTGGATATTGAAAAATCCTTGCATCCCTGGGATAAAGCCCACTTGGTCACAATGTATAATCTTTTTAATGTGTTGTTGGATTCTGATTGCTAGAATTTTGTTATGGATTTTTGGATCTATGTCCATCAGTGTTATTGGCCTGTATTTTTTTTCCCCATGGCATCTTCATCAGGTTTGGGTAAAACAATATGATAGCATATCAAAAGGCAACAAAATGGTTTAAATGACTAAAGGATTCATACTCTAAAGCAAATTATGATTCTTACACAGAAGTCAGCCACACAAGTTTGTTTATCTGTGTAGAGATGGCTAGATGCAGTATGATGAGCTATTTTTATAAAACGTCAAGTTTAGAAAAGCACCAATACAGTATAATAATGCATATATTTGAAATTTAGAACGATGGTAATAGTAACCCTGTTTGCAAAACAGAAAAAGAGACACAGATGTATAGAACAGTCTTTTGGCCTCTGTGGGAGAGGGTGACAGTGGGATGATTTGGGAGAATGGCATTTAAATATGTATAATATCATATGTGAAATTAATTGCCAGTCCAGGTTCAATGCATGATACAGGATGCTCGGGGCTGGTGCACTGAGTTGAACCAGAGGGATGGTATGGGGAGGGAAGTGGGAGGGGGCTTCAGGATGGAGAATACATGTACACCAGTGGCAGATTCATGTTGATGTATGGCAAAACCAATGCAATATTGTAAAGCTAAAAAAAAAAAAAAAGTAAAAGAAAGAAAGAAAATGACTCCCATGCATTAAAAAATAATAATAAATTCCTAAACGAATAAATAAAATAAAAAAACAGATATAGTAGGACACATTTAATTTTAAGGGGAGCAAAAATCTTCTATGTCCACTAGGATGCACCAGATGTAGTTAGATTTCTAGTTCACTTTCATAATACCTTAAAACTTTTTAAAAAGTTGACTTCAGACAGCTTGTATCATTTTCAAACAGGGAAACATTAGGTTTAAATTTTTGTGTTTTGAATTAAGTTTTCAAAATCATTTCAAATATTAATAGGAGGAGTAAGGTGAAGGCAAGGTAAGTCATTCAGTTGTGTCCAACTCTTTGCGACCCCATGGACTGTAGCCTACCAGGCTCCTCCCTGCATGGGATTCTCCAGGCAAGAGTACTGGAGTGGGTTGCCACTTCCTTCTCCAGGGGATCTTCCCGACCCAGGGATCAAACCCAGGTCTCCCGCATTCCAGGCAGATGCTTTAACATCTGAGCCACAAGTGAAGGCCAAGTAGGAGGAGTACTAACAAGCAATACTTCAAATTTCAAAACATTCTAAACTTCCAGGAGAATAGTTTTGTTTTTTTTTTTAATTGTGAGAGAATTTGGATATATTCCAAACTAGTTTATTTCATGCGAGAAATGTTTTTGCTTTACTAAGTTCTAAAGTTGTTCCAGGAAGTATCTTTGGAGGAAAAATAGTCTCTTATTTTCTCCTTATCACATCTCAATTTTCTCTTGAGAGTCCTGCGCTGTGGCTGCAGATGCTGTTTTTTCGACTAGATTCGCCTTTGGGTAAGTAAGCCAGTGGATCCAATCAGATTCAGTTCAGGTCAGGCATTCAGTCGTGTCTGACTCTTTGCAACCCCATGTACTGCAGCATACCAGGCTTTCCTGTAGATCACAAACACCTGGGGTTTGCTCAAATTCATGTTCACGGAGTTGGTGATGCCATCCAACCATCTGATTCTCTGTCATCCCCTTCTCCTCCTGCCTTCAATCTTTCCCAGCAGCAGGGTCTTTTCCAATGAGTATATTCTTCACATCAGGAGGGCAAAGTATCGGAGCTTCAGTGTCACCGTGGTTCCTTGCAAAGGATATTAAGGACTGATTTCCTTTAGGATTGCCTGGTTGGATTTCCATGCAGTCCAAGGGACTCTCAAGGGTCTTCTCCAACACCATAGTTCAAAAGCATCAATCCTTCTTTGCTGAGCTTTTTTACGATCCACTTCTCACATCCATACATGACTATTGGAGAAACTATAGCTTTGGCTAGATGGACCTTTGTTGGCAAAGTAATCCCTCTGCTTTTTGCCGGGGTCCAGCCCCGGCGGGTCCAGGGAATTCGAAGCGGGGACGGCGTCGGCGTGAAAAACTCATTTATTCAGAAATATAAGATTTAGATNCAGAGGGGTTTTTGGATTGAAACACTCTATCAAATGCAGAAGACTAAAGCCCTTAGTTGACTTTTTCCAGAGAATGTCAGAAGAGTGGAAAGGCAGGCAGATTCTTATTTGGGGGGGGGGGGGGTACATGCTCAGGAAATGCCAGGGAGAAAAACCCTGAGATTTGACTCGTCCTTGCCCATCAAAATCTCCTGCCGCGTGACCTTGTCACGGGTAGGATTCCTCACGCTGGCTCCCGGCAGTTTTTTAATATGCTGTGTAAGTTGTCCATAACTTTTCTTCCAAGGAGTAAGGGTCTTTTAATTTCATGGCTGCAGTCACCATCTGCAGTAATTCTAGAGGCCAAGAAAATAAAGTCTGTCACTGTTTCCATATTTTTGCATCTATTTGTCAGGAAATGATGGGGCCAGATGCCATGATCTTCAGTTTTTGAATGTTAACTTTTAAGCCTGCTATTCATTTTCTTCTTTCACTTTCATTATGAGGCTCCTTAGTTCCTTTTAGCTTTCTGCCATAAGCATGTTTTCATCTGCTGCTGCTACTGCTGCTGCTGCTGCTGCTAAGTCGCTTCAATAGTGTCCGACTCTGTGCGAGCCCATAGACAGTAGCCCATCAGGCTCCCCCGTCCCTGGGATTCTCCAGGCAAGAACACTGCAGTGGGTTGCCATTTCCTTCTCCAATGCATGAAAGTTGATATTAGGTCCCAACATAAACCCAAAGTTTCTGGGGCTGGTACGGGTGAGGATGAGGGCAAAAGGGACCCTGCTCTGTCCTCAATTCGATCACACTAAATTTACATATCTGAATTGAGTGATATTTCTCCTGGCAAACTTGATTCCAGCTTGTGCTTCATCCAGCCTGGCATTTCGCAGGATGTACTCTGCACATAAGTTAAATAAGCAGGGTGGAAATATACAGCTTGGTGTACTCATTTCCCAACTTTGAACCAATCTATTATTCCATGTCCAGTTCTAACTGTTGCCTCTTCACTTGCATATAGATTCCTCAGGAGACAGGTCAGGTTGTCTGTTTTTCCCATCTCTTTAAGAATGTTCCACAGTTTGTTGTGATTCACATAGTCAAAGGCTCTGGTGTAGTCAATAAAACAGAAGTAGATTTTTTTTTAATGAAATTCTCTTGCTTTTTCTATGATCCAACTGATATTGGGAATTCGGTCTCTGGTTCCTCTGCCTTTTCTAAATCCAACTTGAACATCTAGAAATTCTTGCTTCATGTACTGTTAAAGCCTGGCTTGGAGAATTTTGAACATTACTTTGCTGGCAAGTGAAATGAGTTCAATTGGTTGGTAGTTTGAATATTATTTGGCATTGCCCTTCTTTGGGATTGGAGTGAAAACTGGCCTTTTCCAATCCTGTGGCCACTGCTGAGATTTGCAATCCGGTAGCATATTGAGTGTCACATTTTCACAGCATCGTCTTTTAGGATTTGAAATAGCTCAGCTGGAATTCCATCACCTCCACTAGCTTTGTTTGTAGTGATGCTTCCTAAGGCCCACTTAGTTTCATATTCCAGGATGTCTGGCTCTAGATAAGTGATCATACCATCTTGGTTATCTGGATCATTAAGATATTTTTTGTATAGTGCTATGTATTCTTGCCACCTCTTCTTAATATCTTCCTCTTCTGTCAGGTCCGTACACTTTTTATCCTTTATTGTGCCCATGTTTGCATTAAATCTTCCCTTGATATCTCTAATTTTCTTAAAGAGATCTCTAGTCTTTCCCATTCTATTGTTTTTCTCTATTTCTTTGCACTAATCTCTTAAGAAGGCTTTCTTATTTCCCCTTGCTATTCTCTGGAACTCTGCATTCAGATGAATATATCTTTCCTTTTCTCCTTTGCCTTTCCCTCTAAGGTCTCCTCAGATAGCCATTTTGCCTTTTTACATTTTTGGGGGGAGGATGGTTTCGATCAATTCCACTCGTAGTATGTCACAACCCTCTGCCTATAGTTCTTCAGGCACTCTTTCTATTAGATCTAATCCCTTCAATTTATTTGTCAGTTCCATTGTATAGTCATAAAGGATTTTATTTAGGTCAAACCTGAATGGTCTTATGGTTTTCCCTACTCTCTTCACTTTAAGTCTGAATTTTGCAATAAGGGGTTCATTATCTGAGCCAGTCAGCCCTCAGTCTTGTTTTTACTGATGTGTAGAGTTTCTCTATCTGAGGCTGCAAAGAATATAATCAATCTAATTTCAGTATTGACCATCTGGTTATATCAATGTGCAGAGTCATCGCTTTTGTTGTTGGAAAAGATTGTTTGCTGTGACCAGTCCATTCTCTTGGCAAAAGAGAATGTCTTGCTAATGTCTGTTAGCCTTTGCTCTGCTTCATTTTGTACCCCAAGCGCAAATTCACCTGTTGTTCCAGGTATCTCTTGATTTTTTACTTTTCAATTCCAGTCCCCTATGATGAAAATGGTGTCTTTTTTGGGTGTTAGTTCTAGAAGGTCTTGTCGGGCTTCATAGAATTGTTCAACTTCAGCCTCTCAGCTTTAATCACTGGGGCATAGACTTGGATTACTGTGGTAATGAATGGTTTTCTTTGGAAACTAACTGAGATCATTCTGTCATTTTTGAGGTTGCCCCCATGTACTGCATCTCCGAGTCTTTTGTTGACTATGAGGGGTACTCCATTTCTTCTAAGGAATTCTTGTCCACAGTAGTAGATATAATGGTCATCTGAATTAAATTCATCCATTCCAGTCCATTTTGGTTCACCAATTTCTAAAATATTGATGTGCATGCTTGCCGTTTCCTCTTTGATCACTTCTAATTTACCTTGATTCATGGACCTAACGTTCCAGGTTCCTATGCAATACTGTTCTTTACATCATCAGACTTTACTTCCATCACCAGTCATATCCACAACTGGGAATTGTTTCTGCTTTGGCTCTGCCTCTTCTTTCTTTCTGGAGCTATTTCTCCACTCTTCTCCTGTTGCATATTAGGCAGCTACTGACCTGGTGAGTTCATCTTTCAGTATCATATCCTTTGGTCTTTTCATAGAGTGTGTGGGGTTCTCAAGGCAAGAATACTGAAGTGGTTTGTCATTCCCTTGTCTAGGGGACTACATTTAGACAGAACTCTCCACCATGTCCTGTCCATCTTGGGTGGCCCTACATGGCATGGCTCAAAGTTTCATTGAGTTAGACAAGGCTATGATTCATGTATAATTAAGTATCTAATAAAAGAAATCATAGTAATGACTGCAGTGCAACTAAAGGGCATCCACACCTACACTAGATTGTTACTTCAAGTTTATTTGTTTATTGTTTACAGTTATCAAAACTCGTCTCTGTATAATGTTGGTGGATGGACTTGTTGCTTATTTGGTCAGCAAAATTTTGCATGGCTTATATTATTTCTGTACATAAAAATGATGTGAAGTGAATGTGGATCAATTATAAATCATTATTGTTCAGTTATAATCCATCACCACCTTCACTTAATAAAACATTTATGTTTTATTTTAATATTTTCCTGATTTATTATTTTTTCTTTCTTTTGAGCTTTTTATTTTGTATTCCAGTATAGCCAGTTAAAAATGTTGTAATAGTTTCAAGGGACTCAGTCATGCATATACATGTATCTACTCTCACCCAAACTCCCCTATCCCCTAGGCTGTCACATAACATTGAGCAGAGTTCCATATGGTATACAATAGGTCCTTGTTGGTTATCCATTTTAAATACATTGATTGTTGACTTATTATTCTTTACTTTTGGCTTCCCTGATACCTCAGTTGGTAAAAAAAAAAAAAAAAAAGAAAGAAAGAAAGAAAATGCCTGCAATGCAGGAGACCCCAGTTCAATTTCTGGATCAGGAAGACTTGCTGGAGAAGGGATAAGCTACCCACTCCAATATTTTTGGCCTTCCCTTGTGGCTCAGATGGTAAAGAATCTGCCTGCAATGTGGGAGACTTGGGTTCTATCTCTAAGTTGGGAAGATCTCCTGGAGAAGGGAAAGGCTACCCACTCCAGTGTTCTGGCCTGGAGAATTCCAGGGACAATACAGTCCATGGGGTCACAAAGAGTCGGACACGACTGAGTGACGTGCACTTTTTTTGGCTATTTTTCTATTGAGGAGACCTAAATTCTGGCCATGATTATATTACTTGATTGCTCTTAACTTTATCCTTCATAGCTATTAAGAGTTTGATCAAGTTATTTCTGTAGTCTTTTAATTTAAATATTCTATAAGTTTAAAAAATTAATGATTTCAGAAATGCTATGAAGAACATTATATATAGATATTTTATCATTGGAAAATTTATTAACCTAAAATTCAAGTTATGCTATAGTAAGGAATTAGATGAAAGACATAATCCTCAATTCACTCTGTTAATAAACAGGTAAATGTTATCTGCCAAACTCACACATTTCAATGTTAGAATTTGTTTCAAGAAGCATGGTTTACTTCAGACTGCCTAAAGATATGAGTGCCTGTTTCTTGAGCATCTCTAGACTACTAGGCTAGGATCTGGGGATATGAAAAGCCACACACTCTGACCCCTGCAGAGAATTAGTGGAGTGTAATTTACAAAGTAGATAAAAGGATGAAAAATAATAAATTCCAAACATTACAGAAAAATGAAAAGGACAGCAGAGAATGAGGGAATGGTTTATTGAGGGAGTTGGGTTGATGTCTCTCCAGGGAAAGGTGGAGAGGAAATGGGATTGAGGAAAAAGTCACATCCCAGGGATGACTGCGGCAAGCTTATAAAGTGAATTTGACTTCGGAGCGCTGGTTAGACCAGGAAAGGAGGGGAGGTGAATTCATGAGGGAACGTAGAAAGCTGCTAATGAAAGGCTTTCAGCTTCAGAATAAGTTTCCATGTCCGTTCTGAAGGCAGCTGAAAGCCAATGAGACTTTGGAAAGGAGAGGTAGAAAGTGAATGTATTTAATGCCGCTACTAAAAAGTCTTGTTCAGATGAAAATGCAATGAGTATTTCATCACTTTGCAATAATGTTAGGAGTTACACAAACAAATGGAGTAACCAACAAAAGTGGGAACTATAATGAAGATTTGTACTTCTCTTAAAAACCAAAAGGAAAATAGTCATAAATATGCCCTTTAATGAAAATAATAAGAGCAATTTAAGGCACTGCTGTCTATTTTCTTTGATCAAATGAAAGTTGAAATTTGCACACTTGTATCTATTGACTGGATTTTGTTATCCATGCACCTACTTTATAATTACTGTGAATATTGATAGCATGGTAGATCAATGAAGAAAACTAATAGTGCCCATTAAGCTTTTTAACACCATGTCATCTAGCGATTTATTGTTCTTTGAATCAAATTAATGTTGTGCCTTCATTTAAAATGAACTTTTGAAAGCAGTTCTCTAGAAAACTGTAAAAAGTATTAGTGAAATCCATTATCCCCAAAATTCATTAATTCAGCTACAGAAGCCCGCTTCTATACTATAATCACCACTAAATCTATGATTGTAATAAAATAAATTTCTTAAATGTGCTTTTTATATTTCTTGTCATGATAACATTTTTTTCTTACTCCAGTTACATTAAAATTTAGTTATCTCAATGCCCAAAATACACAGAGCATGGAAAAAAGAGGTCTAATTTATTTATTTTGTAATAGTCAGTTTGGTGTTTTCAGTTCAATTCAATTCAGTCACTTAGTCATGTTCAATTCTTTGCTACCCCATGGACTTCAGCATGCCAGGCCTGTCGGTCACCAACTCCTAGAGTTTACTCAGACTCATGTCCACTGATACAGGTAAAATAAGCATGGAATTTTCTGCCTTTTAGTTGAGTGTTTTTTTGTTTTTTGTTTTTGTTTTTTAATTCATTTTAAGCTTGACTGCAAGGAGATCCAACTAGTCCATCCTAAAGGAAATCAGTCCTAAATGTTCATTGGAAGGACTGATGTTGAAGCTGAAGTACCAATACTTTGATCACCTGATGTGAAAAGCTGACTCATTTGAAAAGATCTTGATGCTGGAAAAGATCAAAGGCAAGAGGAGTAGGGGAAGACAGAGGATGAGATGCTTGGATGGCATCACCAACTTGATGGACATGAGTTTGAGCAAGCTCTGGGAGTTGGTGATGGACAGGGAAGCCTGGCGTGCTGCAATCCATGGGGTTGCAAGAGTTGGGCACAACTAAGCAACTGAACTGACTGACTGCCTCATTTATTTCTATAGATCACACTTTTAAAGCAACACTTTAACACTTTCATGAACATGCATAATACAAATTACTATGATAGATCCTCTAATAGGGGTTTTGACCAATTTTACCTTGGCATTGAGAAACTGTAAGGGATTTAGAATTAGCTAGTGTGAGCTGAAACTCCAGTATTTTGGCCACCTCATGTGGCGAGTTGACTCATTTCAAAAGACCCTAATGCTGGGAAGGATTGGGAGTAGGAGAAGAAGGGGACAACAGAGGATGAGATGGCTGGATGGCATCACCAACTCGATGGACATGGGTTTGGGTAGACTCCAGGAGTTGGTGATGGACAAGTAGGCCTGGTATGCTCCAATTCAGGGGTCTCATAGTTGGACATGACTGAGCAATTGAACTGGAGAAGGAAATGGCAACCCACTCCAGTACTCTTGCCTGGAAAATCCCATGGACGAAGGAACCTGGTGGGCTGCAGTCCATGGGGTCGCTAAGAGTCGGACACGACTGAGCGACTTCACTTTCCCTTTTCACTTTCATGCATTGGAGAAGGAAATGGCAACCCACTCCAGTGTTCTTGCCTGGAGAATCCCAGGGACGGAGGAGCCTGGTGGGTTGCCGTCTCTGGAGTTGCACAGAGTTGGACACGACTGAAGCGACTTAGCAGCAGCAGCAGCAGCAGAGCGACTGAACTCAACTGAGTATAGGATGTTTTAGGTTCCTTTGAACCACTTTCTTCTTTTTATTTCACAGATTTTCTATCATTTGTCCAAATGTATATTTACTCAGAGAAAACAAAATTCATGCTTTTTCTGTCTTCTATACCTCTACCATCCTATGATGATTTTGTGTAGTATTGCACATAGCAATACACAATGCAGTACTCAAAATACACGTTTATTGAACACCAAAATTCTAATTAAACTTTGATTTTCTAAGTATTTATAGCACAGAAATGACAAGGGGCTATTATGGGAGAAATAAAAATATAAAAATACGTAAATTTGTGGTTTTCTAAAACTAAGGCCTTATATGAGATACATCAACTTACACAATATCATTCAGCTCTAGTCTGTTTTCTGGAGATGGGTCTATCAGAATGTAGGAGTGGATATTTTGATGATCATTTACATCCTCGAGAAGGTAAATAAATGCCAAGTTTGTTATACCACTTGCAGAAAATTATAGCAATTATTGCAGAACATTTTATCTTCAAACCCCATTACTGTCAACAATAACTTGCTATAGTTTTTCCCACAGCATGACTGTGTATATAACTTTAACTATTTTCAAATTGTTGCCACTGGAAATATCTGACAGGTACTCATTTTTTGTTCCAATAGATGTTAAAAATAAAGGATCTAATTCTGTTCAGAACAACCACAGTTATAAGCTATCTTGTAAGCTATTGCACTATAAAATATTTCTATTATAGAAATGGCTAGAAAGGATGTTTACTTGATTTGTTATGATTTAATAATTATTAAAGAAAAAAAAAACTGTGCTTATAGATGGCCACCTCAGACTGGAAAATTCATTTGGGAAATACTGTGAAAAATTCATCTAATGACATTGTGTTTTAAAAAACACAACAGAGTTGTAAAGCAAAACAAACTAAAAAATAAAAATTAAAAAAAAATAAAAAAAATAAAAAACACAACAGAAATGTATCTACAATAGCATGAATGCCCTAAATATGTTTGAATTACTTACATAATATATCTGATATATGACATGGTAGTATTCTGGCAGAATGCAGTGTCCTGAGGATCAGATTTAATTGTAAGTTTCAAGGGAAGTTACGACTGGATCACTTGCTTTTTCTCTAAATCAACACATATTCAAAAAAAAAAAAAACAGTTGTGCTCTTTAAATTTTGTCAGTTCACTCTGAAGACATCATCAGACTTCAAATTTGGATAGTTGACTTGGCACTGGAAAGGAAAAGAAAACAGCTTTGGGATCGAATTTTTTTAGTTTCCAAGACTGTGAGAAGGTGTAAATATAGAGCCATGAGTACACATACTCAATAACGGTTTATCCTCCCAAGGGTAAAGTTTTTAAGCTGGAAGGTCACTGTTTCAAAACCTGCTTTAGAGCCATAGTGCTCTCTAGCCACTTCAGTTAAGTTTGGTTCCTAAGAGTGGTACCAAAATTTCCAGTTTGATAGAAAAATCTAAAACTATACTTCATAGCAATAGAGATGCACCAACATGAAAATAACTGCATAAAATTAAACATCATTTTTAGGCCAATATAGCTGATCCTACTTCACTTTCACTTTTCACTTTCATGCATTGGAGAAGGAAATGGCAACCCATTCCAGTGTTCTTGCCTGGAGAATCCTAGGGACGGGGGAGCCTGATGGGTTGCTGTCTCTGGGGTTGCAGAGTCAGACATGACTGAAGCGACTTAGCAGCAGCTGATTCTAATGAGTTTCTACACATGAAAATATATATTATTTTCATAGAATAGTACCTATCACTATATGCTTCTAATTGGAAATCTGTCACTGGACTGTGAAAGATAATATTTTCAGTTATGATCTTTCAAGTTGACATACAGATGTGACTTATTAAGTATATAAATAAAAATCTTTATCTTACAAGGCAGTTAAACTGCAGTGTAATTGAAGCTTCCATAAGCTTGCCAGTAAAACTATTATAATCATTATTAAATCAATAGTTAAATAAAAGAATATATTTGTTGCATAATTCTGGGGCAGAAACAAGTAATTGTATCCAGTCATGGGGTTAAGGTTGTCAGGCCCTGTGAAATTTGAAATTCAGTTTAAAACTTAACAAGTTTTAAGCATATTTATATATCAAATATTGAACGTAGCATGCTTATACTAAAAATCATTTGTTGTTTGTCTGAAATTCGAATTTAAGTAGGCAGCCTATAATTGTTTTTGCTAAATCTGCCAATCATACCTGGGTGTGTGTGGTTATAGCTAATTCAATCAGCTGGAGCTTGGAATTCCAATGAATATATAATGAGCTTACTCCAAGTAAGGTGCAATTTCACCTCAAAGCATATTGTACTAGCAGGAGATTATCAGAATCCTTTTTCTATATAGGAAACAATTTTGATGTATGTATTCTTTTTTAGATATTTCTCCTTTATATGAATTTCCACATAGGCTAAACAAAACAAAAAAATCCTGGAGACTGAAGCATGATGCCCTGAAACGGAACAGGTCAGAAAATCTCCACCTCATTTGGCGCTCAACTACCATCTAATTGATAACGTGAAAAAGTAAAATAAATACATTTCTGTGCAGAAAGTCGAAAAGGTTTTGGAAAGACTTTATTTATTTATTTTCATTTTAATAATTGAATATACTACTTTAAGAGCTTCCCAGGTGGTTCAGTGGTAAAGAACCTGCCTGTCAATGCAGGAGAAATAGTCGGGAAGACCCCCCCACAGTATTTTTGCCTGGGAAATCCCAGGGACAGAGAGCCTGGTGGACTACAGTTCAGTCCATGGGATCACAGAGTCAGACACGACTTAGAAACTAAGCATGCATACTACTTTAAGCTTAATATCTGAGATTGAAGAAAAATGTATTGAAGATATTATCTGAACATTTTAAAAATAAGTATGGTTTTCAATTTTGCAGCTATGCTCTGGTACCTCCAAATGACTTACAGGAAGTATTTTTATCATGAGTTGATAATCACAATTTATCACATGATTTTCTTTATTTTGCTCTCCAATTTAATAATTTAATAATGTTAACTAGGCATGACTGTGCTTCCCTGGCAGCGCGGATGGTACAGAATCCACTTGCAATGTGGGAGACCTGGGTGTGATCCCTGGGAAAATCCCCTGAAGAAGGGAATGGCTACCCATTCCAGTATTCTTGCCTGGAGAATCCCATGGACAGAGGAGCCTGGAGGGGTAAAGTCCATGGGATTGCAAAGAGACACGACTGAGTGACTTACACTTTTTACTTTCAGGCATGATTCAGTTCAGTTCAATTCAGTTCAGTAGTTCAGTCATGTCCGACTCTTTGTGACCCCGTGAATGGCAGCACGCCAGGCCTCCCTGTCCATCACCAACTCCCAGAGTTCACTCAGACTCACGCCCATCAAGTCAGTGACGCCATCCAGCCATCTCATCCTCTGTTGTCCCCTTCTCCTCCTGCCCCCAATCCCTCCCAGCATCAGAGTCTTTTCCAATGAGTCAACTCTTCACGTGAGGTGGCCAAAGTACTGGAGTTTCAGCTTCAGCATCATTCCTTCCAANGCGGATGGTACAGAATCCACTTGCAATGTGGGAGACCTGGGTGTGATCCCTGGGAAAATCCCCTGAAGAAGGGAATGGCTACCCATTCCAGTATTCTTGCCTGGAGAATCCCATGGACAGAGGAGCCTGGAGGGGTAAAGTCCATGGGATTGCAAAGAGACACGACTGAGTGACTTACACTTTTTACTTTCAGGCATGATTCAGTTCAGTTCAATTCAGTTCAGTAGTTCAGTCATGTCCGACTCTTTGTGACCCCGTGAATGGCAGCACGCCAGGCCTCCCTGTCCATCACCAACTCCCAGAGTTCACTCAGACTCACGCCCATCAAGTCAGTGACGCCATCCAGCCATCTCATCCTCTGTTGTCCCCTTCTCCTCCTGCCCCCAATCCCTCCCAGCATCAGAGTCTTTTCCAATGAGTCAACTCTTCACGTGAGGTGGCCAAAGTACTGGAGTTTCAGCTTCAGCATCATTCCTTCCAAAGAAATCCCAGGGCCGATCTCCTTCAGAATGATTAGTCGCATGATTAGTCACAAATAATCCTAAATCTGGAGACAACAATGAACAAGTTAGGCCAAGTCTACAGATTTACCCTTAACAAGTTAGCTTTAAACATTCTATATGATTTTAAGCATATCATTTCGGGGCTTCCCTGGTGGCTCAGGCGGTAAAGCGTGTGCCTGCAGTGCGAGAGACCAGGTTCGATCCCTGGGTCAGGAAGATCCCCTGGAGAAGAAAATGGCAACCCACTCCAGTGCTCTTGCCTGGAAAATTCCATGGACTGAGGAGTCTGGTGGGCTACAGTCCGTGGGGTTGCAAAGAGTCGGACATTACTGAGCGACTTCACTTTCACTTAAGTTATCTTAGGATATTCATTATTCTATTGAAATTGACTAATGCCAAATGCATATAACAGCACAACCTTTACCATAATTACGACATAAAACACTTGTATGATGACAAAAAGTTCTCTCCTGACATTTTCAGTTAATTCCCCTCATGCCCAGTCCAGAAATTGTTTCACTGATTTCTAGAAACACTCTGCTAGGATCTTACAGTGTGTTTCTATAAGGTTTTTTTTCCTCTTTGTGAAATCTTTTTGCCAAGTATCCAAGTTGTCGAATGGTTCTACTTTCATATTAATACATTCAAATATTCTTTAATTTATGATTACATGAAACATATTATTTTACTTTTAATCTATTTCTTTCTTTACAATTTGTCTATTAGATGACATAAAACTGGATATTGCTTCTTTTAATTCCTGATAACTTCTGCCTCTTAATTGAAATATTAATCCATTTATATGTAATATAAATATTAATATTGTTGTTGTTAATCACTCAGTCCTGTCCAACTTTGTGAGATCCCATGAAATGCAGCCTGCCAGCCATCCCTGATCAAATATCAACATAGTTGGGTTTAAATCTACCATCTTGCTAGTTGTTTTTCATTTGTTCCAGATGTTATTTGTGCCTGTTTCATTTTTTCTTGCCTTCTTTGGATTAATTGAGATTTTTAACAGTTACTTTTATAATCATCCCATTTTATTTTCATTATTGGTTTTTATATCTCTCTGATTTAGTTGTTTTGTAGCTTCTCTAGGTCATTGTTTGAATTTTTTTTCCTGAAAAGCCAGATATTTAATATTTTAGACTTTTCAGGCTATATAATCTCTGCAGTACTTAATAAACTTTTGCAACTGTAAAGTGAAGTCCATCAATCAGTCAGTTCAGTCGCTCAGTCGTGTCTGACTCTTTGGAACACTATGAACCGCAGCACACCAGGCCTCTCTGTCCATCATCAACTCCTGGAGTCCACCCAAACCCATGTCCATTAAGTCGGTGATACCATGCAACCATCTCATCCTTTGTCGTCCCCTTTTCCTCCTGCCCTCATCTCTCCCAGCATCAGGGTCTTTTCAAATGAGACAGCTCTTTGTGATAGGTGGCCAAAATACTGGAGTTTCAGCTTTAACATCAGTCCCTCCAAAAAACAACCAGGACCATTTTTCTTTAGGATGGACTGGCTGGATCTCCTTGCAGTCCAAGGGACTCTCAAGAGTCTTCTCCAACACCACAGTTCAAAAGCGTCAATTCTTCAGCTCTCAGCTTTCTTTATAGTCTGACTCACATCCATACATGATCACTGGAAAAACCATAGCCTTGACTAGATGGACCTTTGTTGTCAAAGTAATGCAGCCATAGGAAATGCAAAAATCAGTCAGAAAGATTGCTTTTATTTTCCCCTAAAACTGGCATGCTGACATTTGCTGTCCCTTGCTCTATAGTTTAAAATACACACCTTTAATTTTTCAGGGCTGCTGCTGCTGTTAAGTCACTTCAGTTGCATCCGACTCTGCGACACCATAGACGGCAGCCCACCAGGCTCCCCTGTCCCTGGGATTCTCCAGGCAAGAACACTGGAGTGGGGTGCCATTTCCTTCTCCATGCATGAAAATGAAAAGTGAAAGTGAAGTCGCTCAGTCGTGTCCAAATCTTCAAGACTCCATAGACTTCAAGACTGCTCCGTCCATGGGATTTTCCAGTAAAGAGTACTGGAATGGGGTGCTATAGCCTTGTCTGTATCTGCTCATAAATAACACATCACTTTACATGTAATTTAACAAACTCGCATGTGTGCTAAGTTACTTTGGTCATATCTGACTCTTTGCGACCCTATGTACTATAGCCTTTAGGTTCCTCTGCCTGTGGGATTCTCCAGGCAAGTGTACTGGAGTGAGTTGTCATGCCCTCCTTCAGGGGATCTTCCCCACCCAGGGATCAAACCCATATCTCTTATGTCTCCTGCATTGGCAGGCAGGTTCTTTACCACCAGCACCACCTGGGAAGCACTTAACAACCTTACTATATTCTGTTTCTACTTCTTTTTATTATATATTATTGTCATACTTTTTTGCATCTATCTATATATATTATATTATAAACCTTATAATGATTGTTATAAACAGTAAATTATCTTTGAACAAAATTTTTAAAATAGCAATGTATGTTTTATATTTTCCCATATGCTTTTTTATTTTGTCCATCAGGCATCATTTTTCTTCTATCTTAAAAAGATATTTTTTAAACAAATTTTTCATATTGAAGAGCTGCCGGTGACAAATTTTCTCAAGTTTTGTTTATTTTCTTTTAGTTCAGAAATATATTTTTACTATGTATAGAGTATTAGGTAGTCTATTTTTTTTTCAGGACCCTAAACAAGTTTCTCAATTGTGATTTGGTTTGAGACGTTTCGGACAAGAAGCTCACTATTGTCCTTATATTTGTTTCTTCTTCTTCTTATTTTTTTAAAATAAATTTATTCATTTTAATTGGTGGCTAATTACTTTACAATATTATATTGGTTTTGCTATACATTGACATAATCTGCCACAGTTTACATGTGTTCCCCATCCTGAATCCCCCTCCCACCTCCCTCTCCATTGATCCCTCTGGGTCATCCCAGTGCACCAGCCCCGAGCACCCTGTCCAATGCATCAAGCCTGGACTGGTGATCCATTGAAATGTCTCTTTCCTTCAGCTCTTTTTGAGGTATTTTATTGTTAACTTTCAGCAATTTTTAAATTTGTGTCTTGGCATTATTTTGTTATATATATATTACTTGAGCTTCACTGAGCTTCTGAAATCTTGAATAGACTTCCCATCAAATTTGGGAAAAAAAATGTTGATTATTATTTCTTCAAATACCCATTCTCTTCTTCCTTCTGTTACTCCAATTACAAAATTTCTCCGTATTGTCCAACATGAGCTAGTACTATTTTTTCAAGGCTTTTACTTTTTCTTTTCTTCTCTATTCTGTATTTTAAATAGTCTATTGCTATGGCTTTATGCTCATTGATGTTTTTCTTCTGCAATAGCTATTCTTATGTGAATTTCATGCAATATATGTTTTGCTTGGAAAATGTTGGAAAAGACCCTGATGCTGGGGAAAGATTGAGGGCAGAAGGAGAAGGGGATGACAGAGGATGAGATGGTTGGATGGCATCACTGACTTAATGGGCATGGGTTTGGGTGGACTCTGGGAGTTGGTGATGGACAGGGAGGCCTGGTGTGCTGCACTTCATGAGGCTGCAAAGAGTTGTACACGACCGAGCAACTGAACTGAACTAAACCATTTCTCAGGTAACAAAGTTATATGCTAATTCTTTTCCAATATCTGTACACTATTGGTTTATGTTGTTTCCAGTTATTTAAATTGAGACTATAAATAGTCATCATAATTGTTAATTTCTTCTTATTGTTTCAATGCATTTAGAAAGCTCATTTTTGCTCTCACTGACTATTTATACACAACTCATAATAAAATGCTGAAGGTAAAATGTTCATTCAACTAATTAAATTTTTTCTCAATGGCAAACATATTTTACTTTATTTAAATGTCCACATTTTTCTTACACATAAGCTAAAGCACAGTATTTGATTTCTAGTTGTAAAGATAAAATATATGTATTAAGTTCAATTAACAGTGAAGTTAAATTATGTAAAAATATCATTCAGAAATTAATGTTCTGGGAAGGATACGATACAATTTCATGAAACAAAACTATAGTTTTACTTCTGGAAGATATGGAAAATTCATTACAGAAATAATTAGATTTACCATAAATTGTTATCATTTCAGCAGTTATCTCTTTTAAAGCTTTATTACTTTATGTATGAAGGAAATTGCTGAGTTAGTTTCTTTCTATTAACATTCTATACACAGAATGAGACTAACATATAACCCAAGGAAGTATCCTTCTGAGTCTGCCTCCTTGTGAGAATGGGTTAGTTCTGGAGATACATAATAATATAAAATCATACATTTTCTAGAAATCTATACTGGCAGTATATTGATTATACATACCAATACTATTGTACTCATATTGGGAAATGGTAAATGATGTATTTTACAAAACAATGAAAGTTCAGTATCAGTTTCTTTTCAAATAATGAATTATTGTTGAAATCATTATAGTGACCTCAGATACTTATGTTTTTCCTCCTCTATGCTAAATGTTATAAAACATTTTAGAAAAATATCTAGCTTTGTTGACTTTTCCCTCATTGGTAATATATTTCAATATAAATTTTTCACCTTTTATTAGAAAATGTACTTGGCCTATTGATTAGAATTTGGGAGACTTTTTAATTAAAAACTTTACATGAAAATGATCAATAATTTATAAAAGAATCTGAAAATAGAAGTTGATGTCATTACTTTTACTATTACTGCTACCACCACAACAATATATATCATAGGTTTGGTTGGGAATAACAGTCCTTTCTTGTTTCTATCCCATTTAAAAAAATGACTAATAATTAAGTCATCATGTTAACTGTAAAACCAGTTCTTGGATAATTTATCGATTATTTTAGGCAAATTATAAACTTATTTAACAAGAAAACTAAGGCTTTCTGATGGATATAATGAAAGCCTACATCTAACAAGTAGTTACCTCTGTCACTTAAAAAGACTTCTTTTTTTTCCCCCTTGGCATTCTTTTGTTTACTAACAGTATGAATTTTAAAACAATCTATTTCAAAATCAGAACCTGCACCACTGGTCACAACAGGAATACTTACTTGCCAATTGATAATGGTAAATACATTTATATTATACTTGATATATTCTATATATAATATATATATCAAATATTTAAAATGTGTGTCATACTAATTTTTAAGAATATGTCAGTAGTTATTAAGAATAATTATAGTGAGCATAAGAGCCATAAAATGTTGAAGAATGATGTCATTTATTAACATAAAGAAAATATTAATTGCATATCTGTGGTATAGCCT